>CAWUFW010014391.1:0-416414 GCA_963921515.1 Calotriton arnoldi
CCACACCCTGCCCCAGGTTCCCCCACCCACAGATATACCATCCCCAAGATGCTCCGGCCTTCTCCCCCTGCCACTTGCTCTCCCAGCACCACACCCCCGCTGCGCTTGTCTGTGCCACTGATGTGGTGAGGGTGTCCTCCCCCTCTGTCCAACCCACCTTGCCTGTTCCCCATTCTCCTCCCCTGGAGAGTAGGCACTGCAGTGGAGTCCACTACCGCCCTGTCTGACTTGGGCACTGCAGTGGCGGACCTGTCCACCCCATCTGCAGGGTCCACTGCAGTTGTGCCGGCACCCACGACATCTGTGTCATGCCCCCAGTTGTGCCGGCACACACCATGTCAGACACCTCCACTGCAGTTGTCAGTGGCTCTCCAGCACCCACCACCCCTTCCCTGACTCCCCTGGTGAGCCTGATCCTGTCCCTGCGGTGCCTGGCCTGCCCCCGGTTGCCCCTCCTAGTGGATTGTCCCTGGTATTGTGCAGGCATGCGTGAGGGTGACATCTGCCAGTGTCACCCTGTTTGAACTTTGACAATGGACTGGCCATTGGCCTTTGCTCTAATTTCTTCAGGACTTCGTTTGGCACTCAACACATATGCTGAATAAAGCAACTTTCTTTTCTCTAGTGCTCATGCTTCAGATGTACATGTTGTTGGTGCAGCTAACCATGCCCTTGCTGCAGTGATGGTGATATCTGGTCTCATGATTATGAAGTGTTACTGTGCAGGAACCCATGTGGTCCAGGGGGAATGTGTCCTATCATGTGGTGTATCCATGTCATCAATAGCAGCATCTGAGGGTGTCATGTGTTCAGTATTTGGCAATGGGTTTCCTACTTACATTGGCAATTTCATATCTGTGGCTTCCACCCCTGCACATCTGTTGTGCCTGCCATCGTTGCATTTGTCTACTTCCCTGACCGTGTTGCCATCTCCAGTGGACATGCAGGTTTGGGCATCAATGGGGAGGGACTCATCCGTGTAGTCAGTGCAACATTGCTATACAAGTGTGTTGGATCTGTGCTGATGATTCCGTTGGCACATCCATGACCAGGCTGATGTGATGGGAGCCCTCATTTGGTGCTAATTGTTGATTGTGTGACCAAGTGCTCAGCTGACATGATGGGGCCCTACTGAGGCAACATATGGCACAGCTTTCCTCACACAGGAGTGGAGTCCCCTCATGGCAGTGTGTACACGTGTGACATTGCCTGCGCCCAAGGTGTGTGTTGTATGTGCATGTCTGTGTGTTCACTTCCATTCATCTGCGCATGCTGTGATCCCTAGTGTTGTACCTGTTTGTGATGCTTGCTGACTTGAGCTATGTTCCCCCAAAGTCTTCTCCCTGTGTTCTCTGTGATGTGGGTGCATGGCACATTACTGGTCATCAGGGTGTCACCCATAGGTGTGTTTGCTGTCAGGGCAGAGTTTGTGTGCTGGCGCAGATGGGTCTGATCAGGTTTCCCTTTGGCACTTGTTGTTTGCCCCTGTCATGTGATTTCCAGTTTGTGTTATCTTTCAGTGATTGTGACACGTTGTGTGTGTGACTGCTGGCACTCCTTAGGGTCCGGGCTGCAATGTTGGTTGTTGTCTATGTGTGTTCTTTGTGGGTGACCTTGGCTTCTTCATTGGTGTGTGACTGTGGCTGGGATCCCATTGGTCGGTGTGGTATTGCCGTCATGTCCATGTACAGCGTAGTGTGCAGTGTGTCAGACATTCAGGAGTCTTGTTGAGTGTCCATGTGTGATGTGTTTCTACACCTTGGTTCCCACCCACCACCCTGGAATAGTCATGGGTGCATGTGCAATGTCACCAGTGCATGTGTACTTCACTGCTGCACATTGTTGGAGGTCGAGGGTGTGGTGTTGAGTGTGTGCAGATGAGAGTTGTTGCCCGGCTAGTCCCCTGCCTCCATGTTGGCCTTGGCTTACTGGCCATGCTGATTGATTTGTGCTTGTGTAGGTGTGATGGTAGTTAGTTGCTCAGGACACCTGACTGTGGTTCACAGTGTGAGCGACATTTAGCTTTGTCATCACAGTGGTATTTTTCTTCAGCCCAGGGTCACCACATTGTGGGGGCCCTGGGGGTGGTGCTGTGGTGTGTCTGTGACTTGCTGTGTCAGTTGTTGTTCCTACGTGCCTGTGTGACATGTGTGTTTTGTGCTCCCTCTCACCTGTCAATGCCTGCTTGCCCACATAGGGGATTTGGATCCATGAGTTACCTTAGTGTGGCAGTGTATGCACATCTGTATGATTGGTATTCAGCTCTCCTCATGTGTTGTGTTGTTGCCTGGGGACACTGGCACCCCCACCCCTCACCTGCTGTGTATGATGACAGTGTTGGTCTGCCTGTTTGTGTTTGTGCATCTGCACCACTGCATTGGCATATCTTGGGTGTGCCATTGGCTGTATGTTGTTTGGTGTGTTTCCCCTGCTGTCCCTGGGACTCCTAGGTCATCGGTCAGCACAGTGATCATGGTTTGTGTGTCCCATTGCTGCCATGGTATGGTATCTGTTCACCTCACATCTGCTGTCTCCACAGGGTATCTGCATTTGTGTGCCCATTGGTGCAAATATGTGGTTCTGCATTCTGATGGTCACTTCTGTCATTGTGTCATTGATGACTGTTGACGGTCTCAGCCCCCATGGGTGTTGTTTGTCTGCACATGGCCAAAGGAATGTTTCATTTGCACTGCAGTATTTGGCTCCCCCAATTTATGTTGCAATGGGACACATACACTACTTTGCCACAGATGAGTTTTTGGTTCTGTGACCAGGAATGATCCATGCAGTTTGGCAGTTGCAGCTCTTTCTTTGTCAACAATTACCTTTTGGTCACTGTGATGATGAGGGTGTAGACCCCATTGCCACAATGGTCAAAATGTGCTTCAGCTATGGACCCCACACTTGCCTTTTGGTCACTGTGATGATGGGGGTTTAGACCCCATTGCCACAATGGTCAAAATGTGCTTCAGCTATGGACCCCACACTTGCCTTTTGGTCACTGTGATGATGGGGGTTTAGACCCCATTGCCACAATGGTCAAAATGTGCTTCAGCTATGGACCCCACACTTGCCTTTTGGTCACTGTGATGATGGGGTTTAGACCCCATTGCCACAATGGTCAAAATGTGCTTCAGCTATGGACCCCACACTTGCCTTTTGGTCACTGTGATGATGGGGTTTAGGCCCCATTGCCACAATGGTCATGGGCTGCTTGCATTGTGGGTGCCACACACATATATGTGTGGCACATGTGCTAAGGGGTCACATTGTATGTTCAATGTCATGTTCGGTGTTGTAGGCATTTGACACAGCCTGCTCACACGCTTGTCATGGTGGTGGGGGGGATGTCTTAATCTTGCATTCCCTAGGTTGTGGTGTGCTTGTTGTGTCATGCATTGTCCATCCTATGAGTGGGGGTGGTAGTAGTGGTAGGCATCCAGCCCCCTGGCTAAGGTGGTAGTAGTGGTAGGCATCCTGCCCCCTGGCTAAGGGTGGTAGTAGTGGTGGGCATCCTGCCCCCTGGGTGAGGGTGGTAGTAGTGGTGGGCATCCTGCCCCCTGGCTAAGGGTGGTAGTAGTGGTGGGCATCCTGCCCCCTGGCTAAGGGTGGTAGTAGTGGTGGGCATCCTGCCCCCTGGCTGAGGGTGGTAGTAGTGGTGGGCATCCTGCCCCCTGGCTAAGGGTGGTAGTAGTGGTGGGCATCCTGCCCCCTGGCTAAGGGTGGTAGTAGTGGTGGGCATCCTGCCCCCTGGCTGAGGGTGGTAGTAGTGGTGGGCATCCTGCCCCCCTGGCTGAGGGTGGTAGTAGTGGTGGGCATCCTGCCCCCCTGGCTAAGGGTGGTAGTAGTGGTGGGCATCCTGCCCCCTGGGTGAGGGTGGTAGTAGTGGTGGGCATCCTGCCCCCTGGTTAAGGGTGGTAGTAGTGGTGGGCATCCTGCCCCCTGGCTAAGGGTGGTAGTAGTGGTGGGCATCCTGCCCCCTGGCTGAGGGTGGTAGTAGTGGTGGGCATCCTGCCCCCTGGCTGAGGGTGGTAGTAGTGGTGGGCATCCTGCCCCCTGGGTGAGGGTGGTAGTAGTGGTGGGCATCCTGCCCCCTGGCTAAGGGTGGTAGTAGTGGTAGGCATCCTGCCCCCTGGCTAAGGGTGGTAGTAGTGGTAGGCATCCTGCCCCCTGGCTAAGGGGTGGTAGTAGTGGTGGGCATCCTGCCCCCCTGGCTGAGGGTGTGGTAGTGGTAGGCATCCTGCCCCCTGGCTAAGGGTGGTAGTAGTGGTGGGCATCCTGCCCCCTGGCTAAGGGTGGTAGTAGTGGTAGGCATCCTGCCCCCTGGGTGAGGGTGGTAGTAGTGGTAGGCATCCTGCCCCCTGGGTGAGGGTGGTAGTAGTGGTGGGCATCCTGCCCCCTGGCTAAGGGTGGTAGTAGTGGTGGGCATCCTGCCCCCTGGCTAAGGGTGGTAGTAGTGGTGGGCATCCTGCCCCCTGGCTAAGGGTGGTAGTAGTGGTGGGCATCCTGCCCCCCTGGGTGAGGGTGGTAGTAGTGGTAGGCATCAAGCCCCCTGGCTAAGGGTGGTAGTAGTGGTAGGCATCCTGCCCCCCTGGCTAAGGGTGGTAGTAGTGGTAGGCATCCAGCCCCCTGGCTAAGGGTGGTAGTAGTGGTGGGCATCAAGCCCCCCTGGCTAAGGGTGGTAGTAGTGGTAGGCATCCTGCCCACCCTGGCTAAGGGTGGTAGTAGTGGTAGGCATCCTGCCCCCTGGCTAAGGGTGGTAGTAGTGGTAGGCATCCTGCCCCCTGGCTAAGGGTGGTAGTAGTGGTAGGCATCCTGCCCCCCTAGCTAAGGGTGGTAGTAGTGGTAGGCATCCTGCCCCCCTGGCTAAGGGTGGTAGTAGTGGTAGGCATCCAGCCCCCTGGCTAAGGGTGGTAGTAGTGGTAGGCATCCAGCCCCCTGGCTAAGGGTGGTAGTAGTGGTAGGCATCAAGCCCCCTGGCTAAGGGTGGTAGTAGTGGTAGGCATCCAGCCCCCTGGCTAAGGGTGGTAGTTGTGGTAGGCATCCAAGCCCCCTGGCTAAGGGTGGTAGTAGTGGTAGGCATCCAGCCCCCTGGCTAAGGGTGGTAGTAGTGGTGGGCATCAAGCCCCCTGGCTAAGGGTGGTAGTAGTGGTAGGCATCCTGCCCCCTGGCTAAGGGTGGTAGTAGTGGTAGGCATCCTGCCCCCTGGCTAAGGGTGGTAGTAGTGGTAGGCATCAAGCCCCCTGGCTAAGGGTGGTAGTAGTGGTAGGCATCCAGCCCCCCTGGCTAAGGGTGGTAGTAGTGGTGGGCATCAAGCCCCCTGGCTAAGCGTGGTAGTAGTGGTAGGCATCCTGCCCCCCTGGCTAAGGGTGGTAGTAGTGGTAGGCATCCTGCCCCCTGGCTAAGGGTGGTAGTAGTGGTAGGCATCCAGCCCCCTGGCTAAGGGTGGTAGTAGTGGTAGGCATCCAGCCCCCTGGCTATGGGTGGTAGTAGTGGTGGGCATCAAGCCCCCTGGCTAAGGGTGGTAGTAGTGGTAGGCATCCTGCCCCCTGGCTTAGGGTGGTAGTAGTGGTAGGCATCCTGCCCCCTGGCTAAGGGTGGTAGTAGTGGTAGGCATCCTGCCCCACCTGGCTAAGGGTGGTAGTAGTGGTAGGCATCCTGCCCCCTGGCTAAGGGTGGTAGTAGTGGTAGGCATCCTGCCCCCCTGGCTAAGGGTGGTAGTAGTGGTAGGCATCCAGCCCCCTGGCTAAGGGTGGTAGTAGTGGTAGGCATCCAGCCCCCTGGCTAAGGGTGGTAGTAGTGGTAGGCATCAAGCCCCCTGGCTAAGGGTGGTAGTAGTGGTAGGCATCCAGCCCCCTGGCTAAGGGTGGTAGTAGTGGTAGGCATCAAGCCCCCCTGGCTAAGGGTGGTAGTAGTGGTAGGCATCCAGCCCCCTGGCTAAGGGTGGTAGTAGTGGTGGGCATCAAGCCCCCTGGCTAAGGGTGGTAGTAGTGGTAGGCATCCTGCCCCCTGGCTAAGGGTGGTAGTAGTGGTAGGCATCCTGCCCCCTGGCTAAGGGTGGTAGTAGTGGTAGGCATCAAGCCCCCCTGGCTAAGGGTGGTAGTAGTGGTAGGCATCCAGCCCCCTGGCTAAGGGTGGTAGTAGTGGTGGGCCTCAAGCCCCCCTGGCTAAGGGTGGTAGTAGTGGTAGGTATCCTGCCCCCTGGCTAAGGGTGGTAGTAGTGGTAGGCATCCTGCCCCCTGGCTAAGGGTGGTCGTAGTGGTAGGCATCCAGCCCCCTGGCTAAAAGTGGTAGTAGTGGTGGGCATCAAGCCCCCTGGCTAAGGGTGGTAGTAGTGGTAGGCATCCTGCCCCCCTGGCTAAGGGTGGTAGTAATGGTAGGCATCCTGCCCCCCTGGCTAAGGGTGGTAGTAGTGGTAGGCATCCTGCCCCCCTGGCTAAGGGTGGTAGTAGTGGTAGGCATCCTGCCCCCTGGCTAAGGGTGGTAGTAGTGGTAGGCATCCAGCCCCCTGGCTAAGGGTGGTAGTAGTGGTAGGCATCCAGCCCCCTGGCTAAGGGTGGTAGTAGTGGTAGGCATCAAGCCCCCTGGCTAAGGGTGGTAGTAGTGGTAGGCATCCAGCCCCCTGGCTAAGGGTGGTAGTAGTGGTAGGCATCAAGCCCCCTGGCTAAGGGTGGTAGTAGTGGTAGGCATCCAGCCCCCTGGCTAAGGGTGGTAGTAGTGGTGGGCATCAAGCCCCCTGGCTAAGGGTGGTAGTAGTGGTAGGCATCCTGCCCCCCTGGCTAAGGGTGGTAGTAGTGGTAGGCATCCTGCCCCCTGGCTAAGGGTGGTAGTAGTGGTAGGCATCAAGCCCCCTGGCTAAGGGTGGTAGTAGTGGTAGGCATCCAGCCCCCTGGCTAAGGGTGGTAGTAGTGGTGGGCATCAAGCCCCCTGGCTAAGGGTGGTAGTAGTGGTAGGCATCCTGCCCCCCTGGCTAAGGGTGGTAGTAGTGGTAGGCATCCTGCCACCCCTGGCTAAGGGTGGTAGTAGTGGTAGGCATCCTGCCCCCCTGGCTAAGGGTGGTAGTAGTGGTAGGCATCCTGCCCCCCTGGCTAAGGGTGGTAGTAGTGGTAGGCATCCAGCCCCCTGGCTAAGGGTGGTAGTAGTGGTAGGCATCAAGCCCCCCTGGCTAAGGGTGGTAGTAGTGGTAGGCATCCAGCCCCCCTGGCTAAGGGTGGTAGTAGTGGTAGGCATCCAGCCCCTGGCTAAGGGTGGTAGTAGTGGTGGGCATCAAGCCCCCTGGCTAAGGGTGGTAGTAGTGGTAGGCATCCTGCCCCCCTGGCTAAGGGTGGTAGTAGTGGTAGGCATCCTGCCCCCCTGGCTAAGGGTGGTAGTAGTGGTAGGCATCAAGCCCCCTGGCTAAGGGTGGTAGTAGTGGTAGGCATCCTGCCCCCCTGGCTAAGGGTGGTAGTAGTGGTAGGCATCCTGCCCCCCTGGCTAAGGGTGGTAGTAGTGGTAGGCATCCAGCCCCCTGGCTAAGGGTGGTAGTAGTGGTGGGCATCAAGCCCCCTGGCTAAGGGTGGTAGTAGTGGTAGGCATCCTGCCCCCTGGCTAAGGGTGGTAGTAGTGGTAGGCATCCTGCCCCCCTGGCTAAGGGTGGTAGTAGTGGTAGGCATCCAGCCCCCTGGCTAAGGGTGGTAGTAGTGGTGGGCATCAAGCCCCCTGGCTAAGGGTGGTAGTAGTGGTAGGCATCCTGCCCCCCTGGCTAAGGGTGGTAGTAGTGGTAGGCATCCTGCCCCCCTGGCTAAGGGTGGTAGTAGTGGTAGGCATCCAGCCCCCCTGGCTAAGGGTGGTAGTAGTGGTAGGCATCCAGCCCCCCTGGCTAAGGGTGGTAGTAGTGGTAGGCATCAAGCCCCCTGGCTAAGGGTGGTAGTAGTGGTAGGCATCCAGCCCCCTGGCTAAGGGTGGTAGTAGTGGTAGGCATCAAGCCCCCCTGGCTAAGGGTGGTAGTAGTGGTAAGCATCCAGCCCCCCTGGCTAAGGGTGGTAGTAGTGGTGGGCATCAAGCCCCCTGGCTAAGGGTGGTAGTAGTGGTAGGCATCCTGCCCCCTGGCTAAGGGTGGTAGTAGTGGTAGGCATCCTGCCCCCCTGGCTAAGGGTGGTAGTAGTGGTAGGCATCAAGCCCCCCTGGCTAAGGGTGGTAGTAGTGGTAGGCATCCAGCCCCCTGGCTAAGGGTGGTAGTAGTGGTAGGCATCCTGCCCCCTGGCTAAGGGTGGTAGTAGTGGTAGGCATCATGCCACCCCTGGCTAAGGGTGGTAGTAGTGGTAGGCATCCTGCCCCCTGGCTAAGAGTGGTAGTAGTGGTAGGCATCCTGCCCCCTGGCTAAGGGTGGTAGTAGTGGTAGGCATCCAGCCCCCCTGGCTAAGGGTGGTAGTAGTGGTAGGCATCCAGCCCCCTGGCTAAGGGTGGTAGTAGTGGTAGGCATCAAGCCCCCCTGGCTAAGGGTGGTAGTAGTGGTAGGCATCCAGCCCCCTGGCTAAGGGTGGTAGTAGTGGTAGGCATCCAGCCCCCTGGCTAAGGGTGGTAGTAGTGGTAGGCATCCTGCCCCCCTGGCTAAGGGTGGTAGTAGTGGTAGGCATCCTGCCCCCCTGGCTAAGGGTGGTAGTAGTGGTAGGCATCCTGCCCCCCTGGCTAAGGGTGGTAGTAGTGGTAGGCATCCTGCCCCCCTGGCTAAGGGTGGTAGTAGTGGTAGGCATCCAGCCCCCTGGCTAAGGGTGGTAGTAGTGGTAGGCATCAAGCCCCTCCTGGCTAAGGGTGGTAGTAGTGGTAGGCATCCTGCCCCCCCTGGCTAAGGGTGGTAGTAGTGGTAGACATCAAGCCCCCCCTGGCTAAGGGTGGTAGTAGTGGTAGGCATCCAGCCCCCCTGGCTAAGGGTGGTAGTAGTGGTAGGCATCCAGCCCCCTGGGTAGGGGTGGTGGTGCGCATTCAGGCCCCTGTGTGCATATGTGGCATTGGTGATGGGCATCCCGCCCCTATGGTGCTGCTGTTGCTGGTGTAAGTATATTCAGCATCCCCGTGTGTGTGTGTGATGTGTCGTGTACGTGTTGTATGTGTTTTGTGGTTGGTGTCTGGCTTACCTTCTGCGCCGTACGCGTCCGTGCCTGTTCCGGTAGTAGATGTAGAATATTGGTATGATCGGGACGAAGGGATTCATGGTTGGTTCGTGTCGTTCGTCCTTCTCGTTGCTTCGCGTCGTCCTCGTCACTTCGCCTCGTCCTCGTCGGTGCCGTGTTCGTCTCGTAGCCGTGGATCGTGTTGTGGCGCGAATCGGAGCTTATGTGCGCCTCTCCCGGATGCTTTGACGTGCCGTGCGTAGCGACGGGTTCGGCGCATACGGGAAGCGCATCGTACTTGTCCGGCCGGACGGGCCTGCATTTTTCCTTCCATGCGACTCGATTCGGCGTTTCCGGATTCGCCTCGGTCGGAGAACAGGACCTGGTTTGGGTGAGTACGGCTCGGCCGGATTGTTTGCTGTTGTGCGCATCGTACTTGCTCGTTCGGTGTACTGTACGGATCGGTCGGGAAACAGGCTTTCGCATGGCTTTTTCCCCGACCGAATGGTGTTGGGTACGCCTCCGACCGAGATCGGAATCGGCCCCCAAATGTAGACTTTTTAATGTTTTATCACAGTTGTCATCAAACCAACTATATTTTTTGCGCCGGCCATTACGAATAACACGGATTAAGTTATTTTTAACATCAGATAAAATTAGTTCAAAATCCGAAATCATGCTGTCATGTAAAACTGGCTCTAAACAGAGCATTATCTCCCCAAGACGGTTGGACACTAAGGGGCCGATTCCGATTCGGGCCGGAAATCTCTCCGACCGAGCCGGACCCGGAGAGAATTCCGACCGAATCGGACCCTAGCAGTCCGACCGAACGAGTACGATGTGCACGTATGCTATCGGACTCGATTCGGTCGGACTCCCATTGAAGTCAATGGGAGCCAGTCGTACGACGCGTACACGGGCTCCCATTGACTCAATGGGCATGACGCGAACAAGTGCGCCCCCTACAGCGTGTTCGCGTTGATGCGGGTCGCACCGTACATGCACAGGTAGGGGGGACCCATGGCTCTCCCCTGTGTGCGACTCGCGTGCCTACGCTTCCAGGGGGGTCCGACACGGACCCCCAAAGTGCGGCTCCGACAGCTCCTTGGAGCCGGACTGCGCGAGTCAGTCGGAGCGGTCGCGATGCGCATCGTACTCACCCGGACGGGGAACGTCTCCATAGCGCGGTGCGAGTCGTCCCCGTGCGAGTCGGTCGGAGCGGTCGGGTCCTGCGAACGAGTCGGTCAGAGATTTCGCGAGCGCACGCATCGCACTCGCTCGCCCGGACGCACGTACGATTCGGTCGGAAAATAGGGCTCCGAATCGGATCCGGTAAAGCCGAATCCGATTCGGAGCCAAACCGGCCAAGATCGGAAACGGCCCCTAGGTTGGCCATAAATCTCCCAGTGTCTACTTTTTCCCACTTTAGGACAATCCCGTTTTCTCTTGCAATTACGGGGTTTATAGGGAGTTTAAAGGCACAATCAACTTTCTTTGCGGGTTGCATAGAAAAGGTTATTGCAGCGTGATCACTGAATGGGTAAAACACAATCTCAAAATGAGAAAAAATGCGTTTTATAGAGTCAGAGACCAACACATAGTCAAGGGTAGAAGAAGAAAAATGATTTAAAAAGGTAAATTCTAACTGACCAGTTAAATTTTCAGAAGTGTTTAAAAATATAAGATTATTTATTGTTAATAATCTATTTAAGGTGTTACCATACTCCGTGTGACAGAAATGAAGGCTTTTCCATCAAAGTTTTTAAGCATAGGATTAGCGCAGTGCTATCCTCGCCGAGATAGAAAGGGACAAAGTCTTTTGCCAATTATACAGCAAAGTCTTTAAGCATAGGATTAGCACAGTGCTATCACATATATATATATATATATATATATATATCAATAATTTAAAATAAAAAAACATTCTAAAATAAATTAAAACATTAAACTATAAAAAAAAATTAAACTTACATTTCCCAATGCAATAAGTGCAACAGTAGGGAAAGTGTTAGATAGCGGAATAATTAAATTTACTATTCCCATTCCAGTGATAGCAACAGTAGGGGAAGTGTTGGATAACGGAGGGGAAAAAGTACTATTCCCACTCCAAAGAGTGCAACAGTAGGGAAAGAGTTGTATAGCAAAGAGGTAAAAATTACTATTCCCACTCCAAAGAGTGCAGCAGTAAGGAAAGTGTTGGATAGCGGAAGGGTGAAAATTACTATTCCCACTCCAGTGAGTGCAAAAGTTAGGTAAATGTTGGATAGCAAAGGAATTAAATTTACTATTCCAACTCCAGTGAGTGCAACAGTAGGGAAAGTGTTAGATAGCGGAGAGGTAAAAATTACTATTCCCACTCCACTGAGTGCAACAGTAGGGAAAGTGCTGGATAGCGGAGGGGTAAAATTACTATTACCACTCCATTGAATGCAACAGTAGGGAAAGTGCTGGATAGCAGATAGGTTAAAATTACTATTCCCACTCCAGTGATTGCAACATTATGGAAAGTGTTGGCTAGCAGAGATTTTTTTACTAATAACACTTAAACAATGGAAAAAAACCAAAAATTATTACACAATTTAAAAAATCATAAAAATAAATAAACAATATTTTAAAAATATAAAATTTAATATATTAAACATATCAAAAGAACACATATTATAATATAAATTACATATAACAAAAACCTACAAGTAATATATAAAATAAATTAATAAATAGATTTATAAACAAAAATTACTTAAAAGAAGCAAATATTAACAAACAAGAAAATTAATTAAACCATAAATGTATAACACCACACCAATAACAAAACACTTCAACATTTTTATTTACATTTATTTCCATAATTAACATAATTAATAATCAATTAAAAAAATCTTATTAATAAAAAAAATAATAAACATTCATTGAGTACACATGCTTTAACACCATAACATCCACAACACACACCTAAATTAAACTATAAAATAAAATAATAAAACACAATTAAATAATATTTTTAAAAGAAAAACTATTACTATTAACAACTAATAATTAAATATTTAAAAATGTATTTAATACCCACCTTTACCCCTTTAAAAGTAAAAACAACACACAAAAAATAAACAATTATACAAAATAAATATTAAATAATTAACATTAATTAACAACTATATAATATTTAAACACAAAATACTTACCACCCTTTACTCCTACAAACACCGCAACACACACCTAAAATTAATGACACAATCACCATAATTAATTACTAATTAATTATATAAAATTAAAAATAAATTACTTCCCACCCTTTCCACCTATAAACACCAAAACACACACCTAAAATTAATTACACAATTACCATAATTAATCACCAATTAAGTAATTAATATTAAGTAAAAGACAATTATTAATGAATTAATAATAAATTACTTTACCCGTTTAACACTATAACATTTAATTTAAACAAATGATAATAAATAAAAAATATTCAAAACATTTAATATAATTAAATTACTTCCTACCCTATTTCTCTATAAACCCACAACCCGCTACAGAACTAAAAGGCCCATTACGATACCGGGCGTAAAAAATCCGCCACCCATGAAAGCGGCAAAAATCCGCCCGCCTACACCTTCTGAATACCGACCCAGCAATTATGATGCCTCGAACCGAAAACCGCCAGCGGCGGAAAAAACACACAAAATACCGCCCGCCCATGCCCGAGTCGGAGTCAAACCGCCCGCCACGGACGGAAAGACGCACGACAACACAAAACCGCCCGCCCTCACGGTCGAGACACCGCACGTGAAATTACGATCGCACCGACATGAGCGCGGAAAAACAACAAATACACCGCCCGCCAGCGGAAACAACACTGAAGAAAATGGACACGGCAGAAGCCATGGCGGGCACGTCCCTGCACAGAAACAGCCCCGGACTCAAACAAACACACACAACATGGCAAACAAGTCCACACAGCAACCCACACACAAATACACAGACAAAGTACACATCCCGAAAACACACCACCCCTGGACAAACAAATAAACCACAAAGCCCAGAACACCGGCCACAACACACCTGAAAACAACAGACCATCAGGACACACCCAAACAGGTAAGTACAAAAGCAGCCCCTCCACAGACCACAACCCCTTGCAACATTGCAAAGCAGAGAGGAGAGGAGAGGACACACTGACACAGCAAGGACAGCAGCACACCACAGATACGCACACATCACACCCACCACCACCACCACCACCAAACACCGGCACCACAAACCCCCTGCACATCACACATCACACACCGCACCAGCACCACAAACACCATGGCATCACACAGAATGCCCAAGTTCACTTCCACTGAGCTGACGGTCATGGTCGACGAGGTCGTCAAGTTGCACACACAAATCTATGGCAACCAGGTCCAGCACACACCACTAGCCACCAGAAACAGAATGTGGAACAGAATTGTAGACCAGGTCAATGCAGTCGGGACCGTACCCAGAAACAGAGGAGAGATAAACAAACGGTGGAACGACATCAAAAGCCTGGTCAAGAAGAAGGAGAGCAAAAACCGAGAGCTGGCTGCCACGACTGGCGGAGGGAATCCCGCGCATTACAAGACCTTCAAAGCGTGGGAGGAGAAGGTGCGAGTCATCATCCATCCGGAGATCCTCACCGGATTACCAGGGGGAGTGGAGGCTGGTAAGTACAAACAAATGTATACCAGCACCCACATGCACTACCACCATGCCATAGCTCCGAGGGACAAACACCCCCATGTCCAGTACACAATACACAACACATTACTCACACATGCAACAGGCACCACCACACACACACAGCCCAAACATATCAACTAACAAAACCATGGGGGCATGTGTACACCCAGCCAGCCACGTAACTACCAACAGGTCCCCTAGTACTCCAGAAGCGCCACAACGAGCACCCCCACACCCATGTGGCAGCCGTAGCTGCACCAACCGACAAGTAACAGGTAAGTAGCAGCAACACAAAGCGCAGTTGGTGGGAGGGGGACAGCTGAAGTACAACACCCACCAGGCCCCTAGTCCTACAGCACAGCAAGGCGGAGCACCCCCACACCCATGTGGCAGCCGTAGCTGCACCAACCGACAAGTAACAGGTAAGTAGCAGCAACACAAAGCGCAGTTGGTGGGAGGGGGGACAGCTGAAGTACAACACCCACCAGGCCCCTAGTCCTACAGCACAGCAAGGCGGAGCACCCCCCACACCCATGTGGCAGCCGTAGCTGCACTAACCGACAAGTAACAGGTAAGTAGCAGCAACACAAAGCGCAGTGGGTGGGAGGGGGACAGCTGAAGCACAACACACACCAGGCCCCTAGTCCAGCACAGCAAGGAGGAGCACAGCCCACACCCCACACCCACGTAGCAGCCACTGCAGTGCACACCGGCAGCCGACAGGTAGACATCCCGCCCCAGGACAAACGGTGTCAGTGGGTGTCCAGCCATCACCACGACCCATAACACCGCCCCCACCCCCACAGACCTGCAACATGGAGCACCCCCCGCCCATAACCATGTTGCATCCAGTCCAGTGCACGCTCAAAAACAACCTGCAGGTGGGAAACTGGACAGGGCGGGGTGACTGGAGGCATGAGGACTGAATTACGACTAACACATGGGACATGCAAAGTAGCAGAGGAACACGCAGCACTGCTCCCTGCCACAACCATGTGAACAATGTGCACACGGACATGAACCACAGAGTCACACCCCACATGACCCATCACAGACACAGCAACACCCAAGGAGCCACGTCTGCATGCACAAGTCACACTGATAACAGAACCACACGGCAGGCACAGTGCAACCCATCACACACAACTGCAACACCATCGAAGTCCTGTCCATGTAGCCCCCACTGCCTGTCAACCACACATCCCACAACTATGCCCATGTAAGACATACCACACTAGACGCAACAGCGTGGAACAACAGAAATGCACACGAACACCACTGGACCCATCAAACACACAGACACACAATGCACATACAACATACCATCCATCTCATCCGTCAGCCCCAGTCACATGAAAGGTATGTCATCCGAACAGCTGGTCCACATACAGTAGTCACGCAAAGAAACATGCCCATGAAAAATCATGTGCCAGAAGTGAATGAAGCGCACGTCACACTGTGAGCAACTACACACATAACATGGGCCACACACCCCCGAGCACTGCAGTGATGCACATGGCACAGGGCAGCACGCACACCAAGGAATTGGACCATCTGCAATACGTCGTGTGGCACACAACCATCACTCACTCATAACAATGCGTCCAATTACATGGCCAGAAATCACAACAGACAGCAAATATGCAGGGTATGTCAGACATACACACACCTCAGACCATGCACTGTCATGTTGCCACAACACATGTCACGTTCTGCACCCATGGCACACAGTATGTACCCCAAAAGCATAGTACATCTCAAATGCGTTTCAGGGTGCTGACCCCCATCATGCCATCTGCGTGTCTAAGCGTTCCATATGAACCCCAAGAGCATAGTACAAACCAACCTCCACGATGGGTCTGGAGTCCGCATACACCAGAGCCACAAAAAGCAGGAGCACAGCAACACACCCATCGGCATTGCCAATCCGTCCCATGCCACATGTCCACAGCACACAGTCCCATTGGCATGCCCACACAACAACAAATAGCACAGCCACACACACGGCTCCAGGAAACCTGTGCACGACTGTGCACGAACTGTGGATGTCAGACAACCTATACATACTTTGTCATGTGCAACACAATAACATATCTCATTCCCCCCACAGGTGACGAACTGCTGGATGCTGGAGATGGAGACAGCAGCCAGCACAGCCACCCTGCAAGCCCCCAACAAGGACTCACGGATGTGGAGGATCTGTCCTCCGATCCGGACACGGACCACCCAGCAGGCCCATCTGGTGTGGCAGGGCCCAACCGCACCCCAGGCACCCTCCCACCCACCAACCCATCATCCAGGGCTGATGACCACTCACAGCCCCCTGCTGCCACTGTCGTAGCGGCCACTACCACTGTTGTGGCAGCCACACCCACGCTCGTTGCGGCCACTCCCACTGCCGCAACCACCACCACGTCATCACTGGCCCCAGCCCCAGCGCAAGTGGTGGTCCGGCCGACTGGGTCCACCCTGGGAGCCACAGCGAGGCCCGTGGTGAGCAATGTGGCTAGTGGGCAGGTCGGTGGCAGCAGTACTGGTAGGAGGAGCAGGGCCAGGCCAACGCCAACTGTGCCTGGGAGCCAAGCCCTGCCGCCAATCGACAGAGTCCTTGGGGCCTATGAGGAGGCCCAAGGCGAATGGGCCAGGTCGGCAAGCGACACGCGGGAGGTCCTTGCGGTGTTGAGGTCCATGGACGCCCACATGGCCCGAATCGCGGACCTCATGGGCCAGCTGGTGGTGGGGGGGAGGGCACAAGCAAGGCCAGCAACACCACCTCCGCCACCACCTGCTGTGGCGCTGGGTCGTGCAGCATCACGTTCGCCTGCGTCCACAGCGAGTGAGCACTTCTCAGCCACCACCAGCGGAACATCAACACCCCCCCTCCCAAACGTGGAAGGGGCCGGCCTAAGTGGAAACAGGTGTCCAGAGAGGACTTCGCCCGCACCAAACGCCAGTGAGTCAGCCAGCCACCTTGACCACCTACTGCATTGACTTGGAATACGATCCTAGCCCACACTGCCATGTGAATGGCATGTGTCTGTTGGACTGTGGACATAGAACTCCATGGGTACACCTTGACCATCACGCAGCCATGACCGTCAACTCATTGTCACAGCATGCACCACATTTGTCATCACCTTGCACACAATCACATGTCACCGCTGTTAATAAATACACCTTGATCACAATCGGCTTAATGTGTCCTGTGTTTATTCCACGATGTGCAATCGCCACCATGAGCAGAATAGCATCTGCTGTGTGGCATGTCGATGGGACAGGAGAGGCTGCAGGGACCTAGGGGTGAAAAACAGAACAAGAGTACATTCAATGAGTGTGTCACACACTCATCACACAGTACTTGTCACCAACTACAAGCAATGCACACACATCTCTGAGAGCAACAGGGCACAATGCTACAGCCACTGACAGTGGCATACCAACCTGGACATGGACCATTGACACACAGCACTCAGTGAACAAAAGGCCCCAGTAACAGAGCACACATACACCTGCACAACTACAGCCACATCAGCCGTCGTACATGGTCACTCACCGTCAAGTGAAGTAGCGGGCGATGAGCTGCTGACGCACATTCACAGCTTCATCCTCTCCACTGTCCTCTTCACTGGAGCTGTCCTGGTGTGCAGGCTGGGGCCCTGGTTGATCTCCGTCATCCACAATTAGGGGATCTGCTTTCGAATGGCCAGATTGTGCAGCATGCAGCAAGCCACCACTATCTGGCACACCTTCTGTGGGGAGTACGCCAGCGCCCCCGGTGCGGTCCAGGCATCTGAACCTGGACTTGAGGAGGCCAAAGGTACGCTCGACCACACGTCTGGTCCTCCCATGTGCCTCATTGTAGCGGTCATCTGCTGGGGTCCGAGGATTTCGTAATGGACTGAGCAGCCAGGGCCCATTCGGGTAAGCCGAGTCACCTGGGCGTGGGGGACACAGAGAACCGTTGCAATTCAAACAAGACAGTAGACAGCATCCTTAAGCCAGCACGCTACACAACTCCACATACTCACCGACAATCCAGCCACGGTCCTGTTGCAGATTGGTCATCAGTCGCGGTAATATGCTGTTTCGCATGATGTGCGCGTCATGGGCCGAGCCTGGGAACTTTGCACACACGTGGGAGATGAACATGTCCGCAAGGCACACCACTTGCACATTCAGGGAGTGCGTGTGCTTCCGGTTGCGGAAGAGCTGCTCAGTGGCCTGTGGTGGGACAAGGCCAACATGGGTGCAGTCAATGGCACCAACGACGTGTGGGATCCGTCCAAGGGCATAGAATGCACCCTTCACTGACGCCAACTCACGTGCCCTGGGGAATCTGATGTACCTGTTCCTGTACAGCATCATGGCTGCCAGTACATCCCTCAGCACCATGCTGAACATGGGCTGGGACATCCCACCTCCACTGCCCACTGTGTGCTGGAATGACCCAGTGGCGAAAAAATGCAGTGCAGCCATCACCTTAGCCGTGGGGGTGAATGCTGTCGGATACACCCTGCGAGGACGGAGGTGGGGTTCCAACATGGCACATAGTCGATGCAGGGTTGGTCGATCCAGACGAAATTTCCGGATGATCTCAGAATCCTCCATGTCCGCCAACAATTGGTAAGGGCGGTAAATGTTTGGTCTCCGCCTAGGAAAGATGGAAGTGGACACATGTCAAAGCAACACGACACATGGCATTTTCACATACACATCACTGATATGGCAGAGCAAGAACATGAGTCACAGAACAGCTGTCATGCAGGGACAGCACAGCCACAATACACTTACACAGGTCTCCCACCAATAGCAATGGGCAGTGACACAAACCATTGCTATGTGCATGCACATGGGGATCCAGGCCTCAATGACCTGTGAGGCGTGCTGATGGGGACTGACTGCATATTCGGCAAGCGGCAACACCACGGCAACATGACTGGCTGCTGTGCATCACACTGCTTCCGAGGCTGGATGAGTATGGCACACACCAACGACGATGTGGGCACAGGCTGAGCGGCCAAGACAAGTGGGACCTGTGGCACGAGGGGATATGAGACAGTCATTGGTGTCACCACTGCACCCTATGTGCAGCACTGTACGGATCACACCTCCAGAAGCATTGTCAGGTGTACACATTGACAGCCCCATGCCAACACGGCTGTGTGCTTGCAAATACACATCACATGTGACACGTAACCTTGCACGTGCCAAGTGGCAGATGTACATAGTGAGAGATGACATGCGTGTGCATATGCGTATACCATGCACCCATGCCAATGTGCAGATGATGACATGCTAACAGACATGTGGGGGCCGGCCACTGGCCGTCCCTGCCTATGCACACGGCATGTTGTGGCCCCGTCCATTGTGCACCTGCACCCACACGCACATCATGGCCACACCTGCAGATGCAGTGCGCACATCATACTGTGTGGTGCACATGGCATCAGCGGACTGTCACCAACATGGGCCAGGCCATTACGGCCAACTCCGATGACCCTCGCGGTTGCACCCTGCGTGTTCCACTATGGAGGTAGGCGTCCCGGGCCAGCTGGGTGCAGGCCAACGTCTGCAATTGCCAATGCAGGTCTCAGTGCACTTGTTGCTCGTGTGAATGTCAGGCTGGGCCATGCTGCCCCTCTCAGTCCCAGCAAGCCTGGCCTGCACATTGACTGCACAATGCCAGTAGGTGACAGCACCGACTGCCTAGTGGGTTACATGTGTCTCCTGTTCAGGACACCCCGGATGAGCGCTTACTCTGCACTGTCTATTGGACACACCATGACTCGTGATAGGGATGTGTGTGAGAGATAGTGGCACTGAATGTGACCTTCGTTGCGGGGTGGGCCATGCACAGGGCGAGTACGCTGATGGTTGCGCAGTGTTGGTCACAGTGGGTACACCCACACAGATGTGTTGCCTTGTGATCTTCTTCTAGGTCAGCCTGACAATGGACAGTAGATGTGGGCAGGCTACACATTGCTCGATGTGCTGTCTATGTGCATGTGCATTCACACCAGGCACAACTGCCCCTGCACATGTGACCCCTGCTGCACTCTGTGCTGGGTCTGTTGAGCTGATGCACCGTCTGTGCGTGGGGCAGACAGCTCTGCTCAGTTCCGTCATTGCCCATGACATCACTTTGCCGCAGGTGACATGGTTCATGGAGGGCCCACATGTACGCGTGGGTGGACTACACAAGACTGTCCAATGGTTATCACCCCCAGTCAGTGCTTCGAATGGGAAGTATGTGGTGCTGGTACTCATTTCGCTGTGTCGAGTGTGCGGGGCTAGGTGCGGGGCTACATGCAAGACATGGGTAGGTCATCGGCTTATCTACTAGTTGCAATGCACACGAGACATGTCTTTTTCTGACCACATCAGGGGCATTCCTTAAACTAACTGAAAGTCAAACAGTTATCTTTTACACTGTCCTCATGGCCTCCCCTCGCTCACACCTATATGCATTTGCACATGAGAAGCTAGCGCATGCACAAGCAGCTCCAAGCTCGCCCCAGAGAGGCCAAGGAGTGTATGTGTGGGTCCAGTTGTACATGTGGTCTGTCTCACGGTATGATTAGTGGCGTTACGCCGTCCACATGCGTGGTGCCCCGACTCGAGACCCGGGCAACATTGACTATGCATGACAGGCTCCGCAGTCCGGATACACCACCTGCAACACACAGAGGCTGTAGCTGCCCTAGCGGGCCAGTCCGCGTTCAACTGGAGCTCATGGCCCCACACATTCACTCTTTGGCCTCTCTGGGGCGAGCTTGGAGCTGCTTGTGCACGCGCTGGCTTCTCTGTTGCACTGGCATGTAACGTGTGTGGGTGTATTGTCAATGGGTGGGATGGCGCGAGCCACCGTCCGTGACGTCACTGCTGCTTGTGATGTGTGCGTCCCCCACTACTTCCATTTGACTTGTGCCATACTACACATTGTGGATGTGTTGCCTGCGTGATGTGACAAGGATGAGCGCGCCATGAGCTCTCACCCACCATGCTCTACTGCCATCCCGTGCCCTGGATTGCCTGTGCAAGTGGACGATGTTGGGGATACACCAGGTCGACAGGGGATGTGAGTGCCTTGGCAAGGGCCTGGCGGACGCGCAGCAGTATCCGGCATGTCCACGGAGGGTGGGCTGACGTCTACACTTGATGCGGCATTGTTCGTGTGCCCGCCTGTTGTGCACACACGAGTTCACATTCGTCACCAGAAAGGTGGTCTTTACAGATTCCCAGGAGTGCGCCAATGTACTGGTCCTGAGTCCTCCCAACACAGCGTGTTTCAACATTGCATGTGCGCACCTACCCGTCACACCAACCCACCTGAGCCATGCGTAACTCCCGCTTCACATGACACATGTGTGTCTCCCACAGTTGTGCTACACATTTGAGTTGACATCCAATGACAGTGGACTACATGGTCATCTCATGACTGCCGTGTACTTCACACACTCTCATCCTCTCTCATTCGTACTTGTGAAATGAATCAGCAGAGACACATTGTTGCTTCAAGCCATGTATTGGGACTAATGTCCTCTGTGATGCAGTATAGTGAACACTACTGGCAGCGAAGTGCATGTGGAGGATATACTCAGCATGATTACACATAGCATAGGGTGTAGGGGTACAGTGATTAGTTGTTGACTGTGGGATGTGGGCTTCAGAGTTCCAAATGCTTAGCCGTTGGTGTGCTAATGTACATTTGCCAATTACTGTGGTGCTGCTGACTGACACAGACAGTATACATTTAGCCTACCAGTCCGCTTGTCATCATGGGCACAGTGCATCTCCGTTCCATGTTACAGGTTTGCTGCTATGGTCACTCATACACACGTGCGTGGAGGTGACATCAGGGCATGGGCTTACGTGCATGCAAAGGCGTCCCACTTGTTGTTGCGATGTGGTGGGTACTGGCCATGTCACAGTCACTGGGCTCATGTTGTTGGTGGCTGCACTTGGTGTACATGCAAAGGTCCTGGCACGGACGTTCAGAGGGAGGTGTGGTGACAGCTCTCACATACTGCAGCAGGACGATTGCTGTCCACTGACCGGTGCATATGTTCATGGGCGCAGGATCCATATCATGGCATGGTTGTACGTGCAGTTCTGTCCATGTGGTTGCCATACACAAATCCCATGCCTCTGCCTCCCCCTGTTCATGCAGAGTTACTGGATGTGATGAGGTACAGGGTGCATTTCCCAATAAGTATCAGATGTCATGGCAGTGTAGTTGTTGTTGTGGTGTCAGTTGCAGGTTGCATGGTGTAGTAGTTGTACTGGTAACTGCCTAGTCCGTGCGTAAGCCACGCATGGGTACGGTGTGGGTCATCATTGCTCAATTGGGGGTCTGGCGACGGGGCCCGACGAATTGACAGGTTGTCAGGAATGCAATGCCTACCAGCAGGGCTTCCATGGCATTGGTGGTGGACATGGTTGCCAGCCAATGTAGCGGATGGTGGCTGTCAAGGTGTTGGTCGTGAGTTGTCCCTTGTAGGAGCATGATGGGACATGTTGGATGGCATTCGATGTAACTGTAATCCATTATCCGTCGTGTGGAGGCACAGTGGTCCCATTGCAGTGTGGGTCCGATAGTCGCCACATACGCCATGCCCCCATAGGCTGAACAGGCCCTGTCGTGGGCGTCCAGGGGGTGGAATAGTTGTAGCAGGTCCGCCCTTGGACATGCCGGGTTGGAGAGACATAACTCCACAGGATGGTAGAAGGGACACCTCCGACAGTAGAAGACGGGGATGACGCAGCTGAACAATGCGATGCGGTAAGTTAGTCGGTAACTTACGTTCAGCAGGGCCAGATTGTCACATCCCAATATCTGTGTCAGGTTATGTTTGTACAGCTTGATCTGTCCGGCGTAGTTGGGTAGGTGTGGTGCAAGTGCCATTTTGCTGCAGGGCGCTGTGGTGGCGTGCTCCGGCTGTCTGTGCAGTCTGCAGAGTGCAACCTCCGATGTTGCTGGGAATTCTGTAATGGTCGTAGGGAGGCAGGACCTGTGTTATGTTGGCTTGTGCGGAGGACACGGGCCCTCATCCCACATGCTTCTCTGAATGGTCAAGGTCAGTGGTGTCTGACTCCTTCCAGATTACTTGCATGTGAACCACATGGGGGAGTGTTATCATTTCTTCTTTCCGTTGTGAATGTTCTTTGGTGTTATGCGCTATCTGCCCTGTGGCCGCTTCCCTCTGCATGCCTGCGTTGGGCTTTGTTTGGTGCAATAACTGTTTTCTCCGGCTTGTTTAGTCGGGATGTGGTTTCAGAGTGGGAATGGAAGGTCATTCGGTGCTGTCTCCTCTCCCGTGTGTGGGCAGCAGGCTGCTTTCCCGCTGTACGTTGGGCCTTGTGTTATAATTGGTCCCACCTGTTGTCTGTCCCCGGTATCTTTGATGTTACGTATTGCATGTCTTGTTATTGGGTGCAGGGTGGCACCAGTGTTTCTGTGTGGTTCTGGCGTACCTTTTCCCGACGGGGTCCATATTCTGCTGGGTGATGTTGCCTCCGCTGTGTGCTTTGCCGTGTTTTGCACACAGGGGTGTGTCCTAATGTGGCGTGACGTCACTGACATGTTCGGGTCAGTTGTGTGACGTCAGGTTGGCAGCAGTGAATTGCCGGTTGGGGACATGACTGTGGCAGGGCTGTCACGTGACATGTGCGTTCCTGGGTGGTGCTGGTGTGTGTGGTGTTTGGTTGTGACCCTGTGTTGTTTGTGTGCGGCGCATGCATTGCGCTGCCGTTGGCCTCTGCGTTGTGCGCATGTGTGGGTGCAGTGGTGGATGTGTCGTGTCCACGCAGGGGTGTCGGGGTGGGGGCCATATGCAGTTGTCCCGCCCTTGCACTGTGTGCGCTGTTTGCGTGCCCCTGTTGTGTGTCTGCCTACCTGCGTCGCCGCGGTGCGTTGACTCCTGGGTGCTGCATCAGGTAGAGCATGGGGAGGGCCTGCAGTGCTGGATTCATGCTTGGGGGGGTCGCCTCTTCGGTGTCTGTGCTCGGCGTTCGGGTTTCCGCCTCACTTTCACGTGCGGTGTCTCTTAGCCGTGGGAGCTGTTTGTTTGCGGCATCGTAATTTGTACGCCGGGCGGTACGTGATTTCGTCTGGCGGTGTGTCTCCATTGGGCTGCGCCGCTACGTGAGCGGGCGCACTTTGATGGCGGACGGCGTCGCTGGCTTGCCGGCGGTGTTTGGCTGCCTTTTCACATCGTAATTTAGCGGGCGTGTGGGCTGCGGCATGCGGGCGGTAACTGGTGGTTTTTGCATCCGCCAGCACGGCGGTGGTGCTTCCGCCCGCCATCCTAATGGGCCCCTAAAAATGCAAAATTTAAATAAAAAAATATTAATAACTACTCAAAATAATCAATTAATTTTATATAATTAAATTACTTCCCACCCTATTCCCCTATAAACCCACAACCCGCTACGGAACTAAAAACACAAAAATCTAATAAAACAAAATTAATGACTACTAAAAATTGAACACATATTAAAAATACAAGCAAATCTTATACAAAAAACATACATCACATACATATAAATATATACTAAAATACATAACATTAATAAAAAATTGATATTTTTAAGAACTATGGGGCCTATTACGATGGCGGTCGGAAAACCTCCCCGACCGCCATGGTAGCGGGACAAGACCGCCCGCATGGATCGCGACATCACCGCTGGTTGAATTACGATGACCCCCGGTTGAAATCCATCTGTGGCGGTCTGATCGCGGGCCTTAACATTGCAGCGGTTGATGCTGCCCGCAGCACCGCCGCGATGCCGAAAGGAGCATGTCCTGCATTTCCCTGCACTGCGTGGCAGGCACTGCACAGTGCCTGCCACCTGGTACAGGGAAATGTAGGGGGGGACCATGGGTACCCCCCCAGTGCACCCACACCCCCTCAACACATTGGGGGCCCGCAACGGGCCCCCGGAAGACAATCTTGACCCTTGACCTGCCAGGTAGGTCGCTCCCCCACCACACAGCTCCGCCTGTGTTGTCTGCCCGCTGCTCCTGTAGGTAAGATCGCCCTCCGCTTGTGGCCCCGGTGCCCGTTTTTGTCTGCTCTCCCCCTGTTTTTCCTTTCTGTGCCCCTCGCTGCCCCACTGTTGTTGTGCCCGTGATTTTGTCTGCTGTCCCCCTGTTTTTCCTTTCTGTACCCCTCGCTGCCCCACTGTTGTTGTGCCCGTGATTTTGTCTGCTGTCCCCCTGTTTTTCCTTTCTGTACCCCTCGCTGCCCCACTGTTGTTGTGCCCGTGATTTTGCCTGTTCTCCCCCTGTTTTTCCTTTCTGTGCCCCTCGCTGCCCCACTGTTGTTGTGCCCGTGATTTTGTCTGCTGTCCCCCTGTTTTTCCTTTCTGTACCCCTCGCTGCCCCACTGTTGTTGTGCCCGTGATTTTGCCTGCTCTCCCCCTGTTTTTCCTTTTTGTGCCCCTCGCTGCCCCACTGTTGTTGTGCCCGTGATTTTGTCTGCTCTCCCCCTGTTTTTCCTTTCTGTGCCCCTCGCTGCCCCACTGTTGTTGTGCCCGTGATTTTGTCTGCTCTCCCCCTGTTTTTCCTTTCTGTGCCCCTCGCTGCCCCACTGTTGTTGTGCCCGTGATTTTGTCTGCTGTCCCCCTGTTTTTCCTTTCTGTACCCCTCGCTGCCCCACTGTTGTTGTGCCCGTGATTTTGCCTGCTCTCCCCCTGTTTTTCCTTTCTGTGCCCCTCGCTGCCCCACTGTTGTTGTGCCCGTGATTTTGTCTGCTCTCCCCCTGTTTTTCCTTTCTGTGCCCCCGCTGCCTCTCGCCACTCCCGCCGCTGCGTTCCCTGCGGCCCCGCCCCCTGACTGCCCATTCGCTGCCCCTGCCTCCCTCCTCCCAGCTGCTCCTCCCTCCCACCTGCCCATAAATGGCGGCCGCTGCACGGTGAGGAGAGCGACCCTTGACCTGCCAGGTAGGTCGCTCCCCCACCACACAGCTCCGCCTGTGTTGTCTGCCCGCTGCTCCTGTAGGTAAGATCGCCCTCCGCTTGTGGCCCCGGTGCCCGTTTTTGTCTGCTCTCCCCCTGTTTTTCCTTTCTGTGCCCCTCGCTGCCCCACTGTTGTTGTGCCCGTGATTTTGTCTGCTGTCCCCCTGTTTTTCCTTTCTGTACCCCTCGCTGCCCCACTGTTGTTGTGCCCGTGATTTTGCCTGCTCTCCCCCTGTTTTTCCTTTCTGTGCCCCTCGCTGCCCCACTGTTGTTGTGCCCGTGATTTTGTCTGCTCTCCCCCTGTTTTTCCTTTCTGTGCCCCTCGCTGCCCCACTGTTGTTGTGCCCGTGATTTTGTCTGCTCTCCCCTGTTTTTCCTTTCTGTGCCCCTCGCTGCCCCACTGTTGTTGTGCCCGTGATTTTGTCTGCTCTCCCCCTGTTTTTCCTTTCTGTGCCCCTCGCTGCCCCACTGTTGTTGTGCCCGTGATTTTGTCTGCTGTCCCCCTGTTTTTCCTTTCTGTACCCCTCGCTGCCCCACTGTTGTTGTGCCCGTGATTTTGCCTGCTCTCCCCTGTTTTTCCTTTCTGTGCCCCTCGCTGCCCCACTGTTGTTGTGCCCGTGATTTTGTCTGCTCTCCCCCTGTTTTTCCTTTCTGTGCCCCTCGCTGCCCCACTGTTGTTGTGCCCGTGATTTTGTCTGCTCTCCCCCTGTTTTTCCTTTCTGTGCCCCTCGCTGCCCCACTGTTGTTGTGCCCGTGATTTTGTCTGCTGTCCCCCTGTTTTTCCTTTCTGTACCCCTCGCTGCCCCACTGTTGTTGTGCCCGTGATTTTGCCTGCTCTCCCCCTGTTTTTCCTTTCTGTGCCCCTCGCTGCCCCACTGTTGTTGTGCCCGTGATTTTGTCTGCTCTCCCCCTGTTTTTCCTTTCTGTGCCCCCGCTGCCTCTCGCCACTCCCGCCGCTGCGTCTCCTGCGGCCCCGCCCCCTGACTGCCCATTCGCTGCCCCTGCCTCCCTCCTCCCAGCTGCTCCTCCCTCCCACCTCCCCATAAATGGCGGCCGCTGCACGGTGAGGAGAGCGACCCTTGACCTGCCAGGTAGGTCGCTCCCCACCACACAGCTCCGCCTGTGTTGTCTGCCCGCTGCTCCTGTAGGTAAGATCGCCCTCCGCTTGTGGCCCCGGTGCCCGTTTTTGTCTGCTCTCCCCCTGTTTTTCCTTTCTGTGCCCCTCGCTGCCCCACTGTTGTTGTGCCCGTGATTTTGTCTGCTGTCCCCCTGTTTTTCCTTTCTGTACCCCTCGCTGCCCCACTGTTGTTGTGCCCGTGATTTTGTCTGCTGTCCCCCTGTTTTTCCTTTCTGTACCCCTCGCTGCCCCACTGTTGTTGTGCCCGTGATTTTGCCTGCTCTCCCCTGTTTTTCCTTTCTGTGCCCCTCGCTGCCCCACTGTTGTGCCCGTGATTTTGTCTGCTGTCCCCCTGTTTTTCCTTTCTGTACCCCTCGCTGCCCCACTGTTGTTGTGCCCGTGATTTTGCCTGCTCTCCCCCTGTTTTTCCTTTCTGTGCCCTCGCTGCCCCACTGTTGTTGTGCCCGTGATTTTGTCTGCTCTCCCCCTGTTTTTCCTTTCTGTGCCCCTCGCTGCCCCACTGTTGTTGTGCCCGTGATTTTGTCTGCTCTCCCCTGTTTTTCCTTTCTGTGCCCCTCGCTGCCCCACTGTTGTTGTGCCCGTGATTTTGTCTGCTGTCCCCCTGTTTTTCCTTTCTGTACCCCTCGCTGCCCCACTGTTGTTGTGCCCGTGATTTTGCCTGCTCTCCCCCTGTTTTTCCTTTCTGTGCCCCTCGCTGCCCCACTGTTGTTGTGCCCGTGATTTTGTCTGCTCTCCCCCTGTTTTTCCTTTCTGTGCCCCCGCTGCCTCTCGCCACTCCCGCCGCTGCGTTCCCTGCGGCCCCGCCCCTGACTGCCCATTCGCTGCCCCTGCCTCCCTCCTCCCAGCTGCTCCTCCCTCCCACCTGGCCATAAATGGCGGCCGCTGCACGGCCGCGCAGCGGACGTGCGCAGCGGGCGCGCCGCTGGCGCGCCGAAGGCGCGCCTAAGGCAAGCCCGTCTGCGCCCGTCCGCGACTGGACCGCGCCCAGCGCCAGAACCCCTGGATCCCACCAACGCAACACTACTCGACGGACCTACGACGCCGCCACACTCACCGCACTCAATGCCGGCCGGAACCCTGCCTGCTACCGAGCCTCACCGAGACGCACCCACGGACCCTTCACCTGCCAAACCTGCCGATTCACCTGCCCCCGGACGTGCACCACCTCCGCCAAGTCGAGCACCAGCAGCAACCACCTGAAATGCATCCTGCTGAACACCCGCTCCGTCCACAGGCACGCCGTGGAACTCTGGGACCTGCTCGACGCAACAGCACCGGACATCGCCTTCCTCACCGAGACCTGGATGAACGCCTCCTCAGCGCCCGACATCGCCATAGCCATCCCGGATGGATACAAGATCACCCGGAAGGACCGCGTCAACCAGACGGGAGGAGGCATCGCCATCGTACACAAGAACACCATCCGCATCTCGACTAACTCCGACGAGACCTTCACCGCCGCCGAACACCTACACTTCCAGATACGCACTGACCCCAAGACCACCCTCCGAGGCACCCTCATCTACAGACCCCCGGGACCACGCACACTATTCAGCGAAGACATCGCAGACTTCATCAGCCCGCACGCCATGCCCTCAGCCGACTACATCCTCCTAGGGGACCTCAACTTCCACCTGGAGAACAACAACGACAGAAACACCACCGCCCTGCTGGACAACCTCGCCAACCTCGGACTCAAGCAACTGGTGAACACGCCCACCCACTACGCCGGCCACACGCTTGACCCCGTCTTCTCGTCCAGCAAGCACATCTCCTTCAGCCACGCCACCGGACTCCACTGGACCGACCACAGCTGCGTCCACTTCAGCTTCAGAAAGACTGCGACCCACCACCACCCGCAACAGGCTCCCCGCCGGAGCTGGAGCAAGATCACCGCCGAGCAGCTCACCGCCTCCCTCAGCCAGAACACACCCACCAACACAACGGACCCAAACGAAGCAGCCAGCAACCTCGCCAAGTGGCTGACCGCCTGCGCCGACGACCTCGCACCACTAAAAACCCTCCCAGCAGACCCGGAAGCAAGAAAACCCCTTGGTTCACCAACGAACTCAAGGAATCCAAGAAGAACTGCCGCACTCTCGAGAAAACCTGGCGACTCGACCAGACCACAGACAACAGGACCGCCCTCAAGCACGCCACCCGCAAACACCACCAGCTGATCCGTGCCACCAAGAAGTCGGCACTCAAAGAACGACTGGACAACAACGCCCATGACAGCAAGGAACTTTTCAGCATCGTCAAAGAGTTCTCCAACCCCAGCGCCGGAAACAACGACATCACCCCCTCGCAAGACCTCTGCAACTCACTCTCCGCGTTCTTCCACCGCAAGATCACCGACATACACAACAGCTTCGACGCACAAACAACGCACCCTACCGCCGAACCAACGCCCGCCACCACCACCCTCTGCAACTGGACCCCGATCAGCACCGAAGACACCACCCGCACGATGAACTCCATCCACTCCGGATCACCAACCGACCCCTGCCCACACCACGTCTTCAACAAAGCCGACGCCACCATCGCACCCCATCTCCGGGACATCATCAACTCCTCCTTCCACACCGCCACCTTCCCGGAGAGCTGGAAGCACGCCGAGCTTACCGCCCTCCTGAAGAAACCAACGGCGGACCCCACCGACCTCAAGAACTACCGTCCCATCTCGCTCCTTCCGTTTCCGGCCAAAGTCATCGAGAAGACCGTCAACAGACAGCTTGCCGCCTTCCTCGAGACGAATGGATCCCTCGACCCCTCGCATTCCGGGTTTCGGGCCAACCACAGCACCGAGACCGCCCTTATCGCAGCCACCGACGACATCAGAACCCTAACCGACAACGGGGAAACAGCTGCCCTCATCCTCCTGGACCTCTCTGCGGCGTTCGACACCGTCTGCCACCGCACCCTAGTGAAGCGCCTCAGCAACATCGGAATCCGAGAGAAAGCACTGGAATGGATCATCTCGTTCCTCGCCGGAAGAACCCAGAGAGTCCGCCTCCCCCGTTCAGATCCGAAGCCACCGAAGTCATCTGCGGCGTTCCACAAGGATCCTCACTCAGCCCAACCCTCTTCAACGTCTACATGAGCCCCCTCGCAGCCATCGCACGCCGACACAACCTCAACATCATCTCCTACGCCGACGACACCCAGCTGATCCTCTCCCTCACCAACGACCCCACCACCGCCAGAGCCAACCTACACGACGGGATGAGAGACGTCGCCGACTGGATGAGGAACAGCCGCCTTAAACTGAACTCAGATAAGACGGAAGTCGCCTTAAACTGAACTCAGATAAGACGGAAGTCCTCATCCTGGCTCATCACCCTCCGCCTGGGACGACTCCTGGTGGCCCCCGGCCCTGGGCACCGCGCCCAAGCCAACGGACCACGCACGCAACCTGGGCTTCATCCTGGACTCCTCCCTGTCGATGACCAGACAAGTCAACGCCGTCTCATCTTCATGCTTCAACACCCTGCGCATGCTCCGCAAGATCTTCAGATGGATCCCCACTGAAACCAGGAAGACCGTCACCCAGGCACTCGTCACCAGCCGACTGGACTATGGGAACACCCTCTACGCCGGAACCACAGCCAAACTTCAAAGAGACTCCAGCGCATCCAGAACGCCTCCGCACAACTCATCCTGGACATCCCCCGACACAGCCACATCACCGTGCACCTGAAAGACCTGCACTGGCTCCCCGTCAGCAAGAGAATCACGTTCAGACTCCTCACCCACGCACACAAGGCCCTCCACGACCTGGGCCCAAAGTACCTCAATGACCGCATGACCTTCTACACGCCCACACGCCAGCTACGATCAACCAGCCACGCCCTCGCCACCGTACCACGCATCCGCAGAACCACCGCCGGAGGAAGATCCTTCTCCTACCTGGCAGCCAAGACCTGGAACTCCCTCCCCACTCACCTTCGGCGAACCCAGGACCATCTCTCCTTCAGGAAGCAGCTCAAGACCTGGCTGTTCGAGCAGTAACTTACCCCCTCCCCCAGCGCCTTGAGACCCTCCCGGGTGAGTAGCGCGCTCTATAAATGCCGTGATTGATTGATTGATTGAATCTCTGCATGCCTTTCCATGGAGGTTTGACCCCTGAGGAAAGGCTGGCTACCGCCGGCATCATAATCCTGCCGGCGGAGCCTGCTCTGCACCGCCACCATTATCCTGGTCCTGCTCCGTCCGCCAGGCAGGAGTGCGGATGGCAACCGGCGGAAAAGCGGCGGTCGGAATTTCCCACCGCTGCGGTCACCACCGCCATCCTAATTTGACCAGCGGTTTTCTTGGTTGCGATCACGGGCGGATGTTCACCGCCGGTCCAGCAGGCGCCACCGCCGGCCCGGCGGTGGACATCTGACCGCCATCCTAATAGGCCCCTATATTTTTGCAAATGATATTTTACACTTCGATATTTTTTAACATCGATATTACTTACCTAAATTCGATATTCTTGACCACGAGAATTTGTATGTCGATATTTCTGACCCATGATATTTTTAACTCGATATTTCTGTAAATCGATATTTTTGATTCGATATTCTGTCTCTGCACCCACTCAAACTGGACTTTCATCTATTTATCCCGGGATCTTAGGCCACAAAGGACAGGATAACCATTTCAATTTCTCTGCAATAAGTGCCACATTCACACATCAACTTAAATCATCTCCGCAGAACACCACACAGTCTCTACACAATACTACAATCTAAGCATAAGCAATTGCAATGCGTAACCTTCAGCCATGGTCCATGCAGGTAACAGCGGTGGGGCGATGAGGCCGGGTAAGGGGGGATTTCGAGGGACAATCCCGAGGGAAAATTAAATAAATAATTTTCCCTCTGCATCGTCCCTCGAAATCCCCCCTTTCACGGCCCCACCGCCCCACCGCTGTTACCTGCACGGACCGCGGCTGGTAACCCTATTAATGCTCACACTCCTTCGCTGCTGCAAGTTGTTTCCGAACTGTTGGAATTCCATCAATCCTTTGACCGAACCATGGGCTTTTGGGGTTTGGACTGGGCTTAGTCAATTTCTAAATAGGACACCCTAACTCCCTCACGTCAGTGGATAAACCATCCAACGTGCTACCAAGCTGATGCAGCGTTTTCTGGGCCCACTTTCCTTATCATATATCTTTCTCCGATGGACCTTTCTTGGACGCAATGAGGCATGAGAGAGTTAGCATGTCATCAGTCAATATCAATTAACAGTGTAATCCATTTGGCTACACAATTAGGACCAGGAATCGGTAACTATATTTAAGAAGGTTTATTACAAATGAATAATCAAGTTATATACACGACTCTTAACACCATGCTATAAAGGTATAGAATAAGAACAGGTAAGCCCAACCTCTGAAAGAAATTGAGGCGGACCAATATTAGTCAGACAAGCAGTTCAGTCACAGCAATACAAAAGAGCAATACATGGATTTGATGCTCAGAGAAAAGTCTAAAGTTCTGTCGTCTGTACACTGAGTAATCTAGATCTCCGAAATCAGAGTCCCAGTTAAGAGGGTGGTTCGGTACCCTAAAGAATCTAAAAAATAAGGGAATTTCTATAAAGGGAATTAGAACAAGGCAAGGAAAAATTAAGTGTGAAAGTGTCAGCATTTCAGAAACTTGGTCAAGAGTCTACTATGGGTCAGAGAATAAGTGTTAGCCTCAACCACACTTAGGAAAGAATAAAAGGTAAGCTTAGAGGTCTGAGCCTCTCAGAGTCCATAGGAAGTGTGAAATCAGGGGAGATGTCTGCAGGAAGTCCACAAGTGAGAGTCTACAAGGGGCATCTAAAAGAAGTCAGAAAGAGTTCTGAAGGAAATCTGAAGATTTCTGAACTCAGACGGTGTGAACACTAAGGGGCTCATTACGATGAAGTACGGAAGGCCATCCGTGCTGGTGGCGGTGGCGGAAAACCGACATGTCGACCACCCCAGGTGCGGTCATTGCGACCACCAAATCACAATGGTCCAACAGAGGCCTTTTACCGTCCGCCGCGGTCTGTCAGGCTTCCCACGTTTTGTGTGTACGCAAGGGTGACGGACAGAGCAAACAGAGCAGGACCGGCGTGCGAAAACCCGTTCCATCCGCCAACCAGATTACGATGTTGCGAACAGCCCTTCCCACTGCAGCGTAAAAACAACCACGTTGCGGATGGCGGAAATACAACAATGGAGAGGAAGAGCCGATACAGAAGCCATCCAAACCACCGAAGCCGCCATGGATCCAGCGCCACAGGCCTCCCCGCTGCTCTACCTGCTGCACCTCCGGCAGATAAGACGCCGCCGTGCTCAACAGCAGAGATACGTACCAAACATCTCCACGCATGCAACCCCTGAACAACTACAACTCCCAGCAAGCGTGGCGGCACCACGACGAATGTGGCAACCTGCCAAACGCAAAGTGCGAGGCCCACCCAATCCCCATGAGTGACCCTCGGTGCCCCTAAAGGCAATTGGGGCCAATGACGAGCCCCGCAGTAGCAGAGCACGCACACCGCAATATCAAAATATGTACGCCGAAGGCCCCCATTGGCTGATGGCTCATCCGCATAGTGTGTGCCACACCGCAGTGGCCCGGAAGCTGCGACCGCAACCCTGCAACATCCAATTGGAGCCAATGTGTGTCATCGCTGCAGATGCCAGCTAACGCGCATGCAAACACATTCTGCATGTGCATTGGCGCCCTGCGAATTACATCACACATCACAGCTCATTCGCCTAAAGTGATTGGTGCACCCCATGCATAATGTTGTGGGGCACGAGGCCCCCATGCATATAAAGTAACCACACAGGCACTGTACTTGTATGGGAGAACTGGCCCAGGGCACGTGCATCCGGCCCCGTTTGTTGGCAGGGTCACAGGTCCAGTGACGCCTGTGCTGGGTGGCTGTGGGGTGGGGGGTAAGCCAGCCCTCTGGGAGTGGCTGGTACATCAGAACAACTAGAACAGTGACCAGCTGCTCACTACACTGTGAAGGGATGAGAGAGTTTGACCTTTGAGTCAAGTCTTCACACACATGGTATGTCCAAGAAAGGAGAGTGAAATTACATACATTGTCATGCCTCGTGGCCAGCATGGACTGAAATGAGGGAAGGAGTCAATCAATCAATCAATCAGGGAATTGTAAGCGCACTACTCACCCGTGAGGGTCTCAAGGCGCTGAGGGGGAGGGTCCGCAGATCTGTTTAGCCGAAGAGCCAGGTCTTGAGGGTCTTCCTGAAGGTGTTCAGGGAGGGGGCGCGTCTGATGTCTGCCGGTAGCTCGTTCCAGGTCTTGGCTGCAATGTGAGAGAAGGATCTTCCGCCTGCTCTGGCTCTGTGGATGCACGGGGTTTCGGCCAGTGCGAGGTTGGAAGATCGGAGGTTTCTTTTGGGTACATGGAAGTTGATTCTGTCGTTGAGGTATTTGGGTCCGTTGTTGTGTAGGCATTTGTAGGCGTGAGTGAGGATTTTGAAAGTGACTCTTTTATCCACAGGGAGCCAGTGGAGACTTCGTAGGTGTTGGCTGATGTGTTCGTGTCGGGGGATGCCGAGGACGAGTCTGGCGGCTGTGTTCTGTACTGTCTGGAGTTTGCGGAGTAGGGACTTGTTGATGCCGGCGTAGAGTGCGTTTCCATAGTCCAGTCTGCTGGTGATGAGTGCGTGGGTGACTGTCTTCCTTGACTCAGGGGGGATCCACTTGAAGGTCTTGCGGAGGATGCGGAGGGTGTTGAAGCAGCTGGAGGTGACGCCGTTGACCTGTTGGTTCATGGAGAGTGATGAGTCGAGTACGATGCCGAGGTTCTTGGCGTGGACTGAGGGGGTAGGTGGGCTTCCGAGGGCGGTCGACCACCAGGTGCTGTCCCATGCAGAAGGGGTGGTACCGAGGACGAGGACTTCTGTCTTCTCGGCGTTGAGCTTCAGGCAGCTGTTGGTCATCCAGACTGCGACATCTTGCATTCCTTTCTGGAAGTTGAGTTTGGCAGTGGTGGGGTCTTTGGTGAGGGAGAGGATGAGCTGGGTGTCATCGGCATAGGATACGATGTTGAGGCCGTGTTGTCGGACGATGGCTGCGAGGGGGGCCATGTAAATGTTGAAGAGGGTGGGGCTCAGTGATGAACCCTCTGGGACTCCGCAGGTGATTTTCGTGGGGTCGGAGAGGAAGGGTGGGAGTCTGATCCTTTGGCTTCTTCCGGTGAGGAATGATTGGATCCAGTCCAAGGCTGTTCCTTGTATGCATGTGTCGTGTAGTCTGACGACTAGTGTGCGATGGGAGACGGTGTCGAAGGCCGCTGATAGGTCGAGTAGGATGAGGGCTGCAGAGTGGCCTTGGTCCAGGAGGGTGCGGATGTCATCTGTGGCGGCGAGTAGGGCGGTCTCTGTGCTGTGGTTGCTTCAGAATCCGGATTGGGATGGGTCGAGGACGGCGTTCTCTTCAAAAAGGACAAAGGTCTCTCGCACTGTACCAATGTTGTGTAATGAAACATCCCACCTGTGAACATCGCTTGTATATCCCTTGACATCTGACTGGTGTCTCTTGGCCAGGGGTCATCCTGTGAAGGGCCAGTGACATAGGCAGACAATATGAGGTGTCCATTGTCTGCAAATCAGACATACTTGTAATCTCTAGCACTCCCAACACATGTAGTGGTGTGGCGTGCAGTGTGCCTAGCTGCCATTGCCTGCAAATGTTCCCACACACGTCCTGAGTCAGTGGTACTCCAGACCAAACGCCCTCAAAAATCCTGCCCACCAGTATAGATGACATGTGATTGCCACACATTATTGCTGACGTGCCCATTGATTTACCTCCCCTGTTGACCCAGCCCCTTCCTCCTAATCCTCCAACTCTCCGACCCACTTCAACATTTCCTGATTTCAACCTTTCCAACGTACAGCTGAAAAACAATGCCTCCTGGCATAATTTCCACCCCGTGACTGAACACGAAGTCCTTAACATCATTTCCAAACTCAAGCCAACCTCACACACCAAAGACCCCCTCCCCTCAAACCTTGTCCAAGATCTTAAGCACATCATTGCCCCATACTGGACTACTATCATCAACACCTCCTTTGCCACTGGTTGTGTCCCCAACTCTCTCCAATTAGGACAAATCACTCCCATTCTTAAAAACCCCTCTGCTGACCCTAATGACCTCAATAATCTCCACCCTATCTCAAACTTCCCCCTTCTATCCAAAGTCCTTGAAAAATGTGCTCTCCGACAATTGGACAATCACATCTGCAATTTCAACCTTCTTGACTCCTTGCAATCTGGCTTCAGAAAAGGATGCAGCACAGAAACCCCCATGCTTAATATCGTCGATGACCTCCACTGGTCACTCGACAATGGTGAATCCTGCCTACTTATTCTCCTTGACCTCTCTGCTGCATTTGATACAGTTAACCATTCTTCCTTACTTAACTCACTTAAAGCTCAAGTTGGCCTTAATGGTAGTGTAGTTCCTAATTCCATAATAGGCTCTGCGCATTGGAATAATATAACCTATAGGTTTGACATAGGACTAAGGTCGGTATGTCCCTATCGATTATATTAAACTTAATTACCTGTGCCAGCTAGCTCAGAGGCCACTGTAAACTCCTTGAGAACAAGAAGGGAGTAGTTTCTGGCAACCGAAAAACATGACAACTTTGTTTCCCTTTAGAAGCGGAACATGTCTCAGAATCGTAGAAACAATAGATAACAGTTTCACTCATTCAATCATGCATGCTTAGTTTCTACAGAGTTACACAGAAAGGAAAGACGGGCGTTTCAATAAAAGGGTTTTATTGAACAGTCTTGTTTCTCGTGTAAGAGATATGTGCTGTTATGATCACAAGACTGTATGCAAGATAAATAATGTACAGCGTAAGCAGTAGAAATAAATAATACTGCGCTAGCATTATCTTTTAGCATATATTCACGTACATAAATAACATGAGCTAAGAATGCGAGTACTCATACGATGCGTCTCTAAGCTAGTTCTACCCCAATGTACCTAACCTAGTCTAGATGTAGGGAAGAGTAGAAGTAGGTGGAGTATTCTCTCGTATGGTATACTAAGAGTATGTTAAGTCTAGTATGCCAAGAGTCCTTCTAGGATCTAGTCAGCTCCATACCTTGAGAATGAGAGAGGTGGGAATCTCCTGCAGGGTCTGAAACTCTAACACCCCGCAAAGGGAGTCAGAACACTGGAAGCTGGATTCGTCTGCGTGCAGGAATGACAGCGTCTTCTCAGTGCGTCAGGCCGGGAATCGGGCTCCTCTGAAGTCGAGGTCTCCTCTAACTTGCTTGGGCAAGGGAAGGTATATTTATACCTGGTAGGTGTCGTGGAATGTTAGCATTGATGTGAAGTCGGACATAATAGATGAGTTCTTGGAGAAATCAATAGTCCTGTGCTAGGGGAACTCCCGAAGCTTAAGGGTCTGGTTTCTAAGAACTCGTTGTGACGTTAGGGTGGACGGATGTCGGTGACCATGCCTGTATTTGGAGTGCACGGTTAATGCCTAAATAAGGACAGGGATTCTATGCCTATATAAGGGCAAGGCGAATTGTGCCTATATAAGGACATGATTCAGGAAAACCTATATACGGACCCCTAAAGCGGAATACAGCACCCACTCCATCTGCGAGTGAACGATAATACTAAATGCTAAACATTTTAAATGCTAAACATAAAATTGAGTACCACATATTGCTAACAACATTTCTAAAGGCATTTTAAAAGAAGCTCAAAACTTATTGAAATGCAATAGGTACTGTACATTTAAAGCATTGATTTCATTCTAAGCATGTAACGGAAGTAAAATGCAACGAGAATGAAACAGTAATATATACATATGATGAAATGGTCGATAAGTTCTTAAAATCAAAGCCATTGCATATCATGGAAGTAAATGAAATGTTAGACAAGTAAGGTGACAATGTGTCCCCGGAAGTATTCAAAGAAGTCCGTTTTATAAGACTAGTTCTACTGTAAGCAGATTGTTCATTTGCCATGTCATTTCAAAAATTTAAAAAGAAAAAGTTCAATTCTGGGAAAAGTTCCAAGTTTGAAAATTATGAAGGCCAAATTTCATTGTTGCCCTGGTACACTGTGAGCCGAATCAAAGTCAGTGTATGGGTCTGGCATAAACATTAGATCATCTATGTTCGTAGCCAAAATATCATCCACCGAAGTCGGTGACATTTGGAACACCTCATTCAGAAGGTGAATTGCACAGAGATGAGAAACATCGCCTTCAGCAGAAGATGCAATGTTCGCGTCCGTTGTTACCTGTGTGCCCGTTGATCCATCTCGTACCTCAGCAGCAGCCGGAAGCGTCTGTGAGATCTCAATGAATGCCGCCATCAGGATTGGAAGCCTCTGGGGACAACACACAGCATGGGCCGTTATCGGGTCCAGCAGAGTATCGATATCCGTTTGCATGACTGGTGGGAGTGTTAGACAGGTGTCTAGCACGCATTCTTCACCGCAAAACAGGCAGCGTAGAACAGGTAAGATGCAATCTTGCCAGATTGGTCTGAATGACAGGAACCACGTTGTATTAAGTTCCTGTAGACGAGGCATGCCCAAAAGCTGTACTATTCGCTCATGGCATTTCCGTTCAAGGAGGGCTCTCTCCACATCGCTCGGAGTGATGTTGGCGAAGAGGCTTGCCATAGCGTAGTAGGAGGAATAGAAACAGAATTCCTGCAACAAGTGCTAGAATTAACGGCACACCACCAAACGAATGTGCGAAGTTTGGGATGATTCCGAGGACAGCCTGGAAAGGTGCTAATAGTACGGAACAGATGGTCTTAAATACATGTACAATTCCTCTTGTATCTGACATATTAAAGATACGTCCTATCATTTCTATGAAATGTATAGGGCAGTTTGTACGAATTAAAGCTTGTATCTCAGCCGAAGTCCTTGCAACTTGTAGATCATAGGTTTCTTTGGCCGAGGTCAAAGGCACTTATTGTTGTATAAGCATGGCTTTCATTCTGCTTAAAGTATCAAATCGTATAAAAGAGACATTCAACGAAGGCCACAAAGGCGACTCCATGACTGTGTCTATTGGGGCAAACAATACTTGCATACAGCAAGTGACCCTGGAGTTGACCGTTACTAGATATGGGATGCCTGGCAACATGCCACAGCAACTCTGATCATTCAACATGAGGTAACTCCCATTAGAAAGTTGTTCAAACGTTGGATTAATCACAGCAGCTGGTGTACCATGCTGGTGGCAGGACAAGTTTGCCACAGAACCATTACAAGCCCCGTGTAAAGAAATGTCCTGACAAATCAGTGAACCGCTTAGTGCACTTTCACAGTGTGTACCGCTTAGAAACACTTCACGATCCCCACTCCAACATCTATAGGTGTAAGGTAAATTCCAGGATGTCTTAATGTATTCTTTACCCAACCTTTCATATTTGCATGCTTGCATCTGTTTAAGGCAATACTGAAACTGGAAAGTAGTCACAGGTAGACTAATTTTGCCGTGAATAAGCCATTCTGTAGCTGGTTTTTCTGCCACTGTGAATGGTAATTTTTTAAGTTTTTCAATGCTCACTACTGTATACTTTGCTCCCCTTTGTGCCAGTTTGATCTGTTTATCAGTTAGATTGTATTCTGCAAACAGAGCCGTCGTGTTGATAAAACGCCAAGGCACATAGCCCACACGCAAAGATTACAGTGTCCAGCTTAATAACATAATAGAACGTAACTGAGACTGGCGTTGCTGTAACATGGCTAAATCTTGTTCCAGTATGTCGATAGCAGAGGATACAATACTGTCCAATGAATAAATTCTGGAGGACAAAGTTGTTAACCCATTGTCGACCACAGAGAGAGTTTTCTCTAAATTAATACGATCAAGTTCACGTATTCGTTCTGCGGCCTCCATCTGTGACACCTTCCATGCTTCATTATAAGCAGCATAAATGCCGGCATATATGAAACATTTTTGACGCGTTTTTCTTGGTCCAAGCAAGAATTCCCTAAGGTCTGCGTCTTCTTTAAGTAAAGATAAGTGTTGTTTCACATCCTTAAGTGTAGATTTTTGCAGCCAATCGAGGCATAATTTCCCTACACTGTATGTTGTTACTACCCCCGGATGCTGTCTTTGGACGTATCGTGGGTCTGGCCTATGAATAGTTAACCCCTGTGTTTTATTCAGGAATCTCCCTTGACAGTTGTTTGTGTCTGTGGGCCAGATCAACCATTTTCTCCAATCAGGATTTGTTCTGTTGAGTTTTAGTATGGTGTCAACTGTAACCGCTGCCTGTGTATTGTTATCACTTGCAGGTGTCGGTACAGAAGGATTTTTCATGTCTTTAATCTTGGCTAACCCAAGGCAAGACGTTTGTTGGACCGTGTCATTCAAAAACATTATTTGTTAAGGGACGATACAGGCTCTAAATAAAGCTTCTATCCCCTGTACTTGCCAATCTTTAGTACCCCAGACAGATTTTGTGTCTATTGTGTCTTTCCATAAGTCAAAACCCTGTCTAGACAGTTGGGTAATAAATGCTGCAGAGTAAATCTGTTTTGTATTAGATAACATAATTTTCAGTCCTGTTTTGTTTACATTTCTATAGTAAAATGTTTCTGGATCAGATGTATTGTATCCTGAAAAATATGGAAACTTTTAGCAAATGTTTTTGAACTACCTTTTGGTGGTGTAGGACAATGCTCCCATTGGTTAAACATAAACACATTTCTAGGTGTTGCAGATTTGTGCAAAAAATGATGACCATAGTGGTTATAGCAATACAGCTGTTCATAGTCTGATGAACCCTCTAAATATTCATTATTAGAAAATGCAGCAGATTTTTCTAGGTCAAACATCATATTATTTATAGTTTCAAAGTCCCAATCATCAGAAAAGGTACTGGATGAAACAAAATCACTTAGTGAAATCTTAAATAAATGTGGAATGTTCAAATGTTCCGTCGGGCCAAAAATATCAAAATCAGTTTTGTCCCACACTATACCATCCTGTATAGGAACGGCTGTGATGTTCACTGCAGACAAGTCTCTTGTTTCATGATGGGATGATTTGTGAGGTTTCAAAAGTAAGTTCACTTCTTTTCTTTCAATGTCCAAATGGATGTATCTCCCATTTATAAGCACGCTCATAGTCATAACCAAAGCTAGCCAAAGTAGGAAGAAAAATATTCCAGAAATAACCCAAAGTTCAATCCATGGTGAAACTAGATGTCTTTTTCAAAAAATGCAAAAAGTCCTGTACTTGCTGTTTAAAAGTTTTTGATGCTGGCGACGTCTCGGGCTCACTCGGATCCTCAGAAAACGTATCAAAGTTAATGAAGTAGCCAGAAGCAGTTCTGTCAATTGTTGGAATTGCATCAGGATTTGTAGAAATCGCTGGAACCAGTTGATCACTTGTTACATTGGTGTAGACAGGTGTATTTGGACGACCTGTTATTTGATTTTCAAGAGGGATGAGTTCCATAGCATTGTTGCTCAGTCCTTCATCTGTTACTGCTGAAGTCTCGATGGTTATCAGTCTTTCAGTCTGAACCTCTTAAATAGTAGCGAGAGGAGTGTGTCTACTACTAGGTCGGAGTCCACGAGGCCTACTATTTAGTATTGGCCACATACTGTGGTTTGATGAGGTCGATGGACACAAATCTTTTCTCCTTTCTTCCAGCAAGGGGCGGCAGAAGTACTGTTCTTGTTCCGTGTACGGCTAGGACAGGTACTGGTTGTCTGTAAGAAGGTCCAAATTCCTTCTTATCCGCAATTTTCTCTCTGACTAGATCCCCAACTTTTGGAATCCAGACAGGCCTTGCTGGGACCGCCGGTTTTTCCCCAGTGGTGGTTGGCTGCAGGAATACGTTGCTTTGTTTCGTTCTTAGTTCTTTTAAGTCCTGTAAGACAGCCAAACGATCTTTGATATCAAAGGGTTTATTTTCCACCACTGTGCCACTGCATTCAAGATCTGGCACCCACATTCTTGTCCCAAATAGGACCTCATATGGAGTGCCCCCCCTAGAGAACTTCTTGGCAAATTGTTTAATGAGCGTTGGACCCCATAGAGATGTTTGACCCACCCATCACCCGAACCTAATACCCTAGCTGTTATAGACTGCTTTATGTCCCGATTTTTCCTTTCCACAACAGAATTTCCCTCAGGATGAAACGGAGAGGAGTACCACAATGCAACGCCCAGACTGGCCATGGCGTCTTTGTAAGCTCGAGAGCTAAACGCAGGGTCCTGGTCAGAATGTAGCGTGCCTTTTGCGTATGTGCCGATAAAGACTCGCAAATCTTTTATAACAGTTCGAGCGTCAGCCGAGCGCTGAGGCATATCCATAAGAACCTTGATTCAGTATTTGTGGGATTGCACTTGTCCATGAGGACGCCTGTGCATAGATAGTCTAATGCTGCCTAACAAAGGTGTCTGTACTGGGCAGCTACATTCATAGCATGGTGTCTGGTGGCTTTCTCACTGTAATTTACAGTCTAAGCAGTTATTGATGAATATGTGTATTTCTGTATTCATCCCTGGCCACCAGTACATCTCTTTTTATGTCAATATTGTTTTAGAGATCCCTTGATGTGACAGACCCTCCCCCAAATGTGTTTCATAAATCAAAGCTCCTCTACGTTCCATATTTGGAATTACTCTATCCCCCACTCCAGGGATTCGAGCAAAAGGAACGTTGTTCGCATCAATTACAAAAGAGTACTTGAGTGGAAACTTTTTTGGTAACGCTGCACCACTGCCTTTGCTCGTAGCATTGACAGCCAACATTATCTCACTGTCTATTTTCGTTTTTGAACGACTGATCGCAGCTACGGAAGCCGTCTGAACAGCCCCCTTTGCGGCTTCGTCAGCCAATGAATTCCCTGCAACGTGAACGCCATCACGTTGATGACTCAGTGTATGGATCACGTGAGCCTTTGGTAGTTCGCTTTTTAACTGAACTACTTGTTCCCAAAGCGTTTTATGCTTTATTGTGCCACCTTTTGCATCTTTGAACCCGTTTTCAAGCCAAGTTTGTATATATTCATTTTTGATTGAAAAATCAGGTTTGATTAATGCGTAGAGAGGTTTATCCCTTTCTGCATAATTTAGAATGTAAGTTCTTCCAAAATTTTGGAAACCCAGGATGGATTGTAAATTTTTCAGCGTCTTTGGAGGTTGGAGCAGCGCACACCTTTCTAAAAAGTTAGCTGCCAAGCTCTTGCCTTCACTTGAAAGCTCATATCCTAGAAACAGGACATTGAGATGGGCAATTCTGGACTTTTTGAAGTTGAATTTGTAGCCCTCAGAGGCGAAGCCCAGAATAATGGTGCTCACCCTGTTCAAGTGTTTGTCCAGGTCATCGTCTGTCAGATAGATGTCATCGACATATGACAATGCCTCATTGTCATAAATTTGTAGTAACTCCGTTACTCTCGCTGAGAATAACCCCGGGCTGTTCTTGAACCCTTGTGGGAGTCGACAAAATTGACGCTGGGTCCCCATTATTGAGAAAGCTGTTAAGTACCTGCTTCCAGGTGCTATGTTTTGACAAAAGAAACCTTTTGAGATATCCAATGTGGTTTTGTATTTTTTACGCACAATGTTATTCATTAATGCTGTACTATGTGCATTTTGCACTGCAAATGTTTTTGAACAAGTGTTTAAGTGTCTGTAATCCAAAACTAGACGATAGGTATTGTCTGGTTTGGAGACAGGAAACAAAGGATTGTTCATTGAAGAGGTGCATGTTTCAATCACCCCTTGGTATTCAAGTTGATCTAAGATCTCCCTGACCTGTTTTTTAGCTTCTTGCTTTATTGGGTACTGCCTTTGTGCAGTAGGTTCATTTTTCAGATGTATTTTATGGTGAGGTGAATCCTCATCCCATCCTACATGATTTTTGTATAATGCTGGGGCCTGGGCAACTGCCCATTTCCTGGCATAAGTGTATTTTAGGTGAATTGGAATATGGTTAGAGAAGGCAGGCATAATAATGTCCTCGCCGTGTGGGCACTCCCTGACAAATTGTGGTGGCCAGTCTTTTTCTGCTAGAAGTATGTCATAGCCCCTTGAAAGTTTTTCCCAAAAAAGTGCTTTCACCTGTCTAGGTATGTCTCCCTCCATCTGGAGTGTTATTTCATATAACGTTTGTGGAGTACTAACCCTGGTGTCTACAGTCTCAACTGTAATGTACTCATTCAAGTCCACTATCTCCAGAAGTTCCTTCAGGTTCTGACGAGCTATTGTGACTTCTGCTGCACTGTCCAGCATTGGCTGAGCCCATTCTCCATTCTTGAGTTGTGTTCTCAGTATCCTCGGCATGTCTGACCTTCAGACCTGCTACCTTCTTCTTTGAGAATTGAGGTTTTGATTTGTTTGTTGTCTTTCGATTTCACGCGTTCTTCTCTATGTTCTGACCGTCCTCTTCTTTCCGATGTCTGTGACGAGATCTGAAAGGTCAGAGAGGAATGTGTATCAGTATCTTGATACCTGTCAGGCTTTTTTAAATTATCCCTATTCCTGAGGTTATACCTCCTTTCAGAGGGCTCCTTTTGAGGAGACCTACCTCGGGATTGAGAACGTTTCTCGTTTGAATTTTGTTTATTAGTCTCCCACTTCTTTTTAGAAGATGTAGGAGTTTGTTTAATAGAGTCCTTCTCAGGACTTTCAGATAGTTTCGGCTTCACTGGTCTTCCACCCAAACTATCTCTGCCTAATTCTGCATATGATTGTTCTATTATTCTGGGTAGCTCAGTTTGATGTTCTGTAACATCGAATTCCCTTAATCGTTGGCGGATCGCCACTGCTGCTGCCTCCCCTTTAATATTAGATAATACTATTGTTGAGACCTGGTCGAAATTTTTCAGTAATTTCATACCTAAATTTAGAGCAGGCTCTGCCCCGTATTCGTTTTGAATTTGTTTCAGGACATCTGGTATTACCTCAATAGACGGAACACCATGTGTTTTAGTATAGATGGCAGCAAAGACTGAGCCCCAAGTGGTGCAGTCTTCCAGTTGTGGTGTGATCCCCATCGGTAAACAGATGGTTAGGATTCTGTGTTTCTCATACGGGCTAGTATTTGGAAATACTGTTTCGATTTGAGTAATTTTTTGAGCTATACAAAAAGGAATTTGCTCACGTTTTGTGGGCATTTTTCCCATGACTGCGTATAGAGTCTGTGGTGTAATTTTTAGTGTATTCTCCTGTTGAGGAGTTTGATTTGGAAGTGTCAATGGTGGTTGGACTGTGAAAGTCCGCATGACATATTGGACTAATTGTCTGTAGATTTTTATTAACTCTGTAAGTTGAGTAAGTAATTCCTCGTCTGACATTATTTCGATGTCAGGATGAGGTGTGTAGCCGGCTAGAATCGGCCATGTTGCTCCTGGTCTACCTAGTGGACCGAGCCTGGTAATGTTTTTGTGATGTTTTAGGGCGCCTTTAAACCAGAGATGATGCTCTTGGTATGTTAGTGGAATTTCAATATCCTCGAAAGGAATATATTCCTCAGGTGGATCATCTTCTTTGTAGAAGTGAAACAGTTTTGTTACTGAATTTGATTCAGGAAATATGACCCATGAATAGAATACCTCTGTCTGAAAGGATTCGTGTGCCTCTATCATGAAAACTGCTCTACCGCCTCTCGGAGGTAGGCCGTGTTTTATAAGTTTTAGAGTGATGGCTCTTCTTAAGTTTGGATGGATGTCTATGACACCCTCCTCGGTTTCATTTAAACCTGTAATGTTAAAAGCTGGTACGACTGGGTCAGCCACAGCTCCACCGTTTCCGGTGTTATTGTCCCCGGTTATGGACATTTTGTTTTTTGAAAAATGTAGAACAAGTTTCAAGGAAACAAAAGATAAGGTGCACAATATTTTGGAACACTGTATCCTTCAACGTTGAACAAACCAAACAACTAATATATAGGGTGCTTCCCTATTTAGTTATGGCGGATATTTAGCCCTACCCACTCCGGACGTCTTATGGAGTATGTGAGTAGGGGTCTCTGAGAAAAGCACGAATGAGTTACTCAGTATCTAGCGTTAAATTACTGCCTTACCAAACCGTTGGGCGCCATGTAGTGTAGTTCCTATTTCCCTAATAGGCTCTGCGCATTGGAATAATATAACCTATAGGTTTGACATATGACTAAGGTCGGTATGTCCCTATCGATTATATTAAACTTAATTACATGTGCCAGCTAGCTCAGAGGCCACTAGAAACTCCTTGAGAACAAGAAGGGAGTAGTTTCTGGCAACCGAAAAACATGACAACTTTGTTTCCCTTTAGAAGCGGAACATGTCTCAGAATCGTGGAAACAATAGATAACAGTTTCACTCATTCAATCGTGCATGCTTAGTTTCTACAGAGTTACACAGAAAGGAAAGACGGGCGTTTCAATAAAAAGGGTTTTATTGAACAGTCTTGTTTCTCGTGTAAGAGATATGTGCTGTTATGATCACAAGACAGTATGCAAGATAAATAATGTACAGCGAAAGCAGTAGAAATAAATAATACTGCGCTAGCATTATCTTTTAGCATATATTCACGTACATAAATAACATGAGCTAAGAATGCGAGTACTCATACGATGCGTCTCTAAGCTAGTTCTACCCCAATGTACCTAACCTAGTCTAGATGTAGGGAAGAGTAGAAGTAGGTGGAGTATTCTCTAGTATGGTATACTAAGAGTATGTTAAGTCTAGTATGCCAAGAGTCCCTCTAGGATCTAGTCAGCTCCATACCTTGAGAATGAGAGAGGTGGGAATCTCCTGCCGGGTCTGAAACTCTAACACCCCGCGAAGGGAGTCAGAACACTGGAAGCTGGATTCGTCTGTGTGCAGGAATGACAGCGTCTTCTCAGTGCGTCAGGCCAGGATACGGGCTCCTCTGAAGTTGAGGTCTCCTCTAACTTGCTTGGGCAAGGGAAGGTATATTTATACCTGGTAGGTGTCGTGGAATGTTAGCATTGATGTGAAGTCGGACAGAGGAAGACGTCAGGAATGAACCCTTAAGGTATAACGGTTCATACATAATAGATGAGTTCTTGGAGAAATCAATAGTCCTGTGCTTGGGGAACTCCTGAAGCTTAAGGGTCTGGTTTCTAAGAACTCGTTGTGACGTTAGGGTGGACGGATGTCGGTGACCATGCCTGTATTTGGAGTGCACGGTTAATGCCTAAATAAGGACAGGGATTCTATGCCTATATAAGGGCAAGGCGAATTGTGCCTATATAAGGACATGATTCAGGAAAACCTATATACGGACCCCTAAAGCGGAATACAACAGTCTTGTCCTCAAATGGTTCGCCTCTTATCTCCAACACAGAACACAGCAAATCAAAATCCTCAACTGCCTCTCGAACCCTACACCTGTCTCCCTAGGCATCCCTCAGGGCTCCATTCTCTCCCCCTCTCTCTTTAACCTCTTTATGGAACCCCTTACCCTTATTCTGAAACAAGCAGGAATCAACTACCACCTCTATGCCTGATGACAAGCAACTTTACTACAAGATTAGATCCCACTCGGATGTTCTCCATCTTAAGAATTCCTTGAAGAAGATCCACTCCTGGTTTTTCTCTAACCACCTCAAACTTAACCCCAAAAAACAGAAATCGTTCTCTTCTCTCCTAACAACAACCAGCTCCCCATCCAAAGCTGGCTCTCTGATCTAAATGCTCTTAACTGCTCGCTCTCCTTATCAAACTCAGCGAAATCACTTGGTTTCACTATTGACAACAAACTTACTCTTAATGACCACAAAAAAAAACTTGGCTAAAGGAGCTCTCTTCACTCTCCGGCATCTTAAAAAAATCAAACCCTTCATTCCAGCTGACGACTTTAAAGGGGTTGTCCAGTCGCTAGTTCTCTCCAAAATTGACTACGGTAACGCTATCCTCTCCGGTACCCCCAAAGTACATCTTGCCCCCCTTAGATCTGTGCTCAACCTAGCTGCCAGGCTAATCACGGACTGCAAACATTTTGACCATATCTCTCCTGCCCTCAAAGCCCTCAATCGGCTACCTGTTGAAGGAAGATCCTCCTACAAGACTGCATGCATAACACACAAAGCTCTTCACCAACAAACCCCCTTGTACCTTACGAACAAACTCAAAAAATCAGGCTGCTCCCGTACGATGAGAAGCACCAATGCCCTACTCCTTGTCCCCCCTCTGTTAAAAAAGAAAACCACACATTTTCGTTCCTTCTCCGGGAATGCCTCGATGATCTGGAATGCTCTCCCTAGGGACTTGCGCTGTAACCCCTCCAACCTCAGCTTTAAAAAAGACCTCAAATCGCACCTTCTCAACAAATATTGGGGTCCTTAGCCTCGCCTCTGCCCCCTCTTACAAGCCTCCACCAATCTGGTTCCACTCCTCTGCCCTCCTGACTCTCCCCCCGAATTCTCCCCCTGACGTTACTTCCTTTCTCCCCAAACTGTTCTCCCCCTTCTATACTTATCAATCTTTTCCTACTTCCGCCAACCAGCCTTGAACTTTGACGTCCCCCTGCACTCAACTATGAGCTGTATACTGTGTTTTTGTTATCGTACCTAAACAGCTTCGCTTGTTAACCTTTACTCATGTAATTTATCTCCTGTTAGTTTTATATTGTTCCTATGCCAAATAGCTTTACTTAATAACCCTGCCCCTATTTAAATAGCTTTTTTGCCCACTTGTCAATTTAAATTGTCTTTTATCCTGACGTCTATGTCTGTATCCTATTGAAAATTGTTGTACTGTAACAATCAATGCTTTTGTGCATATTTGTAATATTTTTCTTTTTTATCCTGACATCTATGTTTTTATCTTATTGAACAACTGTCTTCTCTGTAACAATTAACGCTCATGTAAAGCGCTCTGATACCCACGGGTCCAGCCAGCGCTATATAAAACCTCTCAAATAAAAATAAAATAAAATAAATAAATAAACCACACCTTGTAAACCTCATTGGCTTTCGTGACATTCCCTGTAGACTGATGTACTTACATACTTGCATGACTGATTGTCTCTGTACAATGTGTGCGTGACGTAAAGTACTGTCACACCCTACACTGATATCAGTAGCGCCAAACAACAAATGAATTGCACATGAGCGAGTGGCTATGGAGAGATGAGGGGCGCCGGACGAGGGTGGCAGAGAGGGAAGCCGAGGAGGAGGGCATGAGTGAGAGCTTGAGAAGTGTCACTTGCCTGATACTCCCACCTCAGGTATCCTCCTCCTCCCATCATGAGGACCCTTCATGGATAAACACACTTCATGAGAGCGATAACATCTAGAAAGAGAATATGGAAGGAAAGAATGCGTCTACCTGGCCCTTGTAAAACTGAGGAGAGATAAAGGAGGGCCCTGAAGCAGGCCTGGCGAGAGACATAAGTGACAAATCGGGCACGCAGTGGCCCACCCGAATGCCTTGTTGGACCACACAAATAAAGATTCCTGGAGCCGGCCCTGCCTGGGAGGCATACCAAATGTCGATGGGAGCCATTGATGGTAAACCAAAGAAGTAGTATGCAGTTCCTGAAAAAGTTAGTGTAAGTAACCGGCAGAGAGAGGCTACGAAAAGTTTAATTTAACCAGAAAGGGGACGGGGAATTCCTCCTTTCGGATAAAGTGCCCTCACACACCCAGCCTGCTGGGTGTCATGCTTCATCATTGGGCATGCTCCTCGTCGGGTCGGCCAGTTCACAAGCACCATCGGCTGAAGGTCCGTAGGTGCTGTAGCCAATCTAATTAATAAGTAGAAATGGCCACATCGGTCATCGGCAGTAAAATGAGCGCGTTTAATCAACGCGTGGTTTCAGAGACTCGCGCCCACTCGGCGGAAAACCTAACCCAGACTGCCGAACCCGATGGTGCTTGTGAACTGGTAATCTTGAGGTTATTACACCACCATACCTGACATCAGTGTAGATCTTGTACCACTGTTTTTTAAAATTTTCTATTTATCCCTTGGTCTTGAAGAATTGCCGCTTGATCCCATTACGGGACTGATAGGCAAGAAACATGTTGACCTGACGACCTGACTATTGCCACTAGCTGCAACATTACTGTAGCTAGCCGCGATACACCTTTTTAATCAGGGTAGGAGGCAGGATTATTAAAGAAGTGGCCCTGACCACCGTCCCCTGTTTTAATGCACCTTTCCACTTGTTACACCTCTACACTTTAGAGCCCCTCACACACACGCACCATACGGCAAGGATAAAAAGATCTCCGCCAAAGAGCCCCCACTGAGGGTGCCCGTCGGGTATTGCACCGCCGACCCGACGAGGAGCATGCCCAATGATGAAGCATGACACCCAGCAGGCTGGGTGTGTGAGGGCACTTTATCCGAAAGGAGGAATTCCCCGTCCCCTTTCTGGTTAAATTAAACTTTTCGTAGCATCTCTCTGCCGGTTACTTACACTAACCTTTTCAGGAACTGCATACTACTTCTTTGGTTTATGATAGTTGGGCATGTATGCTGGACCTTTTGATAAACGCCCATTTTCCCTTGTGTCTCCCTTTTTGTCAATAGCCATTGATGGTACACACATTGGCCTCGTACCACCACAGGCAAGTGAACCCATCTATAGGATCCCCAAACACTACCACTCCATCAACGTGCAAGTGGTACGACAGGCAGAGCAGATCATCTCACACGTGTGTGCATAATATCCGATGTCGGCACATGACTGCTACATCTGGCGGACCAGCAACATCACCCCCGCTCCCAACTCACACATGCCCAGTGACGATGACAGTGGTGAGGAAGAAGGCCTTGACCAGCGTCAACAGCTCATCGTCAACTACTTCAGTTGAGTGTGATTCAACAATGACCGACTATGACTGTGTCTGTGTGCCTTGCTGTTGTCTCACAGACTTTGACAAATGTTCATGAGATTTCGTACACATACTGGACTATGCGCAGGATTTGAGAACCTGTGCATGCAGGGACTGAGCACAACCAAGCACCCCTACGCACAGGACACCATTGCCATACTGCCTCACTTGCTCTCCTACTCACTCTGAGGCATTCAAGCGCCTGTACACAAGCAGACAAGTTGAAGACAAGAAACGTTTCCAAATGTGAAGTTTTTACTACAGTGTCAAAGCATGCAACATACGTGCCACAACAGGTTGAAAATGCATGAGTACCCAACCAGTAACCACAGTGACATATCCATTTAACATGAAGCAAAATGTTGCATCAATAATCCCTCTGGACGTACAACCACGAGCATATCCCCCCACCCCTTGCAGGTAGGAGTTGAATGGGATGTCCCTGGTCTATGGGCTTTGTCAGCAGAACCCATCCCTCTGCCCATGTATGGTGACATTTGCATCACATTTGCTGTGTCGCTCTCATCACTGGATGGATCACTCTCCAGGTGTGGGGCATCTAGCCCGCATTCCCATGTCATCCAAAGGGGATCCGCGTCCTCTTGCAGCTGTGAGACTTGGTTGGGTCAGGGTGCCAGGGCCACACCAGAACAGAATGACAAGGGACAATGTCCTCCGACCACAGACAGAATGTACAGACAGTACTCTAGGACCGCGCAGAGGACAAGCTCTGCGGACACCTCTCATGTGACAGACATATACTAAGGTACTTGCAGGGCACAGGTCCCCAAAAAAGAAGTGGGGGGACTGACCAAGTAAGACAAAATGCAAATGACCTCACAACGTTACGACGTAGCGCTAAGAAAGAAGTAAAATAGTGCGACAGAAATGATTTGTGCAAATACTGGGACAGACTAACCCATCTGACAGTCTCACAGTGTCTGCATTGATACACATGGACAGAACACAGGCAAAAGCATGCCTCCCTTAAGTCCCTGTGAACAGAAGGCAAGCTGGGTGCCTATGTTTCCCTCTGTGGCATCCACATTCAAATGTAAGGTTCAGGGCGGCCCCCAGTCAGCATGTACAAACAAAAGGAGGCCGGATGGCCCCTTTGCTTCGGCATGGCTGGAGGTGAAAAAAGGCTCACTCGCTGCCTGCACGTTGCTGCAGGGAATGGAGAGCAGTCAACGTGCAGGTGCTGCTGAACGTGTCCTGGTAACTGGAGAGTACACTGGGACTAGTTACGCATATTCCTGTGGGGACCAGCGTCCTAGCAGGGGGGACGGCGTCCACCCTATGTAAAGAGGGGGGGAGGCCGTGTACCTGCGTGTACACCCGACCCGAGCCCTGGGTACTTGCAAAACAACAACGCCATGTAATTTTCATGCGCCACATCTGCATAATGGAAGCCGGGCCCATGCCAGACGACAATGTCCACGACGGTCAGATGAGAGACTCCACTTGCTCCGGTCCGTGGTACCAAGCGAGACAGCCCGCAGAGCTCAGCATAGTCCAAGCCAATGTCGACAGGGCTAAAGTCAGAGAGCTGGATGACAATTCCCGTCATGAGGAGTGAAGAAAGGGAAACTAAAATTGAATTAGTCACCAACAGTCCCTGTTTCTGTTAAGTAGTTATGAATCCAAGAAGGCACAGGCAGCTTCGAAGGCAATCAGTTCCAAAAGACGATCCAAATCATCTTCAGCGAAGAGGACCACCATCCAATCCAGCAGTATGAAGGAACAGATGTGCTCCTCTCACAACGAGGTTGAAAGGAGCATCCCATCGCAACCTGGGAGAGGTTCGATGTAGGCATTGCACAGGAGCCATTGCGCTAACGCACAGGCGCAGCTGTCCGCCTGCCTGACACATTGTAAGGCATCCCATAAACGTGTCTCACCGAAGCAGTCTTGAACGTGGACCAACAAAGGAGACACCCACAGCTCATGATTCAGGTCGGCAAGGCATGTGTTTGAAAGGCAGACATCCATGGCCCACTCAGACAGACATCTCCTGCAGGAAAAGACAGGTTGCACGCAGGTGAAATAGGCATTGCGGAACGTTAGCCCATAACTGATGCTCAGCACAGCCAATGGGACACATCCAAAGAGAAGCTGCACGCGGGCACGGTACAGTTGCAATTGACCTAGCTCGGCCTAGACCACAGGACGGTCAGACATGGCATGGAAGCAATCTCAGAACCAGCGCTCAGCTGTACAGTGAAAGTAATGAACTGAGACCGCTAAATGCAGTGTTGAAATTTGGAGCAATCACAACCGGTGGTACTCCCGGAAAAGCATGGGTGGAAGGGACAAGGCCAGAGCCCACAAGTCTGATAAAAAGTGTGCAACAGCCTTCAGCATCAGACGCTATCAATAATTTGTGTGTCAGTTCACCGCGAAAATAGTGGGAGAGCCGTGTTCAGCAGTGACTGAATAGCGCGGGACGGTCAAGACACCTGCAATTCGAAGGTCTCCGGTCTGGTGTGGGAGCGACTACTTGTCTAAACAGAGGCCCATTGTGCATGCACACTTATTGAAGTATGCTTTCGCTGTGTGAATGTGAGGCCACAAATGACTATCCACAATCACTCATGGGGTAGTTAGCTGAACATTGCCACAATAAAAACACGTCGTGCAACAGATCCTATATACGTGATCCCTGACCTGTGCACGCAGCTGTTGTACTCATGCAGGAACAGCGAAGTGCGTTTTGAAACCAGATTTGGCGTGTGCATGTTGTCAGGGACTGGTATTCATGTGGTTGAACCTGCATAGATCGCACGTGTATTCCCGAAAATCCCTTTGCAACAGTACTTGAGTGTGTTAATGTGACAATGTCCACATCGTCCACATGACAGGATGTGGTGTGATGCTGGCTCCTGTGGGCACAATGCTAAGGATTTCATTGGTCTGCGCTATGTGATCTGTGACAACTTCCGTCATGTCCATGTTTGTTGGTACTTACCAGCCTCCAGTCCCCCCTCGATTCATGTGAGGCTCTCTGGATGCATTATGGCAGGCACCTTCTCCTCCCATTCAGTGAAGGTTGGTGGTGGGATGGGAGGGCTGCCACCAGTTTTCTGTTCCGCCGCGTGGTTCCTCTGGCCCCTTAGCTTGAGCCGGCCCTTGGGGTCGCACCACCGCTTCCTGATGTCACGCACAGTGAATAGGGTGGTCCCTACGGCATTGACTTTGCTGTGGATCCTTGCCTGCATCTGATTCTTGTGCGCAGGTGGGGTGTGTTGGACCAGGTGCCCGTACAAATGTGGTTCTGCCCTGATTGTCTCGCCTACCATCACTTTCAACTCTGAATCGGTGAAGTTGGGCATTTTCTTGGGGGGCATGGTGCAAATGAATGAGGGGTGCAGGGTGCTAGGTGATGTTGGAGATATGTGTAGTGTGTGAGGTGTGTGGGTGGAAGTGGTGTTGTGTGGGGATAGGTGGGTGTGATGTTGTGCAGTGTGAGTCAATGGTGTCCTGTCTCTCTGTCTCGGCTTGTGGTGTGCAAAGGATGCTGGTCCAGGATGGGGTTGGTTTTATACTGTGGTCTGTGGGTGTGTCCACATGGGTGATGACCTCCAGATGTCTCTTCCATGCTGCGCATGGCTTTCCCTACCAGGAGCAAGTTGGGGTGTATCATTGTGGCGTGTGTGTTGTGGTTGTGGGCGGCAGGGGGTACAGGCACACTTTGGGCGTTGTTGTGAAATTGGTTCCGTCCGCCATTCATTTGGCCTGTGTGCGTGCGCGGCGGTCGGACGCAGTGCTCGGTCCGCCAGCTCCGCATTCTCATCGTAATTGGCCGTGCGGTCATGCCGCGGCAGGTGCGGCCTTTACAAACCTTTGCACAGCTTTCCCCGTCCGGCGCAGTCGGATTTGCAGCTTTTCCGGATGTGGTGGGCGGTCATTTGTGGCATCCTTCCGCCGCGGTCTGATTCTGCGTACATTGCAACGTAATTTGTCCGACTGAAATACCGCGGGTCATGTGGGGGGATTCTTCCTGATTCCATGGCGGTCGGAGGGCTTTTCCGTCCGTCATCGTAATAAGCCCCTAAGTTATAATACGCAGACGGACTTCTGGGTAACACCCCTTTGTACACATCATCAGGGGGTCAATTTTTCACATCCATTTCTCATTTTGCAGACTGCAACATCAGGGAAAAATCTCACACTGGACATGGAACAACATCTCCTCACGCACAGGTTAGATATCAACATTGCTTAATAGGCCTTTTTGTTGACGCTCTGGCTCCTCATGTTCTTTCGTCAAGACCTTCTTCTCAGGCTCTGTCCTCTATCACTAGTACAGTCATGTATCTATTCTCAAACTAACAATGCATGTGAATACCTGCAAGAAATGTCACGTTAGCAGAAAATGGAAAACAGTATTTTATGCAGCATGGTGAAATATAGGACTAGACAATACAAGTTAAAGCATTAACTCAATGGTGCACATTTAATATTCGTGTGCAGTACATTAGATTCACCTTACATGTGGCATACAGTAAAATCCTTAAGATAATCATGTATAATATGGGTAGGAGCTACATTTAAATGAAATATATGTGTAACATTAGTGCACACATTGCATAAAGTGAAATCAGATTCTGCATATATAAGGACGGTTTCTATTTAGTTTTCTAATCCTTAAATGTTATTCACAGTATTAAAGCACACACTACGATAGATGAATTTCATCTATCTATCTAAGTACCTTATCTACTAAGCAAGGACGGTTTAATTCATCATGACTTTAAATAATATATCAATCAGTTATGTTAAAAAAAATCACAATATGAGTATTCTCTTGTCCTACAGTGAACGCAAATATCACAGAACCTCAAGAAGCCTTTTTTCTATGTCAGACGTGTCAGAAATATCAGACGAATCGGATTTAGGCTTATTGCAGACTGAGTCTGAGCAAGACAAATTTGAAAATCCTTCTACATAAAAGCTATCTTGGGTGTAATTTATGGCGAAGCAGAAACTGGGAAGGCAAGAGCAGGCCAGTGTGCCATCCTCTAAGGAAATAGGGGTCGTGCATGAGTGAAGAAAGCAAAGAACATGACAATATTGGGACACTGGGATCATAAGGCACATCAGTTTACACCAGCTGCTGAACCAACCATTTTACATGTAGATCAGGATCCTGATATGATCGATACCCAGAAAATGCAGTTTACAGGACTGACCACAACGATGACCTGATACTAACTTTAGGCTCAATATATAACCTATTAAGCACCCATCGTGCAAAGAATATCTCAACAATGCAGCTGCGCTAAGGACAGCTAACCTAAAAACAAAGGGGCATATTTACAAGCCCCTATCGCCACCACAACGCCACTTTTAGTGACGTTGAGATGGCGATAGGAGCTTTGCCTTATTTACAAGGCAGTGTTGAGCCACTTAATGTGGCTTAACGCTGCCTTGTAAATAAGGCACCCTTTCACGCTACACTTAGCGTGAAAGGGGCGGGCAATGGGTGTTGTGGTGGGTGTTCCACCGCAACACCCATTGAGTTTGACGCTGCCCCCTATTTACAAGAGCAGTGTAAATAGGAGGCAGTGTCAAAATTAAGACCAGGCAAAACCTGATCTTAAACAGGCAAAACAAGGAGGAATGCTTTATTTCTTCTCCCTTTTGCTGTTTTCATTTGTGCTGCCTTGGGCAGCACACATAGGGGTATATTTACATGAAAGTGGCGAAGCGTGTCGTTAAGCCAAGTAGGCTAACGACACGCTTCGTCACTTTAGAAACGCAGGGCTGCATCATATTTACTAGAATATGGTGCAGCCCTGCGTTTCCCCCTGTGCTGGCGCTAAATTAAGCTGCCTAGCGCCAACGCAGGCACCCTTGCAGCATAGTGCAAGGGTGCCTGTGTTGAGGGGAAGATTGTTTATGTGCAAGAAGGTCCCCCTTCATGCACATAAACAATCTTTAAATGCCGTTTTGTAACTTCTACATGTGCTACTTAATGCAGCACACATAGAAGTTGCAAAACAGCTTTTTTTCCTGCACATAAACAATCATTGGCCTCCGCCGAGGGCTATAAGGGCATCATGAACAAACAAATGCAACAGTTCAGACCGACCGACCGCAAGGTCGCGGGCCAGCTATGGTGTTGGGAAGACCCGCAAACAGTACTTTGGAAATGCAGGGCATTGTGGACCTTGCGATGAGGACCTAGCGATGACCTCAGAAGGGGCGGCGTCTGCAAGCGTCAGTTTCGGAAGTCGGTCCAGAAGGAGTCGGGCCCTTGAAGTCACACGCATTGCAGATCGAACTCCGTGAGTTTGAGGTCAAGAGTGCCGGCATCTGCAGGTGTTGGAGCTGCAGTGCGAAGTGGAGCGGCGCGGTATGTGGTGCCCTTAGGTCGCAGTGCAGGCAGTAGCTCAGTGAAGGTGTCCAGAGGCGTTGTGAGCTGGGGCAGCTCCTCCATTAGGGCGGAGGGGCTTCGCCCCACTGCTTTCTCACAGTGCGAGAAGCAGAAACATAAAATGGTATTTTAAATACCATTTTATGTTTCTGCTTCTCGCACTGCGAGAAAGCAGAAGGGTATGCCTGGTTGGGGGCGGGCGGGCGGGTGGGCCGGTGGGCCGGTCGGGGAGGAGTGGCTTGCCCAATGCTGTGGGCCCTGACTGTTTGGTCGGCCCTCTGGGGCCGACCAAACAAGTCATCCGCACTCTGGATTTTCTCTGAGCGAGGGACTGCAAAAGAATCCAGCGGCAGCGAAAAGTGAAACTAACCTTCCTGACACTTTCCCAGCCCTACCAGCACCGTCGGGACCCTGCCTCCGCATCAGAGCTGCCTCAGGCAGGATCCTACTGAAGCCACACAGTACTTGCCCTCCCAGCATGCAAGCCCGCAACGTGAGTATTTTAATGGGCGTTTTTTATTTTCCTTCTCGATGTTATTTCCTTTTTGCCTCCCTTTCCCTTCCTTCTTCCCCTTGATCTTTTCGGCTTCTGGCGAGGGGCAACCTTTTAGCCTTTTTTGCAGTACACCGCCTTTGAAGTTATTAACCCATTCAAGGCTTTTTAGTTGGCATCATTTTACATTTTGGTGCTTGTAGTCAAGTTTTTTATTGTTTAGAAAGGTAAAACTAGTCTACAAGTACCAACAACAACATGCACAAAAATGGGAGTTGAACGGCCATGACTGACTGCGTACTATATGCCCAAAGGGAGAGCACACTGAAATATTAAACCTCCTTCATATTGGCCTACAAAAGGGAGTCAGTACAACTGCACGGTGATGACCTTTTTATAAGTTTAGACGCACTGATTTCATGCAAACGCTAATGGGGGTGTATGGATCCTAAGTATTCCCATGTCAGTTTTTTGGGGTTTTTTGCATTGTGTCCTCGCAATAAAGTCCTTGTCTGTGGAATTGAAAATGTTCGAGTAGTGTACCAGGGTGCCAAGACACAGCACTAGCTCTCCTTGTAGGTAGATAAACACAGCTGCCATGGAAAAAAGAACTGGAACAAGTGAAAAAGAAGCCTTAGAACCAGCAAACACTATAGAAAAGCCCTTTAAAGTTAAATAGAGCAAGATATAGTTCTTTTTGAATGGGGGAAATTTCTTCTGGGTACTGTTTTAGGACTTTTCTAGACCGGTCTTGTTTGGGCGCGCTGGGAGGGCACAGGCTGCATAAGTGGTTGAAGGGAGTGTGAGGGAAGGGTCGGGTGTCATGTGTGACGAGTGTTCATGTAGTCAAGTTACTGCAGCCTCCAAGCCTGCTCGGGTAGTATTTCTGCTACATCTATATCTATCTATCGATCTATCTATCTATCTATCTATCTATCTATCTATCTATCTATCTATCTATCTATCTATCTATCTATCTATCTATATATATACTTATTTAATAAGAACACATACTTGGAACTTCAAGGCAAGGGTGGTCACCAACTATAACAAATGTTGAGGCAAAGTCTGTTTAAATGGAATTAATGGTTACTGCCAATAAAAGACCTCTGATTTGTCGTCTGTAATGCTTCATCTCTGTCTGTGGAGGAAGCTGTCATTCTACTCCTTTTTCTATGTCTATGACAGCTGTCAAATAGTCTTACTTTTATGTCGATGGTTACTGCAAACTGTAGTCCTACTTCTATGTCTATGCCCTGTCCCGGTTTTTTGTTTTGAGAATCTTGTCACCCTATTCTAGGCAGGTTCTGCTGTTCTGAGGGCAAGAGGGGGGCTCTGTTTATCTTTACATGTCATATGCTACGAGACAAATTATTTCTGACAATGTGAGTAGCGTAGTCCATGTGGTTGTGAGGTAATGAAAGTAGGGGAACGTTAACTGTTTTATTTTTTATCTTTGGTTGAAATGGTTTACGCTTACGTTTTTAATATAAGCAATTCAGAAAGAGTTGGGTGGTATTTCTTAAAAATGACTGACTCCGTTACAGCACAAACTTTAGTCCCATCATGGTTACTCTTTGGATATATGGCTTTCTGGTTAACAAACTTAGAGGTTGCTGCCTCATACATATACAGGCGGTGATTTATCTTAAATGAGCAAGCTCGGCTCTCTAGCAATATTAATGTAGATTTGCCCCTAATTGTTGCAATCCTTCCATTAAGGGGTTAGGGATGGCGGTCAAGTGGTGGTGCTGAAGTAAGGGGGCAGGGCCAGTCACTTGTACCTGAAGCAAGGCCACAGGGCTGCTGCAGAGAGAGCCGTATCAGAAGGTGGCTGACTTGGACCCAGTCCTTCCGGCCTTTGAGAAACACCAGCCCTAGGCCAGCTCTGCACTGTAAGTAAATCACAGCTCTGCAAAGCCAGCCATCCATGTAAGTGCCCTCAGCCACATAAGACCATCGCACAACCCCTGTCCCACACCCTAGTAACTCACCAGACCTCAACAGTTGTGCACGGAAGCAAAATGTCAGGGTAAAATAATGGCATTTGAATTTCCTCTTCTGGAGAATCGGCTTCTCTAGAAATAGGGCCTCTGATTATTAATGATACAGGGTTGTAGCATGGAGTGCGAGGGTTAGAGTTTGGGCACAGGCGGTATGTGATCCTTCCACTGAGCAGCGCTGATCCCATGTGTGATACTGGGCACATAAAGGAAGTAGAGAGAAGGGCCCTGATGGAATCTGTGCATTAAATTCAGTTTCAGGCCTCTGCCTGCACAAGTTTATTCCAGCAGGAGCTGAGCTCTGCAGTCTGCACTCAACTCTAGATGGGAGGAAGTGTCATCAGCTGCTCACCTTTGCACCCAAAGAAAGATGTGAGCCTTAAGACAGTGTAGGTAAACTGGCCTCCCTCCCCTCAGCTGGGTAGTAAAGGACAGCCATAACTGGGATATATTGCCCCTCCACCCGTTACGATCCTGGGCCCTGATCCTAATGTATGTGCTACACTATTAATTGCCAATGCAGTGCTCCCACCCTAACCCCATGGGTGGTTTACACGGTTTGGAGCTGTGGTGAATTCCATGTGACATTCCTTCTTATTTTATGATTTATTATTATTAATTCATGTCATTCTATTCTCTTTTCACGTGTTTCTATTTTATTCTCATATTATTGCAATATTGTTACATTCCTGGACACCATGTTTGTTCATTAAGTTGGATCGCTTCGCTTGCTACATAAGTCATGCCCAAATTTTACGCTCACCACTTTCAATTGTCACCAGCCCCAACTGGTTGTGATACCAGGGCTGTGGGGCTTTGCTCATTGCGGTGCTGACAGGTCATGGTGCAAGCAGCGTTGTTGTTGTTGCTGAAGCGCTGTCATTGGTTGATGTTCTGGAGTCGATGGTGCTGGTGTCGGTGGACTAAGGCTTCAGTGTGGGATGAGGCAGTGCATCCTATAACTTACAAGCAGTGCCCCCAGCCATGGTGCAGGCAGCACCGTCCAGGTCAGCTTGGTGCATCATCGTCAATGAGACCCTGGCAGCGATATGGAGGGAGGCGGAACAGCGTGCAGTGCCCACAGGTCACGGTGCAAGCAGCGGCTGGGTGATGGTACATTAGACACACATTTGTGTATACTGACCTAGTGGTGTTTCCCTGAGTCGTAGATAGAAGACTGAAACAAGTGACCCCACACTAAAGCCACATTTGGAAATAGTGACTAATAGTCTGAAATAATTCATAAAAATTAGAAAATCGGTTAAAGACAGGTCGTTACATGAATCATGATCTTTGGGAACAGCACTTCACCATGGGATTCCACCTGGTGCCCAACAGAGCTAGGATATCTACCCCCTACTTCGGACTCCAAGAACCTTGGGATTGTCATCAACATCTAATTCAACATGACCACCAAGTCAATGCCATCACTGCCTCACGCTCCCATACCCTGAAGATGCTGAGGAAGATTTTCAAATGGCTCCCAATCAGCACCCTGAAAACTGCCACGCTTGGCCTGTTGTATTCCTCTTAGGGTGTCCACACACGGGCTTTCCTGTATCATGTCCTTATATAGGCACAATTCGCCCTGCCCTTATATAGGCATAAAATCCCAGTCCTTATTTAGGCATTAAACCGTGCACTCCAAATACAGGCATGGTCTCCGACATCCGTCCACCCTAACGTCACAACGAGTTCTTGAAGAACAGACCCTTAGGCTTCGAGAGTTTCCCTAGCACAGGACTATTGATTTCTTCAAGGACTCATCTATTATGCATGAACCGTTATACCTTAGGGGTTCATTCATGACGTTTTCCGCTGTCTGACTCACGTCAATGCTAACATTATGAGGTACCTCTCAGGTATAAATATACCTTCCCTAGCCCTTGTAAACTAGAGGAGACCTCAACTTCAGAGGAGCCCGTTTCCCGGCCTGACGCACTGAGAAGACGCTGTCATCCCTGCACGCAGAGAGTCCAGCTTCCAGTGATCTGACTTCCCTTGCGGGGTTGTTGGAGTTAGAATCTGGCAAGAGATTCCTACCTCTCTCATTCTTAAGGTATGGAGCTGACTAGAACCTAGAGGGACTCTTGGCATACTAGGCATACTAGACTTAACATACTCTTAGTATACCATAGTAAGGAATACTTCACCTACTTCATACCTCTCCCTACACCTAGGTTAGGTTAGGCACATTGGGGTAGAACTAGCTTAGAAACGCATTGTATGAGTACTCGCATTTTTAGTCTGTGTTATTTATGTAAATGAATATCTACTAAAGATCATGCTAGCGCAGTATTATTTATTTCTACTACTTACGCTGTACATTATTTATCTCGCATACTGTCTTGTGATCGTAACAGCACATTTTACTTACACGAGAAACAAGACTGTTCAATAAATCTTTTATTGAAACGCCCGTCTATTTCTTTCTGTGTAACTTCGAGGAAAACTAAGCATGCACGATTGAGCTGAGTGAAATAGTTATCTATTGTTTCTACGACTCCGGGACTCGTTCTGATTCTAAAGGGAAACAAAGTGGTCATGTTTTGCGGCTGCCAGAAACTACTCCCTTCTTGTCGTCAAGGAGTTTCTAGTGGCCTCTGAGCTAGCTGGCACAAGTAATTAAGTTTAATATACTCGATAGGGACATACTGACCTTAGTCCTATGTCAAACCTATAGGGGATATTATTCCAATGCGCAGAGCCTATTAGGGAAATAGGAGCTACACTACATGGCGCCCAACGTTTGGTAAGGCGGTAATTTAACGCTAGATACTGAGTAACTCAGCCGTGCTTTTTCTCTCAGAGACCCCTACCCATATACTCCAAAAGACGTCTGGAGTGGGCAGGGTTAAGTATCCACCACGGCTACATAGGGAAGCACCCTATATACTAGCTGTTTGGTTTGCTCAACGTTGAAGGATACAGTGTTCCAAAATATTGTGCACCTTATCTTTGTTTCCTTGAAACTTGTTCTACATTTTTCAAAAAACAAAATGACTGAAACCGGAAACGATGAAGCTGTGGCTGATCCAGCCCAAGCAGCAGTTTTTAACATTACAGGTTTAAATGAAACCGAGGAGGGTGTTATAGACATCGCTCCAAACTTAAGAAGAGCCATCACTCTAAAACTTATAAAACATGTCCTACCACCAAGAGGCGGTAGAGCAGTTTTCGTGATAGAGGCACACGAATCCTTTCAGACAGAGGTATTCTATTCATGGTAATATTTCCTGAATCCAATCCAGTAACACACATGTTTCACTTCTACAAAGAAGATGATCCACCAGAGGAAAACATTCCTTTCGAGGATATAGAAATTCAATTAACATACCAAGAGCATCAGCTCTGGTTTAAAGGCGCCCTAAAACATCACAAAAACATTACCAGGCTCGGTCCACTAGGTAGACCAGGAGCAACATGGCCGATTCTAGCCGGCTACACACCTCATCCTGACATTGAAGAAATGTCAGACGAGGAATTACTTACTCAACTCACAGAGTTAATAAAAATCTACAGACAATTGGTCCAATATGTCATGCAGACTTTCACAGTCCAGCAACCACTGACACTTCCAACTCCAACTCCCCAACAGGGGAATACACTAAAAAATAACACCACAGACTCTCTACGCAGTCATGGGTAAAATGCCCACAAAACGTGAGCAAATTCCATTCTGGATAGCTCAAAAAATTACTCAAATCGAAGCAGTATTTCCGAATACTAGCCCGTATGAGAAACACAGAATCCTAACAATCAGTTTACCGATGGGGATCACACCACAACTGGAAGTCTGTACCACTTGGGGCTCAGTCTTTGCTGCCATCTATACTAAAACACATGGTATTCCGTCAATTGCAGTAATCCCAGAGGTCCTGAAACAAATTCAAAATGAATACGGGGCAGAGCCTGCTCTGAATTTAGGTATGAAATTACTGAAGAATTTCGACCAGGTCTCAACAATAATATTATCTAATATTAAAGGGGAGGCAGCAGCAGTGGCGATCCGCCCAAAATTATGGGAATTCGATGTTACAGAACATCAAACTGAACTACCCAGAATAATTGAACAATCTTATGCAGAATTAGGCAGAGATAGTTTGGGTGGAAGACCAGTGAAGCCGAAACTATCTGAAAGTCCTGAGAAGGACTCTATTAAACAAACTCCTACATCTTCTAAAAAGAAGTGGGAGACTAATAAACAAAAGTCAAATGAGAAACGTTCTCAATCCCGGGGTAGGTCTCCTCAAAAGGAGCCCTCTGAAAGGAGGTATAACCTCAGGAATAGGGATAATTTAAGAAAACCTGATAGGTATCAAGATACTGATACACGTTCCTCTCGTCCCTTTCAGATCTCATCACAGACTTCGGAAAGAAGAGGACGATCAGAACATAGAGAAGAACGCGTGAAATCCAAGGAAGATAAACACGCTCCAAAAAACAGAACAAAACCTCAATTCTCCAAAAAGAAAGTAGCAGGTCTGAAGATCAGACATGCCGAGAATACTGAGAACACAACTCAAGAACGGAGAATGGGCTCAGACAATGCTGGACAGTGCAGCAGAAGTCACAATAGTTCGCCAGAACCTGAAGGAACTTCTGGAGATAGTGGACTTGAATGAGTACATCACAGTTGAGACTGTAGACACCAGGGTTAGTACTCCACAAAAGTTATATGAAATAACACTCCGGATGGAGGGAGACATACCTAGACAGGTGAAAGCACTTTTTTGGGAAAGACTATCGAGGGGCTATGACATACTTCTAGCAGAAAAAGACTGGCCACCACAATTTGTCAGTGAGTGCCCACATGGCGAGGACATTATTATGCCTGCCTTCTCCAACCATATTCCAATTCATCTAAAATATACATATGCCAGGAAATGGGCAGTAGCCCAGGCCCCAGCATTATATAAGAATCATGTAGGATGGGATGAGGACTCACCTCACCATAAAATTCATCTGAAACATGAACCAACTGCACAGAGGCAGTATCCAATAAAGCAAGAAGCTAAAAAACAGGTCAGGGAGATCTTAGATCAACTTGAATACCAAGGGGTGATTGAAACATGCACCTCCTCAATGAACAATCCTTTGTTTCCTGTCTCCAAACCAGACAATACATATCGTCTAGTTTTGGATTACAGACACTTAAACACTTGTTCTAAAACTTTTGCAGTGCAAAATGCACATAGCACAGCATTAATGAATAACATTGTGCGTAAAAAATACAAAACAACATTAGACATCTCAAATGGTTTCTTTTGTCAAAACATAGCACCTGAAAGCAGGTACTTAACAGCATTCTCCATAATGGGGGCCCAGCGTCACTTTTGTCGACTCCCACAAGGGTTCAAGAACATCCCAGGTTTATTCTCAGCGAGGGTAACGGAGTTACTACAAATTTATGACAATGAGGCACTGTCCTATGTCGATGACATCTATCTGACGGACGATGACCTGGACAAACACTTGAACAGGGTGAGCACCATTATACTGGGCTTCGCCTCTGAGGGCTACAAATTCAACTTTAAAAAGTCCCGAATTGCCCATCTCAATGTCCTATTTCTAGGATATGAGCTTTCAAGTGAAGGCAAGAGCTTGGCAGCTAACTTTTTAGAAAAATGTGCGCTGCTCCAACCTTCAAAAACGCAAAAAAACTTACAATCCATCCTGGGTTTCCTAAATTTTGGAAGAACATACATTCTAAATTACGCAGAAAGGGTTAAACCTCTCTACGCATTAATCAAACCTGATTTTTGAATCAAGAATTGGACACAAGAACACACAGAAATCTTGCGTTCACTCCAGGCTAACATGTCAGCAACAAATCACTTACAAACACGCGTAAGTCAACGAAACCTGGTGATCCGAATAATTTCGGGTCAATGCGGATTCACCTACTTAACCTTCAATGAGGGTGAGAAAATACCAATTGCATACAAATCTCATTTGTACACACAAGCGGAAATGCGCTTCAGTTCAACTGAAAAAATTCTAACAGCAGTTCAAAGCGCTGTAGCAAAAGAAAGAGCCTTAGCCCAAGGGAAACACATTATTGTCGTAACCCCAGTACCAGCTTTAGAAGCGGTCACAAAAGCAAGCATTCCAAATGCTAAAGCATTACATCCCAGATGGATACAGTGGGTTAATTCTCTTGCTGCAACAGATGTTGAATATGTTTTTGATCCAGATTTAAAAACACAAGCATTCCTGCAATATGAACAAGAATGTCCTCTGCCTACTAAAATTCTGCCTCTCGATCAGTACGAATTCATAATTTACACTGACGGATCCGCACAGCCCGCAACAGGGAGTAAGCAAGCTTACAGTGCAGCGTGTGCAATCGTTAAAGGTTGCATGCGAGATGGCATCTTCAGACCTATGGTCACAAAAACTCAATCTTTAGGGGATTGTACTGCTCAGCGAGCTGAACTACAAGCATTCAAACTGGCACTTGAAAGTACAGATCGAGAATTCCCCACGCTGATAGTGTGCGATTCCTTTTACTGTGTTCAGTCGTATAATGACTATATACAAAACTGGCTTGAAAATGGTTTCAAAGATGCGAAAGGTGGCACAATAAAGCACAAAATGCTTTGGGAACAAGTAGTTCAGTTGAAAAACGAACTACCAAAGGCTCACGTGATCCACACACTGAGTCATCAACGTGATGGCATTCACGTTGCAGGGAATTCATTGGCTGACGAAGCCGCAAAGGGGGCTGTTCTGACGGCTTCCGTAGCTGCGATCACTCGTTCAAAAACAAAAATAGACGGTGAGATAATGTTGGCTGCCAATGCTTCAAGCAAAGGCAGCAGTGCAGCGTTACCAAAAAGTTTCCAGTCAAGTACTCTTATGTAATTGATGCGAACAACGTTCCTTTTGCTCGAATCCCTGGAGTGGGGGATAGGGTAATCCCAAACATGGAACGTAGAGCAGCCTTGATTTATGAAACACATTTGGGGGAGGGTCTGTCACATCAAGGGATCTCTAAAACAATTTTGACGTTAAAAGAGATGTATTGGTGGCCTGGAATGAATACAGAAATTCACATATTCATCAACAACTGCTTAGACTGTAAACTACAGCGAGAATGCCACCAGACACCATGCTGCGAATGCAGCTGCCCAGTACAGACACCACTGTTAGACAGTATTAGACTATCTACGCGCATGCGTCCTTCTGGACAAATGCAATCCCACAAATATTGACTCAAGGTTCCTATGGATATGGCCTCAGCGCTCGGCTGACGCTCGAACTGTTATAAAAGATTTGCGAGTCTTTATCGGCACATACGCAATAGGCACGCTACATTCTGACCAGGGCCCTGCGTTTAGCTCTCGGGCTTACAAAGAAGCCATGGCCAGTCTGGGCGTTGCATTGCGGTACTCCTCTCCATTCCATCCTGAGGGAAATTCGGTTGTGGAAAGGAAAAACCGGGACATAAAGCAGTCTATAACAGCTAGGGTATTAGGTTCAGGTGATGGGTGGGTCAAACATTTCAATGGGGTCCAGCGCTCATTAAATAATCTGCCAAGAAGTTCTCTAGGGGGGGTCACTCCATATGAGGTCCTATTTGAGACAAGAATGTGGGTACCAGATCTCGATCACGTAGGCACAGTGGTGGAAAATAAAACATTTGATATCAAAGATCGTTTGGCTGTTTTACAGGAACTGAATGAGTTAAGAACGAAACAAAGCAACGTATTCCTACAGCCAACCACCACTGGGGAAAAACCGGCGGTCCCAGCAAGGCCTGTCTGGATTCCAAAAGTTGGGGATCTAGTCAGAGAAAAGATTGCGGACAAGAAGGAATTTGGACCTTCTTACAGACAACCAGTACCTGTCCTAGCAGTTCAAGGAACAAGAACAGTACTTCTGCCGCCCCTTGCTGGAAGAAAGGAGAAAAGATTTGTGTCCATCGACCTGATCAAACCACAGTATGTGGCCAATACTAAATAGTAGGCCTCGTGGACTCCGACCTAGTAGCAGACACACTCCTCTCGCTAGTATCCAAGAGGTTCAGACTGAAAGACTGATAACAATCGAGAATTCAGCTGTAACAGATGAAGGACTAGGCAACAATGCAATGGAACTCATCCCTCTTGAAAATCAAGTAACAGTTCGTCCAAATACACCTGTCTACACCAATGTAGCAAGTGATCAACTGGTTACAGCGATTTCTACAAATCCTGATGCAATTCCAACAATTGACAGAACTGCTTCTGGCTATTTCATTAACTTTGATACGTTCTCAGAAGATCCGAGTGAACCTGAAACGACGCCAGCATCATTGAAATTCAAGCAGCAAGTACAAGACTTTCTTCACTTTCTGAAAAAGACTTATTTGGTTTCTCCATGGATTGAACTCTGGATTATATCTGGACTTTTTGTTTTCCTGCTCTGGCTAGCTTTGGTTACAACTGTAAGCGTGCTTATAAGTGGTAGATACATCCATGTGAATACTGAAGGAAAAGACGTGAACGTACTTTTAAAACCTCATAAATCTTCCCATCGTGAAGCAAGAGACTTGTCATCAGTGAACATCACAGCTGTTCCTATACAGGATGGTATAGTGTGGGACAAAACAGATTTTGATGTCTTCGGCCCGACGGAACAATTGAACATTCCACATTTGTTTAAAATTTCACTAAGTGATCTAATTACGTCCAGGACCTATTCAGATGATTGGGACTTTGAGACTGTTAACGACATAATGTTTGACCTAGAGAAATCTGCTGCATTTTCTAAATATGAATATTTAGAGGGTTCATCAGACTATGAACAAATGTATTGCTATAACCACTATTGTCATCATTATTTGCATAAATCTGCATACCCAAGAAATGTGTTTATGATTAACCAATGGGAGCATTGTCCTACACCACCACAAGGTAGTTCAAAAACATTTGCTAACAAGTTTCCATATTTTTCAGGATACAATACATCTAATCCAGAAATGTTTTACTATAAAAATGTAAACAAGACAGGACTGAAAATTATGTTAACTAATACGAAACAGATTTACTCTGCAATATTTATTGCCCAACTGTCTAGACAGGGTTTCGACTTTTGGAAAGACACAATAGACACAAAAACTGTCTGGGGTACTAAAGATTGGCAAGTGCAAGGGATAGAAGCTTTATTTAGAGCCTGCATCATCCCTGAACAAATAATGTTTTTGAATGAAACTGTCCAACAAACATCTTGTCTTGGACTAGCCAAGATCAAGGAGATGAACACACCTACTGTACCAACACCTGCCACTTATAATAATACTCAGGCAGTGGTGACAGTTGACAATATACTACAACTCAACAGATCTAATCTTGATTGGAGAAAATGGTTGATCTGGCCCACAGACACGAACAACTGTCAGGAAAGATTCCTGAATAAAACTCAGGGCTTTACTATTCATAGGCCAGACCCAAGATACGTCCAAAGACAGCATCCGGGGGTAGTAACAACATACAGTGTAGGTAAATTATGCCTCGATTGGCTTCAGAAATCTACACTACAGGATGTGAAACAACACTTATCCTTACTTGTAGAAGACGCAGACCTTAGGGAATTCTTGCTTGGACCAAGAAAACTGCGTCAAAAACGTTTCATATATGCCAGCATTTATGCTGCCTATAATGAAGCATGGAAGGTGTCACAGATGGAGGCCGCAGAACGAATACGTGAACTTGATCGTATTAATTTCGAGAAAACCCTCTCTGTGGTCGACAATGGGTTAACAACTTTGTCCTCCAGAATATATTCATTGGATGGCATTGTATCCTCTGCTATCGACATACTAGAACAAGATTTGGCGATGTTACAGCAAGGCCAATCTCAATTGCGTTCTATTAATGTTCTATAAATGTGTTATTAAGCTGGACGCTGCAATCTTTGCGTGCGGGCTATGTGCCTTGGCATTTCATCAACACGTCAGCTCTGTTTACAGAATACAATCTAACTGATAAACAGATCGAACTGGCACAAAGAGGAGCAAGGTATACAGTGCTGAACATTGAAAAACTGGAAAAGTTACCATTCACAGTGGCAGAAAAACCAGCTACAGAATGGCTCATTCATGGCAAAATCACATTACCTGTGACTACTTTTCAGTTTCAGTATTGCCTCACACAAATGCAAGCAGGCAAATATGAAAGGTTGGGTAAGGATTACATTAAGACATCTTGGGATTTACCGTATACATATAGATGTTGGAGTGGGGATCGTGAAGTGTTTTTGAGCGGTACACACTGTAAACGTGCACTGAGCGGTTCACTTATATGTCAGGACATTTCTTTACACGGGGCTTGTAATAGTTCTGTGGCAAATTTGTCTTGCCATCAGCAGGGTACACCAGCTGCTGTGATTAATCCAACGTTTGGACAACTTTCTAATGGGAGTTACCTCATGTTGAATGATCAAAGTTGCTGCGGCATGTCGCCAGGCATCCCATATCTAGTAACAGTCAACTCCAGGATCACTTGCTGTATGCAAGTATTGTTTGCCCCAATAGACACAGTCAGGGAGTCGCCTCTATGGCCTTCGCTGAACGTCTGTTTTATAAGATTTGATACTTTAAGCAGAATGAAAGCCATGCTTTTACAGCAAACAGTGCCTTTGACCTCGGCCAAAGAAACCTATGATCTACAAGTAGCAAGGACTTCGGCTGAGATGCAGACTTTAATACGTACAAACTGCCCTATACATTTCGTAGAAATGATAACACGTATCTTCAACATGTCTGATACAAGTGGAATTGTACATGTATTTAAGAGCATCTGTACCGGTCTGTTAGCACCTTTCCAGGCAATACTCGGAATCATCCCGAACTTTGCACATTCGGTGTTTGGTGGCATACCATTAATTCTAGCACTTGTTGCCGGAGTTCTATTTCTCTTCCTGCTATTACGCTATGGCCAGCCTATTCGCAGACATCACTCAGAGTGAAATGGAGAAAGCTCTCCTTGAACGAAAGTGCCGAATAGTACATCTTTTGGGCATGACTCGTCTCCGGGAACTTAATACCACGTGGTTCCTGGCATTTAGACCAATCTGACAAGATTGCATCTTACCTGTTCTACGATGCCTGCTATGCGGTGAAGAATGCGTGTTGGACACCTGTCTAACATTTTCATCAGCTACGCCAACGGATGTCGATACTCTGCTGGTCCCGATAACAGCCCATGCTCTGTGTTGCCCCCAGAGGCTGCCTATCCTGATGTCAGCATTCATTGAGATCTCACAGACGCTTCCGGCTGCTGCTGAGGTACGAGAAAGTCCTACAGGTAACAACGGACGCGAACATTGCTGCGGCAACCTATGCTGAAAGCGATGCTTCACATCTCTGTGCAATTAATCTACTACACGAGGTGTTCCAACTGACACCAACCTCAGTGGGCGATGTTTTGTCAACAGAAATAGATGATCTCATGTTTACACCAGACCCGTAAACTGACTTTGATCCAGCCCACAGTGTTCCAGAGATGCAGTAACAATTTGGCCTTCATACTTCAAAAACTTGGAACTCTTCCAAAAATTGAACTTTTCCCCATTTTTCGAACTAAAATGGCACTTCAATCTGCTTCAAGTAGAACTAGCCTTATAGTACAGACTTCGCGGTACTTCCTCAGACACTTTTTTCATCGTGTTAGTCTAAAAAATTCATTAATTTCCATGACATGAAATGACTTTTGATTTTGAAAAAACTTATCGATCATTTTGTCACATGTAAATATTTCTGCATATTTCATTCAAATTGCATTTTATTTTAAATATATGCCTGAAATGAAAAGCAATGCTTCAAATGTACAGTACCTTTTGCATTCTAAATGGGTTTTTAAATGCCTTTTTAAACGGTTTTAAGAAATATTTTAGAACTATGCGGTACTCCATTTAATGTTTAGCATTTTAAATGTTTAGCATTTTAGTATTATCGTACACACGAAAGTGGAGTGGATGTTGTATTCCTCTTAGGGTGTCCACACACGGGCTTTCCTGTATCATGTCCTTATATAGGCACAATTCGCCCTGCCCTTATATAGGCATAAAATCCCAGTCCTTATTTAGGCATTAAACCGCGCACTCCAAATACAGGCATGGTCTCCGACATCCGTCCACCCTAACGTCACAACGAGTTCTTGAAGAACAGACCCTTAGGCTTCGGGAGTTTCCCTAGCACAGGACTATTGATTTCTTCAAGGACTCATCTATTATGCATGAACCGTTATACCTTAGGGGTTCATTCATGACGTCTTCCGCTGTCCGACTCACGTCAATGCTAACATTATGAGGTACCTCTCAGGTATAAATATACCTTCCCTAGCCCTTGTAAACTAGAGGAGACCTCGACTTCAGAGGAGCCCGTTTCCCGGCCTGACGCACTGAGAAGACGCTGTCATCCCTGCACGCAGAGAGTCCAGCTTCCAGTGATCTGACTACCCTTGCGGGGTGTTGGAGTTAGAATCTGGCAAGAGATTCCTACCTCTCTCATTCTTAAGGTATGGAGCTGACTAGAACCTAGAGGGACTCTTGGCATACTAGGCATACTAGACTTAACATACTCTTAGTATACCATAGTAAGGAATACTTCACCTACTTCATACCTCTCCCTACACCTAGGTTAGGTTAGGCACATTGGGGTAGAACTAGCTTAGAAACGCATCGTATGAGTACTCGCATTTTTAGTCTGTGTTATTTATGTAAATGAATATCTACTAAAGATCATGCTAGCGCAGTATTATTTATTTCTACTGCTTACGCTGTACATTATTTATCTCGCATACTGTCTTGTGATCGTAACAGCACATTTTACTTACACGAGAAACAAGACTGTTCAATAAATCTTTTATTGAAACGTCCGTCTATTTCTTTCTGTGTAACTTCGAGGAAAACTAAGCATGCACGATTGAGCTGAGTGAAATAGTTATCTATTGTTTCTACGAATCTGGGACTCGTTCTGATTCTAAAGGGAAACAAAGTGGTCATGTTTTGCGGCTGCCAGAAACTACTCCCTTCTTGTCGTCAAGGAGTTTCTAGTGGCCTCTGAGCTAGCTGGCACAAGTAATTAAGTTTAATATACTCGATAGGGACATACTGACCTTAGTCCTATGTCAAACCTATAGGGGATATTATTCCAATGCGCAGAGCCTATTAGGGAAATAGGAGCTACACTACAGGCCTGGTAACTAGCAAGCTGGACTACGGGAACACCCTCTATACCAGAATCAACAAACAACTCACCAGAAGCCTGCAGGCTATTCAGAACTCAGCGGCCAAAATCACTCTCAACCTCCCACGCTGCCCTCACATCACACTACACCTGAAGGAGGTTCACTGGATCCCCTTATTTTCATTTTATTTACTGTATTTGTAGAGCACTCCATCATCCTCTAATGGATATCCAAGCACTGAACCAAAATTACAGCTCTCCATGGACTGATGGCCACTATAGAGGAAATAGTTAAGTTTTCAGTCTCCTTCGCAAAAGTAAAGAGGTCAGAAGTAAGGTGAAGATCCAGAGGCAAGAAACTCCAGTGGTAGGCTGCTAGGAGGTTGAAGGAGCAGCCACCCATTTTAGCTTTTTTGATTCACTTAGCACACACCAGAGCTTGATTCGAGGATCGAAGTGCTTGCGCTGGCTTGGAAGAAATGACTCGGTCATGCAGAATGGCTGGACCAGTGTTATGGAGTGCCTTAACATAATAGCTCATATTTGCACATAGCATAAGAGCTTAAATTTGGCTTTCTTACGCACCGGAAACCAATGCAGGGAATTTAAGTAGGCTGAGGCCGAATTCCTTCAGGTGCTGCTACAAATCAGACTAGATGCCGTAATTTGAATAGATTGAAGGTGAGTAAATAGAAAGCCAACCATTCCTAGATATTGCGCTTTGCCGTAATATAGCCTAATCTTGATCAATGCTTTAGTGACATTCCTCTGCCATTCTACAGGGATCCAGCGAAAAAGCTTACGCAGCATGCGTAGGAAACCAAAACATTTTCCACAAACTGCATTTACCTGGTCCTGCATAGAAAGTGAATCATCAATTAAAAAACCCTCTCTGGCCTATGAGGGACCTAAGAGCGAAGGCCACCAAGAATCATTCTAAACTCTGCAAGTCCCTCCAAAGAGCAGGATTTAATTTTTCTCTGCATTGATTTTCAGACAATGGGACTGCAATCACTTAGCTACTTCTGACAGACATCCTATTAGATGTCCTCGTTTCTCAGTGTCTCTCATCAATAGAAAAGATAAGCTGAGTGTCATCAGCATATGAAAGAATCTTAAAGCCCCAAGCCTTGACAGTACTCACCAAGGGAGAAACACATATGTTGATCAAGGGGTTGTATGACAGAGGCATGTGTGGCTGAACCACCTGTGCCTCTTCAATGCAGTCCCAACCACGAATGCGTCTTAACCACGTTTACCACTCATGCCTTTACCACACATGCCTGTACAACGATATTCGTTGTAAAGGCTTTCTTGCTAAAGGAATATGTGTGGTAAAATGAAACTAGCGGTTTCCAGCTACTCGCCCATCCAAGCAGATCTGCTCTGAACCACCCGGAACAGCCTCTAATCGCACCCTGAAAACTTACAAAACCACTCCTTTCCATTGGTCCCAATGTAGGCGATTTCCCATTTAAAAACTAGGCCCAAAACCACCCTACCTGTGGATCGATTTCCTCCAAACAAATCACAGGCACAGTATGCATTCCTAGCCATCAGTTACAGAAGCTGTTTCTACCTAGAGCAACTGGAGCCCCCTAAAAAACTTTCTCGACAACCCCCAAAACAGGCCCTTTGGATAACATTGCAAACCGGACCTTCACAAACAAATGTGTTTTGACCTCTTCCACTGCATCGATCCTCTTGATACTTTGAGGGACAGTAGTCCCATCTATTCCCAAGTACCTCACTAAGACGCATCCCAATTAAATCACAGGAAGGGATACGACTTTTGACCCAAAGGCCTCCCACCCCCGCCCTTTTGAAAATGAAGCAAAAGTCAGCCAAAACAAGTCAAAAACACACCAAACGTTGTCAACTCCAATATGCATGAAACTAAAATAGGCCCTGAGCCCTAGTCTCTAGGAACCCTAGCCCAAGCCAACCCTAAATCACAGCTAACTCTTGCCAACTCCAATATGCACGAAAATAAAATGGGCCCTGAGCCCTAGACTCTGGGAACACTAGCCCATACTAAACACTACTCTGACCCCCCCCCGCCCTGAGCCCTAAAACCGACCCCCCCAACAAAAAAATTACTCCACTCTCATCGAGCCTTCTGTCCCGGCACTTCCTGTTCCTCTCCCAGCCCATCCGTGCCTCTAGACCGCACATTGCCTTAACCATGCATGTGCGTGGTTAAGGCATACGCATGGTTAAGGCATGCATTATAGCGCTTGCTTTGTTGGAACACGAGTGGCTCTGCCCGTGTTGTTCCGACTGTTTCCCTGAACAAGGTGAGGCTAAGTGAGGGCCCCTGTGAAACCTGAAAGGGGCCAATTGCACAGAGTGATGTCGTGTAGTTCCTGTAAGACCTATATAGGATCTGCGCATTTAGACAACATACACTGCGGGACTGGTGTCCAGACTGATTCCAGACACCCCCACCAAGTATGTTGGCCTCTGTACCAGCTAGCTCGCGATGCCACTATAATCTCCTCTTACCAAGGAGAGAATAGTTCTTGGCAACTATCGAACATGACAACCCTGATCCCTCAGGACCGTGGAAACAGTAACTTACTTTTCGCTCAGTCAGTCGTGCTCACTTGTTCTCAGAGAGATACACAGAATAAACGGCTGAGACGTTTTCAATAAGTATTTATTGAACAGTTGTTATTCTAGTGTAAAATAAGTGCACTGAAATCACCAGTAGACAGTAGCATATATAAATGAGTAGCAGCACTAAGAAAGTAAACAGATGGTAGGTTTCTACCATTTTGCTAAAATAATAAATATAGGCAAGTATATAAAATACATGGCAATAAAGTGCGTACTCCTACGATGCACCCTAACTAGATGTACCTAAGTGTACCTAGCATGGGAGTAGGTGTAAAGCCAAGAATCCCTCTAGGATAAAGCCAACCCCATTACCTGATGTTAGCCTGCGGGACCTCGTTCTGGTCTCGAGCTGAACACCCCGCGAGGGATGTCGGACCACTGCGAGCTGGAGAATCTGCATGCAGGAACCTCAGCGTCTCGTGTCAGTGTGTCGGCATGGAAGTCGTGATCTCCTCTCCCTATCTCAGCAAGATGTGGTGTTTATATACCCTAAGGTATCCCCAGGGGTTCTACTTTGCTGTGCCAGTGTCGGACTTAGGATGACGTCTGGAATGAACTTTATACACAGTTATTATGCAGAAGATGATGGTCCTGCTGTGATTCCAAGAAACTAAGAATCCTCATGCATAATTTATGAGGCCAGTGTCCAGGGAAAAACCCTACGTAGTTATGTGTAGTATTGTAACTGGGTAAAAGGTCAGTCCTCCAAATCCATTATGTATGTAGTATAGGAGAGAATGTAGGTGAAGGGTTATGATGATACCTAGACCTTTATCGGGGTACCTATATGAAATATAACACCCACTCCTCATCCGACTGGATGACATTACTACATTCTAGCATACTACCAAGGCGTCTAGAGGTTTGTACGCAACAATTAATAAAAACATTGTTAAGAGAAGCTAAAAAGCCTTAAAAAACCCTTTAAAAAGTGTTCTACAAAAATCATTCAAGTAGTGGCTCTAAAGTGTCCGTTTATATAGTCCGAACAGCTACAAGCATTTGAAAGCCATGCAGGTCAAAATGTTTCAATTTGGAATTTCGAAAAAAGTTAAAAGCCAAATCTTCCCAGCGTGCGACATGCCAAATGTTTATGTGTCCTTGCTGGTAGACGCAACATTGCTGCTGTCTGCATACGCAGCTGATGATCCCTGTAACACCTCACAAAGAATGTCAATGGAGCACAGATGATCTTCTGTACTGCCTGCAACAGATGCCGGGGCAGCCTGTGCCACATCCAAGGCCTGGGTGTTGGAGGAGCCGATGTCCATACCAACAGGAGCAGAAACTACCTGTGGTGGCTGCCAACAACATGGGAATGCGCTGAGGACACTGCAGAACATGGGCCGTTATCGGGTGCAGTAAAGCATCAATGTCCGGTGGCGCAGCAGATGGAAGTGTCAGACAGACAGGTTTCCTTGGCTGCTAAAATGTGATTGGGGTTTGAGTTTTCCTCACGTTTTAATGTTTTAATGTTTTAATGTTTTTATGTAAAAAGTCCTCTTTGTATACATGTACATATTCTTGAGAGGAGCATATGAATCTATATTGTTGCTTCTATATATTTATATGGATTTTTTTATATTTGTGGGAAATTTCCCTTTTAAAAACTTAGTATACTTTGGTCATAAATTTTGTACTGGATTCAGCTTTCATGACTATTTGTCGAATAAAGCTTATGACTGACTGACTGGTGTCAGACAGAGGTCCAACACGCATTCTTCTCCGCAGAACAGGCATCTGAGAACAGGTAGGACACAGTCCATCCAGACTGGTTTAAATGACAGGAACCAATAATCGCTCAGTTCCCGTAGGCGAGGTGTGCCCAGATGCTGTATCGTGCGATCACGGTATTTACGCTCCAGGAGAGCTGTTGCTACTTCCTTGGTGGCTGGGACGTCCATTGCATAGCAGAAAGGTAACAATCAGGATTCCTGCTATTAAAAACAGGATCAGCGGAAGCCCTCCAAAAATGCTTCCAAAGATGGAGTGTATAAAGTTTGGTATAACTCCGAGGACCGTCTGAAAGGTGCTTAACAGTCCGGAACCTATGGTCTTAAATAGGTGTACAATACCCGTCATATCGGACATGTTAAAGATACGACTTACCATTTCTGTGAAATGGAAAGGACAGTTTGTACGTATAAGTGCCTGTATCTCAGCCGAGGATCTTGCGATCTGGAGATCAAAAGTCTCCCGGGCGGAGGTTAAGGGCACGGTTCGTTGTAAAAGCATGGCTTTCATTCTGCTCAGAGTATCAAACCGTATAAAGGAAACATTTAGCGAAGGCCATAACGGCGCCTCCATGACTGTATGTGTTGGTGGAAACAATACTTGCATACAGCAAGTAACCCTGGAGCTCACGATGACTAGATATGCGATGCCCGGAAGCATCCCACAACAACCTTGATTATTCAGCATCAAGTAACTCCCATTCGAGAGAAGCCTGAATACCGGATTAATCACAGCTGCCGGGGTACCCCTCAAGTGACAGGACAAGTTCACCACAGACCCATTACAAGCCCCGTGTAGCATAATGTGTTGGCATATGAGAGATCCACTTAAAGCGTTCTCATAGTTAGTTCAGCTTAGAAACACTTCCAGATCCCCACTCCTGCATCGAAATCTGTATGGTAAATCCCAGGATTCCCTGATGAATTCCTTACCCATCTTTTCATATCTGCTTGGCTGTTGTTGTTCTAGGCAATATTGAAACTGGAAAGTTGCGACCGGTAATGTTATATGGCCGTGGACTAATCATTCTGTGGACGGTGACTCAGCCACAGTAAAGGCTAACCTATCCAGTTTCTCAATACACAGCATTGTATATTGCACTGTGGCCTGCCTTAAGTAAGTCCTGTGGTGGGCGGGGCTTCTGTTAGCAGGAAGAATGGTGAGTGCAGAAAACCCAGTAAAGAAAACCACAGCGGGAAAACCTGGGAAGCTGTGGGGTCACTGGATCAGTCTGTAACAAGCAGGAACTGGAGGCCACAGACAAGTGGCAAGCTAGGTGTCCAGGAGACTAGTCTAGTTACTATTAATAGAGTTATAGGTAAGGTTCCCACCAGACGGGAGGTAATTCCATTCTGGATTGCACAAAATATAAACCAGCTTAAAGCAATGTTTCCCTATACGGACCACAAGATAAACTCCTTAGTAAAGAAAATAGTTGCCCATAGCATTTATAAGTGCTTCATCCATGAATTATGACCTGCTTTTAAAACAATGTCACTACATCAAGAAAGGTACAGTACGTTATGCCCTTAGGCATGTGTGCTTCTCTTCCACATACAGGAAGCAAATGGAGATCACACTTTGACACAGTTTTTGTGACCAGATGATGAAGCCTTGTTAGGGCCTGGGACATCAATGTTTCTCTGCTTCTTACACCCATTCGTCTGTTTTCACTTGTGAACAAACTAGTTCCTCAACCCACGTCTGGAAATCATAGAGCATATTTACAAGGAGTTAATGCCACCAAACCGTCACTTTTCCCAATGTTCTGGTGGCATTAACTCCTTCGCATTATTTACAATGCGGCATTAAGCCACTTAACGTGCTTAATGCCGCCTTGTAAATAATGCCTCTATTCACGCAGCACTTAGCGTGAAAGGGAAGTGCAATGGGTGTTGCAGTGGGCGTTCCTCCGTAACACCCATTGTTTTTTGATGCTGCCCCATATTTACAAGTTATGGGGCAGCGCCAAAAATACTTCCAGGGAATACCTGGTCTTAAACATGCGATACGAGGAGAAATGTTTTAGTTGTGCAGCACACATAGATGGAGCAAATCGCCTGTAAAGATTGCTCATGTGCAGGAACATCAATAGAGATTGGCGCCATACAGAAACAGGAACATCAATATTCAAGACTTCAACTAGGTGTCCTGCAGAACTTTGTACTGACTGAAGGTGGTCCAGCTGGTAGCCTAGTTTAACTTGTGTATGCTTAGCCCAGATGTGCACGCATTAAAGAGCCACCAATCACAGAGTGGGAGCAGCTGTATGCCAAGAAAGCACTGCTGACTACCACATCAGTATGTGAAGCACAGCTGAGTTTTGGGTTCGACATCACACTCTTATCGTTCTGAGCCAAGAAATAATTCCACTTCATTTAGTAGAGTGAACTCCATGGCATGCCTGGGGCAGAATCCAAACTGACAAGCATCAAGAATGCCATGCTCGTCCACAAAGGTCTTCTGCTGCTTGGGCACTCCTTTGTATTCCATTATGCCATGTCATTCTACTGTAGCCTGACTGAGCGTGAAGAAATTGTGCTTTTAGGATCTAAGTATATTTTTCCACATTGATTATGATTTCCTTAAAGCAAAAAGAATTGCTTAATAAGTAGTTTTATGCAACAATTTGTAGTATCCTAGTTTACTGTCCATGCTTGTGTATGCCATTTTCCACCACATGCCCTGCCAGTAGAATGTTACAGTATGATGATGTATTACGGAATGTTGGGTGTCTGTCAAGAAAAGCCACAGTTGTGATGGGGCTGAGCAGCATGCTGGCTGCTCCTGGTGGGGCTCATCTACATATCTACAATAAATCACCTTGAACTATATCAATCTGTCTGGACTTCATCACTACACAATTATTTCAACGTTACATGCAAACTGAAACAATGGAAGATAATCTATCATTCAACATGAAAACTGAAAGCACTGATTATATTGTTTGAATGCTTAATTCACTATCTGCATGTGGCCAATCATTTGCAGTTAAGCTCTGATAATGGAAGAGGTTGGTTTGCCTTCCGGGAGGGCTGGGACTTTCTACATGTCTGCCATTCAGCAACATTTACCAACCCCAATTTTATTAGTCCAATATATGTGTATTTTGAACAATAGTCTGTTAATGTGTGTACATCTGCTAATGCTATTCTCAAAATGTGGTTTTACACGTGTGAAAAGATGTATTCACAAATACTTTTTTCTGTGAGTACTTCTAATTGCAGGGGCAGGCAGTGGGTGTTCCAGGGCGGGAGTTCCCTAAACATTGGCAAACACTCTTAAGCATAGTTATATCTGGGATTCACAATCTGTTTCCATCAAACTCCCACCGTGAAAAAGGTCACAGATTAATGCTTGTCAAAGGCACTAGTAAATCTAGTTCATTGCCCGGGAGCATCTTCAAAATTGGCAAGGGTTTATTGGAAGGAAAATGCTCACAGGTAAAATGAATCATGTGGCAAAATAAAACGTTTTGAAATGAAAAGGCACTTATACAAACATTTCCGCGAGCATTTTACACCATATACAATTACACATAAATGCCATTGCATTCATCTTTCTATTATGTTTTTATTTTAAATAGTACTTAGGCCTGAGCACTATGTCGAAATAACAAGCAGAGGAATATGGTCAACTAGAATACACTAAGGGGGATATTCACAAGGACTTATCTCCGATTTATCTCCACCTTAACTCATCAAAAGTGGAGATAGACTTAACACCCCATTCACAAGCGGGTGCAAACTGCAGACATTGCCAGTATTCCCGAGATAACTGCCCCAAAATTTAACACCACGTTGGACACCACCAACTAACCTTAATGAGATGCAGAGTAGGCGTTCCCGTGCAAAAACAGAAAAAAAAACACAACATCACTTTCACAACGAACAGCCAGATCTGCGAAGCGAGTCAAAACCACGCGATAAGCCGCGGTAGCAGCAGGTATTTAACACATGCCTTCTGCTGGTGTAAAGCCGGACGACTACCTGCAGTAGGCAACGGAGCCCCGCACACAGCCAAACCCGAAGAACAAACTACGCCATGGAGCTACTCATCATGCAGCTCAGAGCCCCAATAGGTCCACAACACCCACCACCACCACCCCCAGGACCGCCACCACCCCCAGGACCCGGACCCGCACCCCCCCCGGACCACCACTGAGGCAGCGCAGAGTAAGACAGCGGACCTACCGAAAACGCACCAGTCTCACAGACCTAACGCCCGAGGAAGTCATCGCCCACTACAGGCTCAAAAGGAGAGCCATCATCCGCATCATGACCCACATCGCCCACAGGTTGACGGTCCCAACCCAGCGGAGAACCAACATCCCTCCGCAGATAAAGCTGCTGGCTGTGCTGCACCTGTTGGCCTCTGGTACCTTCCAACCAACAACTGCCAGAGTCGGAGGAGTCTCACAGCCAGCCCTATCAAAGTTCATCACACCTGTCCTGGATGCCATCATCAGCTTCATACCCCAGTACCTTCACTTCCCCCACACTGCGCAGGAACACCTGGAAACAAAGCAAGGCTTCTACGCCTTTGCTAGCTTCCCACACGTGTTGGGGGCCATTGACTGCACACAAGTCCCACTTGTGCCCCCTGCGGATAACTGCACACCACTACCGCAACAGAAAGCACACGCATTCCATCAATGTGCAGGCAATAGTCGACCACCGGGGAATGTTCACCAATGTTGTCGCAAACTACCCAGGCAGTGTGCACGATTCCTACATCTTCCGACAGTCCATCATCAACCAGCGCTTCCAGGATGGCATCTATGAAACTGGACTGCTCGTTGGTAAGTGCCAAATCAACACACCACACACCTCAAAGCCACCATCACACAACGCACAACTGTGGGAATGCACTCGCGACCAATCCACATACAACATGTCAATCAACATGCCCACCTACCAGACACGACAACGCAACTCCATGGGGATCCTGGGCTTCCCCTGCACACAATACAGCTATATCATGGCAGCACAGCCACACAACAGCTGAACGTGTGGAGATGCGGAATGCAGCCATGTGCGAAGGATGCAAGTGACCTGTGAATGGGAATGTACACAACGACAAGTGAGGCGTGGATGTGCTGGACAGACATGGCTATGCAAACCACAGATATGTCAATGCAGACATCAACTCCTGGTGACTGGAGAGTAGTGAACATTGGACGCAACCATGTCACCCCAGGCCATGGGTCAGATCGTGGAAATGTCCCTCTCTGCGTCCCCCCATGTGTGCGTGAGCGTAGTGGGTTGGCCTGGAGTACGCCAGGCCTGCGCAGGGGTGTGGACAAAAAACCTGTGGCGCAGAGCGTGGTTCACTCCCGGAAAGACCAACGTCACTGCCAGGGCGGCGCCTCGCAGTCCGCCACAAGGCTGATGCCGTGAGCAGCAGGGCCTGCGAGCCTGTGCGCCTGCTGCACCCCAGGACACTGATACCTAGATCAGGCCTGCCCGCACCAGCGCTCCAAGGCCGCACTGCTCACCTGCCGACACCGTCGTGTGTCAAAGAGGGCCCACCACGTGCCGGTGCTAGCTCCAAGACCCATGCCCGTGACCTTGGCGGCCTCCTCAGGCCATCGTTGTCCTCCGTGACACAAGCCCCCAGGGGTCCCTATTCGTTGACATACCCCACTGCGGAAGCCCGGCTACACTGCAGTCCAGCATGTCCCACATCTCGGACTGAGTCATCATTAATCAATGGCAGGGTCCATGCCAGTGTACGCAGGGGAGGACTGAGAGGGAGATGCGTCACAGTCCGGTGGTAACACGGATCACGGTTACGGAGGAGGTCAACCAGTAGCAAGGACTGACCTGGTGCCACTAACCCTGTGCGCCGTGAGTGACCGTTAGCCTCCGGCGGGACATCGTTGGTGTCTGAGCCTGTGGCCTGGGGGTTGTCATCAGCAATGGGCAGGTACAGACTTGGTGTCTGGCATGAGTCTGTGGTATTCATATCCGCCATGTTGCCGGTCACAGCTGGCATGTGCCCTATGCATCATGCCCTGGGGGTACACCTCCCATTCTCCCCCGCGGAAGGCACCTCTGAGACATACGAGACCCTGCTCTGCCCTCATGACCCTACCCCAGTCTCCCGCAGGTCAGCGTCCTGTGGCGGTGGGCCCGTGTCGGCCACTGTGCATCCGGGGCCACTAACCCTGTGCGACTCAAGTCATGCTCCCTTGTTGTTCTGACATTGCATTTCTGAGTGCCTGATGACTGTTGGAGTTGTTGCCTGCACCAGCTACTCCCTGAGGGCTCGCTTACACTCACCCCACACACAGCCAGCACAGGCATCACTGGATCAGTGGGCCTGCCATCACATCATGCCGAACCAAGTATTGACTCTTTTCTCTCTGCACTGTCACAGGTGATCAAGGATATGCACTCTGCCCTTGGATGATGACACCCCTCCGAGACCCGAACACACCCGCCCAGAGGCAGTAAAATGCGGCCCACATATGCACCAGGGGCATCGTTGAATGCACATTTGGCGTGTTGAAGTCACGTTTCAGGTGCCTGGACGGCACAGGTGGAAAGCTCCTGTACAGCCCAGCCATCGTGTGCAAGATGATCGTTGCATGTTGTGTGTTGCACAACATCTGTGTACGCACCAATGCCCCATGGATCCCGGTTCCAGAAGTACCGGACGATGATGGGGACGATGGGGCAGGTGGCCCACATCCCACTGCAGCTGCGGCAGGAATGGCCCGTAGGAACACCATCATTAACAATTTCTTCTCATGAGAACATCACATTGTGGCCGTCCCTGGCAATCATGGGACAGTACAAAATGTCCACAAGCACAGCATGTGTGAATAAAACATATTTGCAGGTTACAGGTTGTACTTATACATTGTCATGTCACAGTTTCCTGCTGTGCCAGATGTGATTTGCCATGTTGTGCACATTTGCGGCACCAGTTGTGTCCTGTGTTCTGTTGTGGAGGTGTTGCTGTTTGTACCGGGATGTTGTCAATGTCGAGGTGCACTTATACTTATGTGTGTATGCTGCACGGTGGGTGATTCGCTCCTGCGGCTCTGATTTGTCTACCACTGATCCCTTTCAGGTGGTGTGCCTGTCAGTTCTGTGCTTCCAGGGTGCTGAGATGTTGCAGACTTGGGTAACTTGTGCTCTTTGTCGAGTTGTGACTCTTGGGCATGGTTTGTCCGCAGATGTGTCGTTGACGTCAGGGGTTGTTTGTGCAGGTAGTTGTGTCCGAGTGTGACCTGCTCCTTTTCGGGTGTTGTCCGCACTCACCCACCTCAGTGTCGTGCCTTGTACATTGCCATGATGATAGTACTGCAGCCAAGCTACTGGTCAAGTGGTGTCTCTTGCATTGTCAGTGTGGCTGATGTATGTGCATGTTTGCATGTTCACACATGGGCATGTGTTGGTTGTGTGACTGTTGATGTGTTGGGTGGGTGCCCCTTTGGGCACAGGCTGTTCGTGGGACTACTTGGTGTTTGTGTGTGTGCTGGAGTGTTCCCGTGGGATCAGGGACATGTACCAGGGTAATTGTGGGTGTGCAGTGTGCCCTGCTGGATTGTGCATGTGTGCCATTGTGCCCATCTCCACCCATCCCCCCACTCCCAGGTCGCTACGCACCATGTTGATGTGATGTTGGGTCATGTTGGGCAGTGTCCAGATCACCAACTCATGTCACCATCTCCAGACTGGTGAATGTGGCCACCATCTTCTCCATGTCATTCGGCTCCTGGTGTCCTGCTGGCCCCCCTCCTCCGTGGTGCGTTGCTGCTTTGTTGTTGGCAGCGAGTTTCTGCTTGGTTTTGCCATTCACATCAGTCCAGCGCCTCTTGTGCTCTTCCATTGTCCTCCTCTGCCATGCGGCGGCATTCACATGGTCCGAGGTGGTGTGCCATCTTTGCCTCTTTGTTGCCAATGACACGTTGGAGGTGACGTACAGTTGGTGGTGGTGTTCTGTCTCATCCGTGGTGATCATGTGGTTTTCCTGTAGACTGTACCCCGTCTTCCTCTTCCTCTTCTCATTGCCCTTCCACATGCCCTGCATTCCTGGGTGTTCCTCCGTGGGGATTGTGGGGTTCATGTTGTCCTCTGCAGTTGATCAGGGTGCGTCCGTGGTACTCCGCAGTTGATTTCGTTTGTGGTGGCATTTTCCGTATGCTGTTCTTGTTCTTTTTCCTGCATTACGCGTGGGTTATGCTGGCCTCTCGCTGCTTATCGCTGATTTCCTCATCGTGCTTTGGCCCATCGCATGTTTTTTCGCGTTGAGGTTTGTGGTTTTATCACGGTCGCGGTGATTGTATCGCGGACATTGGCCGCGTTTTCGGGGGACTATCGCATGGTACCGCCGTGTTGTGAATTCCTGGTTGACAGGGGGTTATTTTCCCGCAATAGGCTGTGATGTGTAAAGTTGCGTTAACATTTTTTGGAGATGTTTAGCACACGTTCTTGTGAATATACCCCATAGTGTAAAAAATACAAAAGCAATCCAGACAGAATTTAAACAGGAAACGCTTTATAAAGTAAACGCTAATAGTGGAAATGATTCAGTGTGGGAATAAAGTTAATTTGAACTGGAAGAAAGGTTCGCAGTTTAGGAGCAAGACGTGCAAAAGGCCTCGATCAGGAATGAGGTGAGTGGAGGAGAAACAAAACAAAGTTGCGAGCCCGAACTCAGAGAAAGAATACAAAGCTATATACGGGAGGAAAGTTAGGAAGGGTCTACGTTGTGAACACATTAAAACACAACACGTAGAAAGCAAAATTGAAAGCAAAAAGTAAGTAAAGAGATTTTCAGACAGCTATTTTGCGAAGTGAAGCAGTTCATTAACGAGCAAGCAAGGAATCTACCTGATAAGTTCACTAGAAGAGTATCCTCTTTGACTCTGGAGTAGAGCTTTCTTATCTGGAATTAGATGGAGACCTCTATCCAGGCCATTATGGGCCCTGTATCCAGTAGTGATCTCCTAATGCATTCTGGATGTTGTAGTCTTGTTTTGTTTCCTTTGAGCTAATTAGACTAACATGTCTGAAATCAATAATTTGTAGGGGGAAAGTATAGGACTGGAGAAAATGTCCATAGTGACGAGAGTGAGGTGGTCATGCTATCTGGATCTCAGCCCACAATTTCTTCACTGATAGCACAAGATGAGCTAACCCGTTGTTATGAAACTAACTCGGGACAATGATTGTGACTTGCTACCACTTGTGTTAAGTGAGCTGAATAATTTACGTGACCAATATTAAATATTAAACGCATATATAAAAATCCAATTTACTAATTATATAGTAATGAATCCCTAGCAAATTAAAACCATCTTTTGCGACCAGCCATATGACCTGGAAGTGGAAGGAGTTCAAATCTGACAATAAAATTTCCCATCAAAAGATGCTGAAACTAAGGTTGCAAGGCCTAACTTACTGCTCTTGGTTCACCACTACCAATCTGTAGGGGCCTTTCATTAGGCATTTGTTTATGGGAAGGATGGCTGTGGCACAATTCACCTTGATTCCCTGGCTTAATTTCGGGCTGACCGTGATGGAGTGGAGGTCAGATAAACGAAACAGTCTACCCTTGTCAAAAGTTTTACTTATGACTTGAATTGTAAGTCGAACTCTTCCTGCAGGCCAAAGTCAAAGATCATCGCTGGTGTGGATACATCATGATTAGGCTCCTGCTGAAGCTGGTGGTTTTGGTGCCAAAAGCACAGAGTGTGAGAAACTGGATTTTGTATCGGCTGAGCGTATTTTGCTGGTTGGATATATTTATCGTCTTGCTTCAGTCAAAGGTTTGTCCTTCAGACTCAATCACTTTTTGGAAGTCAAAATCTTGCAGTGGGGCAAGGCTGGGACCGGTAACCAGGCAGGGTCCCACAAGGTCAGATACCTTTACTGTGATGTCCCGCTGTTAGACTAGGCATCTTTGCCGTGTTTTCCCCTGGCTTTTTGCCTCTCTCTCCTGTATTTTTGATGCTGTGTTGAATTTTGTTTTTGCTGGCTCAGATGCTTTGGGCACTTTGTCACTGCTGATCAGTGTCAAAGTGAACTTTTCGACTGAGATCTGTCGCCTCCCATTTAGGAGACTTCGTTTAGGCTTGGGCAGCAGCTTGATCTCGCTGACGTGTTATCCTGCACATAATGTCTTCCCAGTATGTTCTAATCATTCGGGCATTCCCATAAGATGTAGTAAAACGTGCCTGTGTGTCCACATGACAAACATGTCTCTCGAGAGATAGGATCTATGGAGTCATTTGGATTGAACTAATTGCAATTTTGAGGATATGGTCACCTTAGGGGACCCGAGGGCCTCCTGCCAGTCCTCGTCCTCCAACTCCCCACCGTCCAATCACCACTGCTCACGAAGACGTTGCAGTGGATCTACAGTGTTGTTTGATATTTTTAGGTATGTCGGGGAGATCGCTCGGCGATCCATATAGTCCATGAGCAGTCTATCTTCAAGTGGGGAGGCTTTAGGGAGTGAACTCACTGGCTTTATAACCATCATTAGGTCGGGTCTGACCTGGAGGAATCTAAAGGTTTTGGTCATAGCAAGATTATACTCATGCTGTAGGTCTGCATAAGAGACTACCCCTCCCCTAGTCCATAGGTCGCCCACTTTGGAGATGCCTATGAGATCCCACTTATCGACTCCAAGGCAGATGGCCTAGTTTCTCTGGTTTCCCGAAGTGGAGTGGCTTGTGTTATTTTGTTATGCCTTCCCAACCATTTATGTACTTGATTCTAGAGTTGAACTGTTTGTGCTGTGGGCACTGTAAATGTGTTGCCTCTAGGTGTCGCGTATAGAGCCCGCAAGTAGCCGCCCGTACCCGAGAAGAATCCGCCCGTTCGATACGCCGGTTCATTTTGTGCAGAGTGTACCCATTGATTGACTACCACTAATTGGGCCGCCCAGTAATATGCCTGTATATACGGCAGTGCAATACCCCCTTCATACCACCCCTTCACCAATTTCTGCATCCCTATTCGAGGTAGTTTTCTGTCCCAGAGCAGCGTTCGCACCTCTGAGTCAATGGCCTGAAAGTAGGATTGCCGTATAAGATATGGTGTATTCAGGAGAGCTTAGAGGAACCAGGGAAGTGCCATCATTTTAAAAAGTGCCACGCGCCCTGACAGTGACAGCTACAAGGAACGCCAATTGCGGACATCGCTCCATAGACGTGTCAGTGGAGCCTGGAGGTTGTGGTTGTAGAATCTGTTTGGGTCCACCGTGGCAAAGATGCCGAAGTATCGGAAGCCATCTTCTACCACCGCTGCTTCGCACTCTGCCGGCAAAACTGGTGGTGAACCATGTAAAACATACATCATGGATTTAGACCAGTTTATCGAGTAGCCTGAATACTTTCCGAAATTTATGGAGATGTTCATTATCCTAGCGATGGATCGGCATGGGGTTGCAATACATAATAAAATATCATCTGCATACAATGATATGCGGTCTTCCCATTCTTCTGTCCAACGGAGTGCCCGGACTAGTGGTTCTCCTCTGACCCAAGCTGCAAGTGGCTCCAGAACCAGGGCAAATAGGAGCAGCGACAAGGGGCAGCCCTGCCTTGTTCCCCTCCCAAGGGGAAAGGTACGCGAGCGCCGCCTATTTACCACAACCTGTGCCAGGAGTTTTGTGTATGGAAGGTGGACCCAAGCCCGGAATTTGGGGCTGAACCCCATGCGTTCCAAGACTGCAAATACATATGGCCATTAGATCATGTCAAAGGCCATACAGGCCTCTAAGGAAAGGACTACTGCATCTTCCCGAATGATATCTTTCCTACCCATCACCCCATGTAACCGACGCAGATTGAGGGCAGTGCTTTGCCCAGGCATGAAGCTGGATAGACCAGGGTGTACTAATTTGGTGATGTGGTGAAGCAGCTTGGCTGCACTTAATTTAGCCAATATTTTGGTTTCTCCATTTAGTAGGGAGATGGGATGGTATGTGGCACAGTCCTCCGCCGATTTGCCTGGTTTACGAATAGTGACTATGGTGGCTAGTTGTTGGTCCTCCAGGAGCTTCCCCACCCCCACACTCTTGAGGTACATCTTTAAGAGAAGGGGTGCCACTCATGAGTCAGTGAGTTTATACAGTTCTATTGGGAGGCTGTTTGGCCCCATTGCCTTTCCTGACTGAATACTGCGGATAGCTGAGAATACTTTCTCAACAGTAATGAATGCCGAGTCTTCAGAGGAGAATGTCAGGAGGCGGATATCTTTTAAAAGATCTGTGGAGTCTGCAGCTGTGGTCGCAGACGCTGGAGTGTAGATATGAGTATAATGCTCCGCAAAAGCTTCTGCAATATCCTGTGGGTCTCTCAGTGTCTCACCATTCTTCGAGTGGAGTGTACTAATCTATTTGTTAGCGGGCTCGTGTCTGTCTAGCCAAGCTAGTAGTTTTCCTGCTTTATCTCCTATTTTGTATATTCTGTGGTGTGTCGCGGACTGTTTTGCTCTAGCTGCTTCCCACGTTTGCACCTTATAATCATGTTTTTTAATATTTAGCACGCGCTTGGTTGTGTCTGTGGGATCGTTTGGTAATCTGATTTCCAGGTCTAGTATATTTTTTCGAATGCCTCTATCGCCTTCCTTTTATCATTTTTGTAGCTGAACATAAGGGAGAGTCCCTGCCCCCTGATTACTGTTTTAAAGGCCTCCCACAAAATCACTGAGGACATCACAGAGTTTTCATTTTCACTAAAATGGGAGTCTGTAGTCTGTATTAGTCCCTCCCGTATTTGGGGAACCTTCAGGCTCCATGGGTGTATGGATATGGTTCGATGCACACTTTGTGTCTCTGCCGCATAGCTGGCCCATACAGGGGAGTGGTCTGAGATTCCCCTTACCAGGTAGCTACCTCTTTGAAACAGGGAACCTTATCCGAGAGGGTGAGAATGAGATCAATGCATGAAAGACTGTTGTGTGCTCCTGATTAGAATGTGTAGTGTTGTGTTTGCGGATTTTGGGCGCGCCAAACATCCACGAGCCCCAGGGCTCTTAGGAAGTCTGTTAGTTGTGAATGGCTTCAGTGTGGCATTCTGGGGAAGTGACAATCTTGTAGATCGCATAGTGTCATGTTAAAATCCCCTCCTATTATTAGTTCGCCCTCCGGCATGTTGAGTAGGAATTTGCTCAAGTCAGGCATGGCTATGTTATGTAATGCCGGTGGCATATAGAAGGAGACGTTATTGACGGGCTTTCCCTCCAAGTGCCCAGAAATTGCAGTGAATCTACCTTGTTCCTTAGCCCAGGTCTGTTCTATAATAAAGGGAATTTGTTTCCACAGGAGAATGCCCACTCCCCTTGATCCAGTAGTAAAGCCAGAGTGTGATGCTAATTTATAACCCCACCTATCGAGAGCTCTGCAGGAGTTACCCACTAGGTGTGTTTCCTGCAGGAGGACCATATCGGGCAGATGTTGTTCAATATATTGCAGTACAAGTCCTCTCTTCCATTTATCTCCTATGCCATAAACATTCCATGAAAGTAGTCACAGTTTGGGGCTAGGCATTGTGTTTTGCATATCTAAGTCCTAAAGAGAGTGTTCCCTCCCCCACCCCCATTGTACACCTAATTTGTAGGGTAAAGTAGGCATTTTCTGTTTTAACCATTCTGTGTGCCTCTGACTAGTTGTGGATTGACTGCCTGGTTAGGAATGACAGGGGCTGTGAATGTGCCTTCACTGTAGACAGCCACTGGGGGGGGGGGGGTGAGGTGTGCCTGGCCCTTCCTGGATGACTCAGAGCTGAGCTGAATAGACATTGGTTGTATTTAGAGTAATAAGAAGAGTTTTTCTTGCACCTGAATAGGGCCTGTCTCTCTTCCACAATGCTGTCTACACCCCCTGTGGTCACACTGCGCCAGTGAGGACAGAACTGGTTTAGACTGGGCACAGAGACCCCTGCACAAAGAAGAACAAAGACAAAATGGGGTATAAGTAGTGGACCTTAAACCCCAGAACTTTAAATCACTTCTGGACTTAAGAGGAACCTTTGCAAAGGAGAAGAGCTGGAGAGCTGTGAGGAGGAGTACTGCCCATTTGCTGTGTGCTGTGTGGGGTTGGCCTGCAGTTGCTGCTTCTGCCAAGGAAAGGACAAAGACTGGAACTTTGCTGAGAAACCTGCTTGAAGAAGAATCTCTAAAGGCTTGTGTGTGCAGGCCTCCTGTTCTGAAGTCGCAGGGACACAAATACTTCACCCCCAGCTCCCCTGAACACTACTGCTGAGAGTTCTGACCTGCCAGGAGGTGCCTGTTCTAATTTTGGGCCTCTGGAGGTTGTTCCTGCTATTGGGAGCTGGAAAAATTTAAGAGAAGCAAGAAAAGCAATATTCCAACGCTGTCAGCGACCCCACTGTGATGCCGCGGCTTGCACCGAGGCCAGGTGCACCGCTCGTGAAGTGCACGACGCACCGTCCGGCCAGCACCACAGCTCCGATGCCTGCCGTTCTCGGCATTCCCGAAGCCAGTGCTCTCACTGACTCCGTCATCGCCAGTGACTGCATCCTGTTATCGTGGCACAGGTAACCGCCGAGGGTGACTCCACAGACTCACCAACTTCGCATCGCCTCACCGGAGGCGATGCTTCACTGCCGACACAACTGACTTCCCCTGTCCTGGATTTGACACAACCCCTCCTCGTGTACACAATGCCTCGCCTCCCCCATGGCAGCCAGGGAGCAGGCCTCGACCTCAGCACCGACGCCTCACCTCAATGATGCCGTGCATCATCATAGACTTTGTTTTCCAAAGGTACTGCTTGTTTGGGGGTCTGTGTGACTCTGTGCCTGATGCCCCGCACCTCACGATCGGCGCCGTTCTTTGGATTTATTGCTGTCACGACATCGTAATAGCCCCAGGTGGAGCTATTTGTTTTGTACGAACTTTATTTTGGAACTAACTGTTTTTGAGTGCTATTTTACTAAATGTCTGTTGGATTTCTGTTGTTTTGGTCTTGTTGAGTTTAGATAAAGATACTTTATTTTTCTATACTAGTGTGGTGTCCATTTGTGGTGTTATCACTGTATTACTGTGTTGTTTGAGTACACATACTTTACACATTGCCTTTGGGATAAGCCTGTCTGCTCGTGCCAAGCTACCAAGGGGGTGAGCAGGGGTTATCTAAAGTGTGTATCCCCCTTACCCTGACTAGAAGCAAGGTCCCTACTTGGAAAAGGTGCATACCTCTGCCAATTAGAGACCCCCAGTTCTAACAGCCGCTGAACCTGTTTTCAGCGTAGTAAAAATCTCTAAGTTGGACAGGCCTGCTCTTCTTGACTGCCTAAAGTGCAACTTTCCTGGGCCAGCCTCAACACCTTGACCCAGTCCTCTGTAGGCGGAAACAATACCTCTTTCCTCCAAATGTTGAGAGAGTCGCTCATGGTCAGTCCTGCAGGGATTAGCACCGCAGGGTGGATTTTACATACCAGGTCTCTCTCCAGCCGTGGCTCATGAAGGGTTAACTCCTCTCTGATCAGCTCGGCCCTCTTAGTGTCAGGAGTCCCACTACTTATTGTTTTCCTGAAGCAGGTGAACAGGAGGCCAACCATTTGCCCCTTGGAGAGCAGTTCTAGTCCTTGGGTGTCAGCAGGTGCAAAAAGTCCTTGAGGGAGTCAATTCCTTCCAGCAAGAGAGTTGTTTTTGTACCTGCTTGAAGCCCACTCAAGCTTAAGTACTATTAAACATTTTCATGCATTTTAAATGGGACTCCATCTTATTATTCTGTGTAGTACACAGCACATTTTACCTAACCTATTCTAGTAAATGTAGCCTCATTCTGAAGATGGCAGAGTGAAGCAAGGATTTCACAAAGAGTAGAGTTAGCTCTTGCTGGTGAAACATGCATCTCCTTCCCTAATCCTTCTCGTATTCTTCTCACGAGAGGAGCCTGAAACCTGTTCATTAGTTCCTATGTGTGGGTTTCTGTTTATCATGTGTTCCCGCTTCCATTCAAATGTACTAAGAAAAAGCGCATAAAGGTAGCACCACATGCTCCAACTGATCCGAGGCAAAGTTCTGGTCCTTGCCTGTTTTTCTTTTACCCTAGAGAGGACATCAAAGGATAAATTAAAAATGTCGAAAAGGAGAGGAACCAGAACTGGTAGCTGTAAAGAATAGTATTCTGAACAATTACCTAGTACGCAGATAAGAAGAAATAAGTACAGCTTTTCTGAGAATTACAATTCTAATTATTTAACAGATGAATATCTGCCAAAAATTCTAGGCAAATAATTCATGCTCTAAAATAGATCAATTGTGGACATGTTGTGTCTCCTTTGGGCAAGTGTGCTCTCTTCTTCAGGGTGTCTCTGCTTAATTTAACGTGTAATAACCTTGCCAGAATTGCTGGGGGAGGAAGAAATCAACAAGAACAATGTGAACAGTCCAGAGATAAAAACCACGGGACAGATTTACAAGAAACTGATGCATCTGTACAGATGCGTCAGTTTCAATGCGCCTCCGTGAAAAACCCTTGCGCCACCATAGACGCGCCTTATTTTCAATACGGCGCACTATGGCGCAAGGATTGACAGATGCGTCAGAAATTCTGACGTATCTGTTGGCGGAAAAGTCACGCATTGCTGGAGTCGTGTCGCAAGCATGACGCAACTCCAGCAATGCGTGTTGCTGCCTATTCCCAATACACTGCGTCACTCCTTACGCCTGCTTCAAGCAGGCGTAAGGTTTTGACGCAGTGGCGTGCTAAAAGTCACGCAGTGAAATCTTGTAGATTTCACTGCGTCACTTTTAGGAGGCTTTCCTGCGTGGGAACGCCTACCCTGCATACATTATACCTGACGCAGGTATAATGTCACGCAGGGCTTTACAACGTGACGCATCTCCCTAGATGCGCCACGTTGTAAATTTGCTGCATTTTTTACGCCGCCGTTGCGTCATAAAAGTGACGCAACGGCAGCGTAAAAGTGACGCAAGAGGCTTGCAAATCTGCCCCCACAAGGTTGCAAAACACATGGAAACACATGGAGATCCATCTCAATACAGTACTCAGCTGTCTGTCCAATCACTCATTGACTGTATCTATACAGCGCTTTGCTGCCTTTCGGCTAGGTTTGTGCTATGCAATATCACATGCATGCAGACATAGTAAAAAGGCATTACTTTGTTATCACCAATGGTTTGAAGATGAAAAAGGACACATTGGGGTCAATACAGGGTCAATATAAGCTCTAATAATCGTCTTTCCAGGTGGGTTTCTAAAGTGAAAAATTTGGAGTCCACTTTACCCTCATTTCATTGAAAGCTCGTTATTCAGGAGGGATAGCCTAGGGCACAATTTTAATATACATTCATGTGATTGTGCAGTTAACAGACTTTGCGTTCTGATGGATTACAAGGGGATGATCCTCCACACTTTATACTTCTAATAATCTGCTCACCATATATCTATCTGATATTATGGCTTGTCTAGAAGTTGACACCGACCCAACAAAAGTCTTACCTGCTTTTAATGCAATTTCCAATACCATTTGAAACCTGCTAACCGTCCAGAATTCCCCGAACCCATTGATAGAGTGGAAATCTCACCTTAATTTTAGGAGTGCATCATATCCACATGTAGAGCGTACCCACATATAATCATTTACTGTATCAACATGAAGTTCTAGCATTGGGAAATGTATATGAATACGTGATGTATTTTAGGCCATTGAAACGTGTAATGGAAGATCAATGAAGAAAATGAATGCAACTGGCAGAAAACGTTAACATGAAGAACTCGTGTTGTGCAAATGACAAATGCTCATGTACTAAATGTGCTTATTAATTATGTTACTTCATATGTAGGTAAATGTATTAGTTGAAATTGCATTGATGTTTATGTGAATTTGTGAAGCTTGTATGATGCTTTCTTATGTTAGCTGAAATTGTAGGCCTGAAATGCAAGCCCCTGAAAACACTCGCTTTAGAACTAATAGTTGAATTCTATGTGTGCTGTAGAATCTGTTCTTACTCACGTTTTGTGCTGCAGGTGAAGAAGCGCTGTTTAGGCAGAATAACGTCTTTGTTTTACTAGTTAGGCAAGGAGAGAAGAAGTTACAATCGTGTGGCTTGAATCGATAAAGGAAGGTCGTTACGCTTCACACAGGAGAAGGTCTGGGAACCAAGGACAAATTGTTGCGGGCAAGGTACACAGTCGACATCGTGGAAATGCACATCCAAGACTGTACCCAGAGTGGAAGGCATGATTGGATATGCAGCATGGGAAATGCTACCTGTGGATACCTGGTTGTTGGAATTATGGATAGTGCCCCACTTCTTTCTTGCATTCAGAGAGAGAGCATCCCCGGTCCGCCGCAGCACTTCCTGCCGTTTGAGCGGAGGGACATGGCTCCTCCCCCTGGCTCCCTCATTTCCGGCTAGTATAGCTGATACACTACATAACGGCATGTGTGCACGGACATGCGACATGTAGTAAGCAGCGCGCCGAGGGGTTACTCTGCAAGATTTTAATTTTGCCTAAAACTGTTGATAGCTGATTGTATATTTTAAAGTTTTAACTGCTACCTTGCTTTTATTATCTGTTCACTTTGCACTTTGCACTCGCCTCTGCTGGTCCCCGGTCCGCCGCAGCACTTCCTGCCGTTTGAGCGGAGGGACATGGCTCCTCCCCCTGGCTCCCTTATTTCCGGCTAGTACACCTGACACACTACTTAAACGGCATGTGCGCACGGACAAAGGCGTGCCAAAGGCAAGCCCGTCTGCACCCCTCCGCACCTGGACCACGCCCAGGGCCAGTCCCCCTCTCAGTTCTGCCTTTGACCCCATGGCTGAAATCTCCTTCTCAAGTAAGGAACTACATGATTTTAACAAACAAGAGGTTAATTGTCACCATTTTAATACTGTAGCTCTTTGTCAGGGTTCGGAGGGTACTTGCTCCTCCTGTGGCTTCTTGCTGCCTGGCCCTCCCGCACCTGCCAGCTCTTTCGGCTCCAGCCAGAAATCACTTGGAAAAAAGGGCAGCACGACCACACTATGCACTTTAATCAACGCTCGTTCCCTAGTAAGACATGCACTCGAAGTAGCAGACTTTATTGATTCTCATAAATCGGACATCCTATTCATCACGGAAACATGGGCCACCAAGACTTCAATGCCTGAATTGCTTGCAGCCACGCCCTCCGGGTATCAGTTGCATAGACGGGACCGTCCACTTAAAAGAGGAGGGGGATTGGCAGTCATCTACCGTGATAAATATAGGGCTAATTTTACAGCTATACAGTCTGAGGTATGTGAAGCACTCTCCTTCAATCTCAGGCTCACAAATAGTTACACATTTCGAGGCTACCACCCTCCCGGCCCTAAAGCCGACTTCCTGAACTCTATTAATTCTTCACTAGAGGCAGATATTTGCAACGCTAATTTCACGGTCCTCGGGGATTTGAATTTTTACTTAGAGCAAACGGAAGATAAGGATACAGTTGCATTAATTGAAATCATGGAGGCCTTCGACCTCAAACTTTGTAGCACAGATCCCACTCATCAAGGCGGTCATACGCTTGATGGGCTGTTCTCGAACAACAAAGATATCTCCAGTCTTGAAGTACTTCCACTGATCTGGTCCGATCACCCAGCCATCTTTTTCAAGATAAACTGCCCCACAACTAATACTGCCTTGAATAAGAGGTTTACATCTGCCCAGCACAGATCCTGGTCAAAAGTTGACCAAAGCCAACTTGAGCAACTACTGACTATTTCAAATCCAATAATGGTGGGCAATCCTGAGCTTGCAACTGAGACTTATTCCACCTGGCTTAACTCTGCCTTTTCGCAATTAGTACCGATAAAAACAGGTGGCCTATGTAGGACCCGTCCGTCTGCACCCTGGTTCTCAGAGGCCCTCCGGCTTGAAAAACAAGGTTGTAGACTCCAAGAGAGGAAATGGAGAGCCCAATATGACTCTCATGAGAGAGAAATTTATAAACACTTGTTAACTACATACAAAGCCCTATTGGTTACAGAAAAGGCAGCCTACTTCTCTTCGCAAAATGAATCTGTTAAAAACTAAGTGAAAGAACTCTACCAAGTTATCAATAAACTAACTAAACACCAAGAGTATAAAAGGGATTGGGTCAGCCAGTCTTTCTGCAATGATATTGCTTCACACTTCAGGGGTGAAATCGATTCTATCTTCTACTCTTTTAGTCACTGTGATAACTCTCAGTCAGCCACCAGTCAAGATAATGTCAACTTAGTTTCCAAGAAGAATTTGTCTTCAAATAGTTTCAAGTTTTTTTCCCCCGTTTCCAAGGAACAAATAACAGATCTTATCCTAACCACCAAGTCAGGCACTCCAGACGATCCTTGTCCACCCTCAGTCATTGGGCTGGTCCCCAACATTGTTGCAATCCACCTTTCAAGCATATTCAACAACATGTTCAGAACAGGCATCTTTCCATCCCAATGGATGCGAGCTTCCATTTTGCCTTTACTGAAAGTAACTAACTTAGACCCCGAAGACCCTGCCAATTATCAACCTATTTCCAGACTTCCTTTTCACGCGAAAATAGTAGAGAAAGTAATGAACACCCAATTAAATCAGTTCATTAAGGACTTTAAATGCCTGGATCCTACTCAATTTGGATTCTGATCCGAACATAGTACAGAGACTGCCCTGATTAAGGCCACTGATGAGCTCAAATTCATCTTGGATGAGGGGGGGTCAGCCGCCCTTATCCTGCTGGACCTGTCTGCGGCATTCAATATGGTGGATCATTCCACGCTAATCCACCGTATGGAAGCAAAAGGTATAAAAAATCTTGCCTTAAAGCTACTCTCATCCTTCCTATCAAAAACACAACTAACATTGATGCCTTCTCCTCAAGCTCGTTCCACCTGCCCTGCGGGGCAAAGCAGGATTCCTCTCTGAGCCCTACTCTTTTTAATATATATGTTACTGATTTGGCTCTGTTGGTTGAATCCTTCGGGTTCTCCCTCACATCCTATGCGGACGACACGCAGATTGTATTATCAGCCTCCAATGATGCCAACCACACTCATCTTCGCATCCAAGACTGTATGAAACTTATAAATGGCTGGATGAACAAACACTGACTTAAGCTCAATGCTGGAAAGACCGAGGTGATTCTACTCAGCAATAATCCCAATTTCTGGACTGTCTTATGCTGGCCAGGTGACATGGGCCCCCTTCCTGTACCCACCAGGAAAGCCAAGAGCCTGGGTGTCGTGATTGATGATCATTTACTCCTGGGCAATCAAATCAATGCAGTGGTCTCCTCCTCGTACAATACCTTGAGAATACTCACAAAAAATATTAATCTTTCTGCCGATCTCTGTTAGGAAGTCAGTTATCTCCACCTTGGTACTGTCCAAGATTGACTACTGTAACGGCCTCTATATCGGCCTACAAACTTAATACCTGAACAAACTTCAAATTCTTCAAAACTCGGCAGCCAGACTCTTATTGGACCTGCCTAGGTACCACTCTGTTTCCTTTGCTCTTAACCCCTTTACCGCGGCCGAAATTTTGCCGCGGTGCGGCGGCTTTGAAGAGTGAGCGGGGCCGCGTCGGCCAACGGACGTGCGCAGCACTACGGAGGTAGTGCTCGCGACGGCCGTTGGCCGACAGAAGTAGCGAAAGGGTTAAGGAGCTTCACTGGCTGGGAGTCAAAAACAGAATAAAAGTTAAGGTCCTTAGTCTGACATATAAAGCCCTCCATGATTCAGGACCTTCCTTTCTGAAGAAAGTCTTATCATGGTACACTCCTACAAGGCACCTAAGATCAGCAAGCTCCTTCCGAGTAAATGCTATCAGATTTAAAAAATCAAAATGGGGTGGTAACAGCTTTGCCGTGAGAGCAGCCACATCCTAGAATCTCCTTCCACTCAATCTTAGGTTAGCTCCATCCTTGCCCCAGTGCAGGAAACTTCTAAAAACTTGGCTTTTTCATCAGTAGGTCCTTTTTTCTGCTCTCTCGCTGCCTACATACTCAGCGCCAAGACACCTCCGGGTATACGTTGCGCTTTATAAATAGCTTAACATAACATAACATAACAGCATCCCAGAATGAGGTCTTTCTTTGCAATGGTAGCTTTAGGCTACTTTACCCATTGATAGCAATTTGTATCTATGGGTAACGGTGCAGTCCCAGTTGCCCACATGCAATGATTTTAATTTATCGAACATGAATAAACAAAGTAAGGAGGTTGTGCCTGGACCCTTCCTGTAGTTTAAAGGGGGCCTACCCTGTCCCTAGCAGATATAGCTCACACCATGGCCTGTTTCCCTTTGTCTTCCTAGTCAGCAGGAGTCCAAACCCAGTGGGAGAGGGGGTAGTTGCCACAGAACTGATTTGGAGTGATCACAACAAAGGGTTTGCCTATTATCATACCCTTACTACTGGGTGTACACAGGGAGTTCTGACCATGGAAAGAAGGGTTCTAACATACTGGATTTAAGTAGAGAAGTGCACTGCAGGATTGTTTACAGTAAAACACCCATGAAGTGCTGCAAAAGTGGGTAGGATCCCCTCTGGAAACGTTTACCCCATTGCTTAGGGAATGTCCAGGAGTTTCCTCTACCCACAGGCTGGCACTAGAAATAAAAGTGGCATCCCAAGTACAATCCTCAGAACACTCCTGCACCGGTGAAGATCAGAAAAAAGACTCCCCTGCTGTCTGAATCCTGAATGAAGACTGGACAATCTTGCCTTGAACCACCTAGGACCCCAGAAGTGACTCCAAGTGTCAGTTGGATGACATCCGGTTTGAGGTACTGGGACACGACAAGCTTCCGGAGACTTTTCCTGTAACTGCCCAGCTGACCACTTTCAACTGGACCTGCCTTTGACCCTGCTGCTAACCTCTACTGGAGTGAGTCTTGACCCCCCCAAGTGCTGCCACCAACACCCTGGACCCCTGGATGTTGCCAAAATCTACTCCTTCTAAAGTTTCCTGAAATTTGGGACTTAGACATTTTTTGTCAACTTTTTGCTTTGAGAACTAATGGAGTACCAAGACCAATCTGCCAACTCAATCCAATGAGGCATTGCCTCAGGGCCAAAGATTCAGGTTATGCTCACTATCTTCTTCTCCACAGCAGCAAGTCAGATCAAGTGGGACCTCATGGAGAAGATGTCTGGCCTCATGAAGCCCTCTTTGGCTACAGTCTGCAGCCTTGCCCCGATAGAAGTATCTGAGCCCCAAAAAAGTGACTAAGTATAAATGTAGAAATCTTCACTGGGCAAAGGCACAAAAAGTATCTGGCCAACGAAGGACCTTCTCTGCAAGTGAAGTTCAAATTTCTTCCAGTTGGAGCTTTTCTGCCAAAAGTCAACACCGTCAGTCCGACCTTGTTCAGTAGCTATCTGACGATGTTGAGCCCTCTTTGGCCACAGTATGCTGCTTTGCCCTGCTGAGAATTTTTGACTTCTATTTCAGGGACTATGTCAGAAGATAAAACTTTTCACCCAGGCAAGCCTGGTCCCTGTATTCGACCCGTGCTCCAGTGCGGTTGGCCTCAACTTTTAACTTTGTCCCTTTCTAATGTGATTAGATAACTGTGGTTGTTGCTAAAAACCTTCTTGGAGCTAGTTTGAACCTTAAACTTTAAAAATTCTTATCTGGTATCATTTCAGCTATTAAAAAATATTCCCTATTTTACTAAATTGATTTGGGATTTTTCTTGTGTTGTGGTTTCACTTCATTACTGTTTGAGCATTGCATAAATACTTTACACATTGCCTCTAAGTCAAGCCTGACTGTTTTGTGCCAAGCTACCAGAAGGTTAAGCACATGTTTAAATAGTGACTTTAGTGGTTCACCCTGACAAGGATTGTGATTATTATTTGAGGTGGGTTCTCAATCCCACAACTAATATTCCAGTTTCATACAGTGACTCTTTGACAAAGCCGCAGTACAATAGACAAATAGTCACAGTAGCAACAAATTCAGCAATACCAAATAATTAATGACATTCACGTCAATTATGCATATTCTGCATTTAATACAATTAAGTTTCAATGCATTAGTCACATTTTGTTAGGCAACCCAGTTGCTCTACTATCTAGCATCATAGACACATTTGTAGTAACGGTGCTCTAGTGTGGGGGAAGGAAGGGTGGGAGTGTTGGGTTCAAAGTGAGTGGGTAAAGGTAAAGGTCAAAGGAGAGGTATTGTGACATATGTACATCAAATTCACAAAACAGAACCTTTCCGGCCAATTACAGGTCACTTGTTCCATTAAATATACATAGCACTTGAAGACATTGATGAAAAATTTCAGTCGTCATGGCTTGTATAATGGTGGTGATAGTCAACGTTTCGACCCCTTAAACATACAAGGTGATTGGATCCTTAGGACGGGGTCTTCATCAGGACTTGATGAGAGGAGCACCTAAAACCAATTGGATACTCCATGTTAGAGGGGGGTCAACCTGACAGGTTGTGAATGTAGAAAAAAGTGACATGATGATTACCTAATGTTGAAGACAGCACGTCGAATCAGGCTGTGAAGTTAGAGAGAGTGGGCTTACTAGAGCTCCTAAAGACAGAGAAGACACACAGTGAAAATGAGACCTACTAAAGTTTAGGTAAGCAAATGAGGGTAAGTGGCAATATTGAGCCATCACTTACTAATTAGTTAATTAGTGGGAAACTGTACGGTCTACAGTGCACGCACGGACATCCAAACTGTATACTGGTGGGTTGTGACATCCCTCGCAGTATGGAGATAAATCTATCAACAAAAAGGAAGACACACAGTGCTGTAGTCTGGGTGGTCTGTCGTGTGGATCAACAGTTGTGTTATCAAATACTCATTAAAAATGATGTACGAGATAGAAAGGGAATTGAACCCGGATTGTTGACACTAGTAACCCCAACGTAATGACTAACAGAGACCGAGTAAATATAACCTTGAAATAAAGCGCACTGTGATAAAAGTTACTAATCGACGGTGTCAAAAGTCCCCTTGGACTAGTGCATATCATGATTAAAAACACTAGAACCGGGAGGTTCGCGTGCAGTGCAAGAATTGGTCACTAAATAAACAGAAATTGAAGGGTAGAATGATAAAACGTCCGCTTAGATCATGCTGAACTCCAAACTAACTCATCATAACAACAAGCAAACTGTAGCCAAAAGCCGGCTTCTGAAAAAGAAATTACTCATACTGACCGCATACACGATGAAACTACCGTTTATCCTACCGCGACTTGAATGGGGCACTTAAGACTCATAGGCACGCTATGGAGGACACATACCTCAAAGATACATCCTTACATCTCCGACTCTCCTGTCAAAGTGGGGCCTGGCTCGGACGTGCCGCGTCTTAAGGACGCAAACGGTAAACGTGCACGCTGGGTGCAACCGCTCGCTGCTGGCACGTACCCAGCCTCGTTCTCTGTCGGCCTGTCACGTATTCACTCAACAATTTATGAGTGCGGATAGCGGCAACGGTGGGGGTGTCTTCAAAAATAAAAATAAAAGTGAGGCTGCATTACCAAAGTGCAGTAAGATAGCTGGGGACAGTGAGATGCATGGGTTCATCTACATACCACGTCCTGCATGTCTAATATCTCTATGGAGGTGGTGTCTAAGGTACCAACTTGCAACCCTGTATTGATGACCTACATTCCAATATGGGTGCATGATGGTGTTCAATAACTGATAACAGGGTACATGTTAACAGCCATTTAGAGATGACCTACATTCCAATATGGATGCAAGATGGCATTCTGTAGCTAATTGGTTGTACGTTAAGTATAGTGTTGAAGTTTGTTACACCGACATATTAATCAAAACGGTATATAGTTAACATTGAAAGAGTGAACTAGTACACATGTATCATATTTACAAATGGGCATTGTTTGTAGAATACAGAGGAACACATACATAGAAGCACATTCTGCTTCCTGTGAAAGAAACACATCCCGCTATTCTATGAACAAGACAGCATGACATTGTGCAAGGGCAGTTCCATAGTAGTAGAAACGCCCTATTCAGTGTTGAGGATGGAGAGTTGTGCATTGGTGCCATCAAGCTCGTTGAGGCCATTGTTCACTGTTTCCAAAGTGCACATCCACTTACATTCTCGTATATTCAGAATGGAGTTAATGACCCCACCACTTACGCCCAGTGATACTTTTTCCAGAACCAACCATCTAATCGACTCAGGTTTGTGTGCTTTAGCGATAAAGTGTCCAACCAGGGGTGCTCCTACTGTGCTACATCGTATCCTGGAACAGTGTTGCACGTTCATGGTCTTCACTTTCTGCCTGGTTTGACCTATATATAACTCATTACAGGGACAAAGAATGGCATATATCACGTCGTTATACATTGGTATGTACCTTAAGGTCTATTGTGTGATGTTTATAACAGAATTTCTTAGTTTCAATGGCCATTTTACACGCTTTGCATTGTGCACACTTAAAGTGGCCGACTACTTCTGGGAGTCTCCACAGTGTCTGGATGGTGGGCTGCGGCGGCGTCTCCAATAGCGATCGAACCACATGGTCTCTGATGTTCCTTGCTTTTTTAAAAGAGTGCGTAGGAGGGTCCGGAATCTCAAGGTCGTCTGAGATCAATTTCCAATGTCCATCAATAATCCTCCTGATCTCATTACTGCGGGTGCAGTATGTTGTCACACATATCATCCTTTTGGTGTTCATTGGCCGTTGTTTGGGTGTGAGTAATGCTCCTCTGCCATAGTACCAGGCCCTCTCTCTTGCTCACTTGACCATCCTTTTGGGGTAGCCACGTTCTACAAGGTGATTAATGAGGTCATCTGACTCCCTGAAGTAATCATCTTTCAAGGAACAATTTCTCCGGATGTGGAGAAACTGCCTGAACGGTAAATTGCCCCTGAGACCTCTAGTATGGTGGCTGGGATATCTTAGCAGCGTGTTGCGTTCCGCTGGTTTCCTATACAGCATAGTGTATAAGTGATTATCCTTAGTTTTTATAGAGATGTCCAAAAAGTCAATGGTGTTCTTATCCCAGTGGATGGTGAACTTGATATCTTGTGATCTGGCATTTAGCCACTCAAAAAAGGCTTGTAGATCAGTTTCATCGCCTGTCCAGATCAGGAGCACATCATCTATATAGCGTCGCCAGTGTGTCACATTGTTCTTGTAAGGGTTAGTGTGGTTAAAGATGAACTGGTCCTCAAAGTCATCCATGAATAGGATAGCCAGGTCAGGAGTGAAGGCTGCCCCCATCGCCACTCCCTTAGTTTGTAGAAAGAATTCATTTTGAAAGAAGAAGAAATTTTTCATCATAGATATCTCCAATAGGTCCACTATGAATTTAGTAGGGACAAATACTGGGTGAGATCTTCTTTCAAGTGCTTTCGTCATTGCTTCCAGCGCTGGTTGTTGAGGAATGCTCGTATATAGAGACACTATATCGAGTGTAACCAATAGTTGTGTCTCCGGATCAAACAGCATGTTGTCGAGCAGGTTGATCACTTGCATGGTGTCACGTAGGTAAGCTTTCGTTGATTCTGCTAGTGGCTTGAGAACAAAATCAACTTATTTGCATACTGGTTCAAGGAGGGATCCACAGCCAGAAATGATAGGTCATCCCGGAGGATGCTCCATGTTGTTGTGCACCTTCGGTAATGTGTAGATCGTAGGAAGGCGTGGCTGTTTGGTGTTGAGATATTCAAATTCATGGTCTAATAGAAAGCCAGCTTGTTTGCCTCTTTCAGTGATGGTCATAATCAATTTTCTTACCTCCTTTGTAGGGTCAGTGTTGAGGGTAGCATAGCTAATGCCATCTCGAAGTTGTGAATAGATCTCTGCTTTGTAGTCTGTGGTATTCTGAACTACAATCGCTCCACCCTTATCTGCCGGCTTGATCACTATCATTCTGTTGTTCTTCAGCGTCTCAAGAGCTTCACGTTCTCCTTTGGTGACATTGTGCTTGGTATATCGCTTTGTGGAGCACACTTTGAGGACATCATGGAGTACAACGCTCTCAAAAGCAAGGATTTTATGTGACATTGTATGGGTGGGAGGCATAAAGGTTGATGGTAATCTCAGTCCAGTTTGTGACGTAGAGGATATCGGTTGGGAGTGTTTAAAGTAATGTCTCAGCCTCACCTTTCGGAAAAAATGGTGTAGTTCCGTTCTGATGTTAAAACGGTTAGGGTAAGTCGTGGGTACAAATGAGAGCCCTTTGCATAATACACTGGTTTCATTCTCAGAGAGCATATGGGTCGACAGATTTATAATGAGACTCCTCATCTCCTTCACCATCTGTTGATTCGTCGACGGGTCTGGATCTCTCTGTGGTTCTCCTGTGGGAATCTCACTTGCTTCTGAATCTGTCCTTGCTGACGCCCTGTGTCCCAGTTCAGTTGATTTTGTCCACGTCGTGTCGTTCTGTTCCAATTGTAGCCTCGGCCTCTTGGTGGTCTCCATTGGGTGTTGTCTAAAAAAGGAGAGGGTCCCTGTGATGGCTGGTACCAGTTGTCCTGATATTGATATCCACTGCTGGGGCCTGCTTGTTCACCTTCACTCCCCGCGCTGTTGGATCCAGATGATTCAGAGAAGGTGGTATAACGTCTGTTGCCTCTATATCCTCCTCTACCCCTGTTGTAAAAGCGACCTTGAGTGTCTTGTTAAAAATAGTCTTCCTGGAGGTAAGGGTAGGTGACCCTTTTATTGTAAAAACGTATGTCTTTGGCCAGTTTGTCCAAATTTTTGGCCTGAGTGTTCGTATCAAAATCCTTAACAGTCTTTTCTAGACTTTCTAGGGCCTCCTTCACGTTGGTAAGTGCAGTGTCTCCACTAATTTCGAGCTTCAAGTCGCTTATTTCCTTTCGTAGTTTTTCCACTTGCTCAAGAGCAGTCTCAATGCCCAAAACCATCCAATGGTGTGAGCAATTGTTTGAAATGAAACTGAAGCCCTCCTTAAATTTGGGGAGATTTACAAAGATAGCTGGCTCATTGGGGACCTGCAGGCCCACAGGGATAATATTGGCCTGGAGATATTTGGTCAGAAGATGGCCATGCAGGCGGGTGTGGACCAATTTCTTCTTGAGGCGTTCCAATTTGTTAATTCTCTCATTGAGTGAAAAATCAATGTTGGGGGTGTTAGATGTTAGAAAACCTGACCCAGACTGTCCTTGAATTAAACTATTAATGTAATCTTCTGTGTAAGAAAGTGTTTCATTCTCTGACATGGTTAGACCATGCGGTTCCAAAATGAAAAATGATAAAACCTCGCAAGTAAGCACTTGCATCTAGAGTGTTGAGTATCAATGGGGTAAGCCGGAAATGCTACCGGACCCGGGTCAAAATTGCAGTACAATAGACAAATAGTCACAGTAGCAACAAATTTAGCAATACCAAATAATTAATGACATTCACAACGTCAATTATGCATATTCTGCATAAAATGCAGAATATGCATATTCTGCATTAGATGCAGAATATGCATATTCTGCATTAGATGCAGAATATCCATATTCTGCATTAAATGCCTCTACCTCTGCCCCACAAACTGGACTGAGATTACCATCAACCTTCATGCCTCCAACCCATACAATGTCACATAAAATCCTTGCTTTTGAGAGCGTTGTACTCCGTGATGTCCTCAAAGTGTGCTCCACAAAGCGATATACCAAGCACAATGTCACCAAAGGAGAACGTGAAGCTCTTGAGACGCTGAAGAACAACAGAATGATAGTGATCAAGCCGGCAGATAAGGGTGGAGTGATTGTAGTTCAGAATACCACAGACTACAAAGCAGAGATCTATTCACAACTTCGAGATGGCATTAGCTATGCTACCCTCAACACTGACCCTACAAAGGAGGTAAGAAAATTGATTATGACCATCACTGAAAGAGGCAAACAAGTTGGCTTTCTATCAAACCATGAATTTGAATATCTCAACACCAAACAGCCATGCCTTCCTACGATCTACACATTACCGAAGGTGCACAAGAACATGGAGCATCCTCCGGGACGACCCATCATTTTTGGCTGAGGATCCCTCCTTGAACCGGTATGCAAATAAGTTGATTTTTTTCTCAAGCCACTAGCAGAATCAACGAAAGCTTACCTACGTGACACCATGCAAGTGATTAGCCTGCTCGACAACATGCTGTTTGATCCGGAGACACAATTATTGGTTACACTGGATATAGTGTCTCTATATACGAGCATTCCCCAACGACCAGCGCTGGAAGCAATGACGAAAGCACTTGAAAAAAGATCTCACCCAGTATTTGTCCCTACTAAATTCATAGTGGACCTATTGGAGATATCTATGATGAAAAGTTTCTTCTTTTTTCAAAAGAATTCTTTCTACAAACTAAGGGAGTGGCGATGGGGGCAGCCTTCGCTCCTGACCTGGCTATCCTATTCATGGATGACTTTGAGGACCAGTTCATCTTTAACCACACTAACCCTTACAAGAACAACGTGACACACTGGCGACGCTGTATGGATGATGTGCTCCTTATCTGGACAGGCGATGAAACTGATCTACAAGCCTTTTTTGAGTGGCTAAATGCCAGATCACAAGATATCAAGTTCACCATCCACTGGGATAAGAACACCATTGACTTTTTGGACATCCCTATAAAAACTAAGGATAATCACTTATACACTACACTGTATAGGAAACCAGCGGAACGCAACACTCTGCTGAGATATTCCAGCCACCATACTAGAGGTCTCCCGGACAATTTACCGTTCGGGCAGTTTCTCCGCATCCGGAGAAATTGTTCCTTGAAAGGTGATTACTTCAGGGAGTCAGATGACCTCATTAATCGCATTGTAGAACGTGGCTACCCCAAAAGGATGGTCAAGCGAGCCAGAAAGAGGGCCTGGTACTATGACAGAGGAGCATTACTCACACTCAAACAACGGCCAATGAACACCGAAAGGATGATATGTGTGACAACATACTGCACCCGCAGTAATGAGATCAGGAGGATTATTGATGGACATTGGAAATTGATCTCAGACGACCTTAAGATTCCGGACCCTCCTATGCACTCTTTCAAAAAAGCAAGGAACATCAGAGACCATGTGGTTCGATCCCTATTGGAGACGCCGCTGCAGCCCACCATCCAGACACTGTGGAGACTCCCAGAAGTAGTCGGCCACTTTAAGTTTGCACAATGCAAAGCGTGTAAAATGGCCATTGAAACTAAGAAATTCTGTAATAAACATAACACAATAGACCTTAAGGTGCATACCAATTGTAACTCAACAGACGTGATATATGCCATTCTTTGTCCCTGTAATGAGTTATATATAGGTCAAACAAGGCAGAAAGTGAAGACCAGGATCTTGCAACACTGTAGCAGGATACGATGTAGCACAGTAGGAGCACCCCTGGTTGAACACTTTATCGCTAAAGCACACAAACCTGAGTCGATTAGATGGTTGGTTCTGGAAAAAGTATCACTGGGCGTAAGGGGTGGGGACATTTACTCCATTCTGAATATACGAGAATGTAAGTGGATGTGCACTTTGGACACAGTGAACAATGGCCTCAACGAGCTTGATGGCACCAATGCACAACTCTCCATCCTCAACACTGAATAGGGCGTTTCTACTACTATGGAACTGCCATTGCACAATGTCAGGCTGTCTTGTTCATAGAATAGCGGGATGTGTTTCTTTCACAGGAAGCAGAATGTGCTACTATTTATGTGTTCCTCTGTATTCCACAAACAATGCCCATTTGTAAATATGTTACATGTGTACTAGTTCACTCTTTCAATGTTAACTGTATACCGTTTTGATGAATATGTCGGTGCAACACACTTCAACACTATACTTAATGTGCAACCAATTAGCTACAGAACGCCGTCTTGCATCCATATTGGAATGTAGGTCATCTCTAAATGGTTGTTAACATGTATCCTGTTATCAGTTATTGAACACCATCATGCACCCATATTGGAATGTAGGTCATCAATACAGGGTTGCAAGTTGGTACCTTAGACACCACCTCCATAGAGATATTAGACATGCAGGACATGGTATGTAGATGAAACCATGCATCTCACTGCCCCCAGCTATCTTCCTGCACTTTGGTAATGGAGCCTCACTTTTATTTTTATTTTTGAAGACATCCCTGCCGTTGCCACTATCCGCACTCATAAATTGTTGAGTGAATACGTGACTGGCTGACAGAGAACGAGGCTGGGTACGTGCCAGCAGCGAGCGGCTGCACCCAGCGTGCACGTTTACCGTTCGCATCCTTAAGACACGGCACGTCCGAGCCGGGCCCCACTTTGACAGGAGAGTCGGAGACGTAAGGATGTATCTTTGAGGTATGTGTCCTCCATAACGTGCCTATGAGTCTTAAGTGCCCCATTCAAGCCGCGGTAGGATAAACGGAAGTTTTATCGTGTATGCGGTCAGTACGAGTAATTTCTTTTTCGGAAGCCGGCTTTTGGCTACAGTTTGCTTGTTGTTATGATGAGTTAGTTTGGAGTTCAGCATGATCTAAGCGGACGTTTTTTATCATTCTACCCTTCAATTTCTGTTTATTTAGTGACCAATTCTTGCACTGCACGCGGACCTCCCGGTTCTAGTGTTTTTAATCATGATATGCACTAGTCCAAGGGGACTTTTGACACCGTCGATTAGTAACTTTTATCACAGTGCGCCTTTATTTCAAGGTTATATTTACTCGGTCTCTGTTAGTCATTACGTTGGGGTTACTAGTGTCAACAATCCGGGTTCAATTCCCTTTGCATCTCGTACATCATTTTTAATGAGTATTTGATAACACAACTGTTGATCCCCACGGCAGACCACCCGGACTACAGCACTGTGTGTCTTCCTTTTTGTTGATAGATTTATCTCCATACTGCGAGGGATGTCACAACCCACCAGTATACAGTTTGGATGTCCGTGCGCGCACTGTAGGCCGTACAGTTTCCCACTAATTAACTAATTAGTAAGTGATGGCTCAATAATGCCACTTACCCTCATTGGCTTACCTAAACTTTGGTAGGTCTCATTTTGACTGTGTGTCTTCTCTGTCTTTAGGAGTTCTAGTAAGCCCACTCTCTCTAACTTCACAGCCTGATTCAACGTGCTGTCTTCAACATTAGGTAATCATCACGTCACTTTTTCTACATTCACAACCTGTCAGGTTGACCCCCTCTAACATGGAGTATCCAATTGGTTTTAGGTGCTCCTCTCATCAAGTCCTGATGAAGACCCCGTCCTAAGGATCCAATCACCTTGTATGTTTAAGGGGTCGAAATGTTGACTATCACCACCATTATACAAGCCCTGATGACTGAAATTTATCATCAGTGTCTTCAAGTGCTATGTATATTTAATGGAACAAGTGACCTGTAATAGGCCGGAAAGGTTCTGTTTTGTGAATTTGATGTACATATGTCACAATACCTCTCCTTTGTCCTTTACCTTTACCCACTCACTTTGAACTCAACACTCCCACCCTTCCTTCCCCCACACTAGAGCACCGTTACTACGAATGTGTCTAGGATGCTAGATAGTAGAGCAACTGGGTTGCCTAACAAAATGTGACTAATGCTTTGAAACTTAATTGCATTAAATGCAGAATATGCATAATTGACTTTGTGAATGTCATTAATTATTTGGTATTGCTAAATTTGTTGCTACTGTGACTATTTGTCTATTGTACTGCAATTTTGACCCGGGTCCGTAGCATTTCGGGCTTACCCCATTGATACTCAATACTCTTTGACAAAGCCAGCAGGATAGTTATATACATTAATGTGGTGACCCTTTGACAAAGCAATAGGCCTCCATCATCAAAAATGGCACTTCCATATATTGAAATGTTACACCTGGTATAGGTAGGGAGCATGGTGATTATGGGGTTCAGGACCAATTGGGGTGAAATGTGATATGAGGGTGTCACCAAAGGCATTTCCATCTACCTGATATACATATTTGAATTTAATTCATAGTATTTAGTAGTGCGCAAAATAAAAATACTTTTCTGTGAAAAATTTGGTTGTTGGTTGAGGTGGGTGTAAGCCCTTCTCAAGCAACAGCCACTGTCCCTGTCAGGGTGTCCCACACAAGTCAATTTATTCATCTGTTTTTAGCCCTCTGGTAGCTTGGCACAAAAGCAGCCAGGTTTAACTTAGAAGCAATCTGCAAAGTATTTATGCAGTACTTAAACAGTAATAAACTGAAAACACAAAACAAGAAATATCGATCACCAATTTAAAAAACATTTTGATACCAAAACAATAAAAATCCAATCAGTTGAACCGGAGATTTGCAATTTTAAAGATTTAAGGTATGTAAAGCACCGAAAAGCACAAAGCCCCACTCGCAGTTATCTGGTCATGCTAGACTGGGGGAAAGTCACAAGTTCAAGCTGACTGCAATGGAGTGTGGGTCACATACAGGGATCAGGTTAGTTCCTTTGAAAATGTTACCTTCTCAATATCTGGAAAAAAAGTCCAGTTATTGGTGGAGGAAGCTGCAAGGACCAGGGAGAGTGCTGCAGATGGTTGTTGCTGCAGTGTGAAGAGGAGGTCGTGCATCGCGGACACTCATTGCTGTGAAGTGAGATCCTGTCAGGCACCATGAACAGTCATTGCTGGAGCTTCGGAGCTTCATATTGGCGGTCACTGCGGGCTGTCGATGCTGTAGAACAAAGTGAAGATCTCACGTTGCCAGTTGTCGCTGGTGGTCTCTGTAGCAGGAAGAGTTGGGTTTACCAGAGCTTCACATTGGTAGTCGATGCGGGGGGCAATATCTTGCCGCAAATTGGTCAGTTTGCGGTCATAAACAGCCCAAAACTTCAAAATTTCTTCTGTATGTTCAGCAGAGCACACTTTGATGCCAACCAAGGGCCCAAGACCTGGGGAGGTGCATCTTGGGGATCAGGGACCCACTTTTGTAGAGGCCAGAAGGGCTGAGGCACGTCCAGTTGCAGGTCCAGGTAGGTCAGCTGGTCAGTTCGTGGAGGCCTCTGGAGTTCGTTATGTTCCTGTAGCTCTGAAATGAAGTCACTTCGGGTAGCCTGGGATGAAGTGAGCAGATCCAGTCTTCCTTCTCAGATAGCAGGGAAGGCCTCAGTCAACAGGGCAGTCCTCTGGCAGCAGGGCAGTCCTTCTTCTTTAATATCCACAGGTCTAGGAGTGTACTCAAGAGTTGGTCTGATGGTCCAAAATATATACCTGATGCTAGCTTTGAAATGGGAGAAATTTCTAGACCTCCCTCGATATCTGATTCTGGAATTTCCTTTCTCCCTGCCCTGGTCCCAGGATATCTGGAGTCACAAAAGTCTAGTATGAAGTTCTTTGTGTGCAGGCTGAGGCAGCGCCTTTTGAACTGTAAATGTGGAAGGTGACAGCTAAGCCCATAGGTCAGAATAGCCCATACTGCCAAAATCCTGTCCCCCTTTGTGATACTGTTTGGCAGGAATACACAAAGGCCAACTGCCAACTACACCTAGTTATGTGACCCAGGATACAGGCTGCAGGCACCAAATTGTTAGATCAAGAAAATGGCAACTTTCTAAAAGTCACATTTTCAGAATTGTGACTTGAAATCTGACTTTACCATTAACCAGAATTTTAAATTGCACAATTATTTAGAGACCAAACATAACTTTTCAACCTGCTCCCTAACAAATATAGTCACTTATTAAATGTAATGAGGTAACCCAATGTTATCCCGGGAGACAGGTAGACCTCACAGTAGTGAAAAACAAATTAGGAGCTTTTCACTACCTGGACATGTAAAACTTGAAAATACATGTCCAACTTTTTAAATTCACAGCACCCTCCTCTGTTGGCTGTTTAGGGCCTACCTTAGGGGTGTATTATATATATTAAAAAAGGAGTTTATGCAGTTCTTTTAAAACCAAACATGACATTTCTACCTGTTCACAAGCAAAAGCTATCACTTATTATAAGGTAACCCAATGTTGTCCAATGGGAGAGGTAAGCCTCACAGTAGTGAAAAACAAATTTGTGAGTAAAACATAAAAGTATATGTCCAACTTTTTAAATAAAATGCTCACTGCCCCATGGTCTGTTTAGAGCCTATCAAAGGGTGACTTATATTACTTATATGTATTAAAAAAGGGAATTTTAGGCCTGGCAAAATAATGAATTTGCCAAGTCGAATTGGCAGTTTAAAATTGCACACAGACTGCAATGGCATGCCTGAGACATGTTTAAAAAGGCTACTTTAGTAGATGGCACAATAGGTGCTGTATGCCCACTAGTAGCATTTCATTTACAGGCCATGGGTAGACATAGTCCCACTTTACTAGGGACATATAAAAAATTAACTGTTTAATGCCAGTTTTACCATGTTTAAGGCAAGCACAATCACTTTAGCACTGTCAGTCAGTCAGTCAAAAAGCATGTTTATTTAGACCATTGGTCCTTAAACACATAAAAGCATAACAATCTTTCATAAAAACCATCTCAAAATATAAACTGTATAAAATAGACATAAAATTCCGTAAAATACCAAATTCCTTAATAATTCAGTTTTTCTAAGCTGGGTACAAAAGCTCCAATTCTATACACTCTTAAAAACTTTTTTAGTTTTGAGCATAAACCTCCTGATTGCATATGCTATATCCTGTGAGTGCTAACAGGTCTATTGCCTGTGCACAATTTTGTATACCATATTTTAAAAAGAGTAGATGTAAAAACAATTTTCTTGCACCGAGGAGTTTTAGACAGTCTAATAGTATGTGCAAAATATTGCCTTTTGTGCCTAGGTTACAGGTACACTTCCCTTCAGAGTCCATCATAGCCCCTTTGATCCCATCATTGGCATAGCAAAGGTTAATTCTGATTCGTAACCTTAGTATTTCATTTCTAAGCCAACGGTTGGGTAGTACATCTATATACGGGGACTGTTGGTCTTTTTGCCATAAATTAATCATAAATAGCACAGATTTTTCCCCTCCAAATACTGTTGATCATGGTCTCATGATATTTCTTTCCCTAATATTTATTTTATTTTATTTATTTGAAAGGTTTTATATAGTGCTGGCTGGACCCGGGGGTATCAGAGCGCTTTACATGAGCATTGATCGTTGCAGTAAAAACAGATTGTTCCATAGGATGCAAATATAGACGGCAGGGTAAATATATAATAAAGTTAACAAATAGGCAAAAAAGATATTTACATGAGGAGGGGATTATCAAGAAGGATTATTTTGCATAAAAACAATATTAAACTAGCAAAAAAGGCAATTTACATGAGTGGAGGCTATCAAAGAGAAACTGTTTTAGTACAAGAACACAGTATATAACTCATAGTTGAGTGCCGGGCGGAACCAGAGTTCAGGGCTGGGTGGCGGGGGGAGAAAGAGGAATTGATAAATATAGATGGGGCAGAAAAGTTAGGGGAGAAAGGAGGTAATGTCAGAGGGAGGTTCAAGGAGGGGCTGGGGGTAGTGGTCATAGATGGGGGAGGGGATTAGAGGGTGCATATTCGAAGGAAAGTAGGGAGGAGAGGGGAGAGAGTCAGGAGGAACAGAGGAGTGTACTCGGATTGGTGGAGGATAGAATGAGGAGTCATGAGTGAGGTTAAAGACCCCAATATTTGTTGAGAAGGTGAGATCTGAGGTCTTTTTTAAAGCTGAGGTAGGAGGGGTTACAGCGCAAGTCTCTAGGGAGAGCATTCCAGATAATCGGGGCATTCCCGGAGAAGGAACAAGATTGTGTGGATTTCTTTTTTAGCAGGGGGGGCAAGGAGTAGAGCATTAGTGCTTCTCATCGGTCGGGAGTAGCCCGCTTTTAATATCCTAAGTTCCCTTTTAACTATATCAATTTGTAGGTTCTGTCGGCACAATATAACTCTCAATTCACTGCAAGCTATAGCTACCATTTCCCTGACCCACTTTGCCCACTTCAGTTCACTCTGAAGTATCTCACTTTTGCACTATTGTGATATTTTTTGCTCCTCCCTGCACCCCAGGCATTGCCAGAATCTTATTAGTGCCATGCTTGCCATTATCTCCCACGATAACATTTCGGTTTCTATTCTTATTGCCTGGATCATAGAGGACCTGGGTAGGGACAAAACGTTTTTTACACATTTCCCCTCTTTAGTGTCCGACTCCCTTTTACCACTTACATATAGCAATTCAGTAAAATATTGGAACTGAGGAGGTATCATGGCCGTATAAGCTTTCAAAACAGGTCTATCTGAAATTTTTCCGTAGTTTTTGTTACATTTTTTTAGGCCACCAACTGAGGTCAGGGCCCGGATTCTCAGTGCGTCCAGATGGGTGCTCCATTTTAGAAATTTCTCAAACCACATTCCGAGGTATTTATACTCATTTACTATTTCCAGCTTTGTGGAACCCAGGTACCAGCTACATTTTCTCATCTTTTTGCCAAAGCACAAGATTTACTATTAGTTTTTTATGGCTACAATATTCACTGAACACCTACACCTTCCTTTGCAGACCTATCTCTGTTTGATTTAGGATTACTGTTGGACTTGGCCCTTTTTGCAGGGTCATCCCTGAACTTTTTGCCTTCCTCCTGTATTTTCTCTGACCTGTTTTTGTTGGTTTTATGACTCTGGGCACTTTACCACTGCTGATCAGTGCTAAAGTGCATATGCTCTCCCTATTGTAAATTGATGTATTGATTAGTGACTCCATGATTGGATCATTTGATTTACTTGTCAGACCCTAGTATAGTGCACCAGGTGTGCCCAGGGCCTGTAAATCAAATGCAGCTGGTGGGCTTGCAGCACTAGTTGTGCCACCCACAGAAGCGGCTTGTAAAGTGTGTCTCAGGCCTGCCATTGCAGAGCCTGTGTGCAGTCTGTGACTGCCATGTCGACTTGGCAAGTGCACCCACTTGCCAGTCCCTAAACCTTCCCTTATCTTCATATCAGACACCCCTAAGGTAGATCCAAGGGCAGGGTGCATTGTAAGTATAAGGTAGGACATGCCTTGGTGTGTGTGGCATGTCCTAATAGTGAATTACAGCCATTTTCGTTTTTCACTATTGCAAGGCTACCTGTCCCCATAGGCCAGAATGGGCAGTTTGATTATAACATCTTATAATCCTAACTGACCCAGGGAACATGGTAGAAATTCGAGTTTAGTATGCCTGAACTCAGAATGATAAAATACATCTTTTAGTAAAGTTGGTTTTAACCTTCTGTGTTTGAAAATATCACTTTTAGAAAGTAGGTATTTTCTTGCCTAACTGTCCAAGCCTGCCTCTGCTAGGTTGTGTATTGTGTGTCTGGTTTTGTGAGTGACAGGGGCTGGGGGATTCCAGGAGACAGGGTGAGTCAGCACAGGGCTGAATAGACCTATCTGCATGTAGAGTGGTGGGAGGAGTTGCACCTGGGTCTGAATAGGGCTGTGCCTGCCTTCCACAATGCTGGCTCCACCTCCTGTGGTGCGTCTGATGTACCTGGCCCACACTGTCAAAGGAAAAAAGGAGTCCTGTAAACAAAGTGCTCCAGGACTGCACAGAAATAGTTTGGACTAGGTACAGGCCCCTCTGCCTTCAGAGGACAAAGGAATTTGCAGTATAAATATGGGGACCCAGACCCCAAGACTTTAGATCACTTCTGGAACAACAAGACAAACCTCTGCCAAGGAGAAGAACCAAAGGAAGCTGTAGGAGTTGGACTGCCCCCCTGCCAGTGTGCTGTGTTGCTGGGTTGGCCTACAGTGGTGTCTTCAGTGACAAGGAGAGGAGAAGGAACTTTTAAAGAACTTTCACCATCTTGCAGAATATTACTCCAAGGGCTTGATTTGAGCTTGCCTCCTGACTGAAGCCTCAGGGATACCAGACTTCCCTCTTTCTGTTTGCTGCAGCTGGAACTTGCTGTTCTAGCTGCTACAGAAGGAAATTGCAACACCGATGCCGGCGAGCGTCGCCGTAATCTGCAACGAAGCCGTGAGCGCTGCTCCGACTTGCAACGTCGACCCGACGCCAGCCGCCGTGCCACATCGACGCCAGCGAACGACATCGTAAGCCTGCCATAGCCGTGAGCGCTGCTCCGACTTCCGACGCTGGCCCGACGCCAGCTGCTGTGCCGCATCGACTCCGACATCATCGCGGAGCCGATCGTCGACGTGGGTGGTCAAGAATCCATCGACATCGTGACATCGTACGGAACCGTGGTTTCGGCGCCATCGTGACGTCACCTCCTCTCCGGTCAGGAACCGACACCTCCCCTGCCTGCGCAAGCATCCAGGTCCCGATGCATCATCTCCCCCGAAGCAAGGAACCGACGCCGCAGCGCCACTGACGCCGCACCTCCCCGACGCCGTGAGCTGTCATCGTTTTCACTTTTCCAAGGTACTGTTCTTTGTGGGTCTGTTTTGACTCCGGGCCCGACGCCGCACACCTCGCGGTCGGCGCCGTACTTTGGGATTTTTTTGACCTCGACGTCGTGATAACTCCAGTTGGGGTTATCTGTTGCTAAAGACTGCTTTTAAGTGAAGAACCTATTTTTAAACTATTTCTACCATCTTGAAGTATTATTATTGATTACAGTATTGTGGATTTTTGTCATTTATGGTCTTGTGATAAGTCTATATAAAGCATACTTATTTTTATAAAACCTGTGTGGTGTCCATCTGTAGTGTTTCACTGTATTACTGTATGTGTTCACAAATGCTTAAGACACTGCCTCTGAGATAAGCCTGTCTGCTCGTGCCAAGCTACCAAGGGTGTGAGCAGGGTTTTTTTTAGTAGTGTATCCCCCTTACCCTGACTAGAAGCAAGGGTCCCTATTTGGTCAAAGGTGCATACAATTGCCAACTAGAGACCCCCAGTTCTAACAATTACCAGATCATCTGCATAAAGTAAGCAGACAATATGTTTCCCATCTTATTTAGGGCTAGCACCCCGTGCCGTGCTCAGAATAGTTGGCAGGTCTGCTGTGAACGAATTGAAAAGCAAGGGGGCCAAGACGCACCCTTGTCTTATCCCATTTCCGATTAATATCTTCTGAGACAAGGATGACCTAAGCCCAATTGTGGCTATGGAGCCTTTGTATTAGGGCCAGGAGACCCTGGCGGATGTCCAAACTGATTAACGTCTCCCACAACCGGTTTCGGTCTACTAGGTCGAATGCTGCCCGGAAGTCGACGAAGCAGCAGTACAAACTACACCCCTGCTCGACCGACTTCCGTGTGATAGACCAGAGAGAGAAACAATGGTTGATTGTGGAGTGGCCCTTCTTAAAGCCCCTCTGTTTAGGAGGCACGATCTGGTTTACTTCAGCCCATTCCTTAAGTCTTCCCAGAATTATTTTTGCAAGGACCTTTTCTCCCACATCCAGTAGATTAGTTAACCTTTAGTTTTTTGGTATCTTTATATCTCCCCATTTATGGATGGGTCTGATATTTTCTCCTCTCCAGTTTTCAGTTGAGGATGCCATTAAACATTTTGGCAAAGAATTCCAGTAGCGGCTGGCAGGCAATGAGGGTGGAGAGGTGGGGGTAGGGTTGTGGTTAAGGGGGGGAAGCGCGGGAAAAAATAAAATAGGAAAAAAAGACTCCTCTTTCGCCATCTGCGTTTTTCCTCTGCTTCTCTGGGAGTCCTGGAACCAGGGAGCACCCAGGCTTCCCACAGGCAATCACACAGCTGCAATGTAGTGCTGTGATTGGTCTGAGCACCGTGGATCGGCGCTCAGATGGGGACTGGGGGCCTTTGCATGTTCCCCACCAGGCTGTGTAATTCAACCTGGTGGGGAACATACAAAGTGTGCATGACTGTTTGGCCAGGCCAAGACGGCTTGCCAAACAGTCGTGCACACTTGGAGTGCGCAAACCACTCCTTCCCCTGTGCCTCCAGCCCCGCTCCACCCTGCCCTAACCTAGCCCGAACCTGGGAAAAATAAAACGATAATAACTATGTTATTATCGTTTTATTTTTCCTGCTCAAAGAGCAGTGGTGCGACGCTCCTCTGCCTTAGCGGAGGAGCCGCCCCTGAAGTATTCTGCCCACCAATCTGGTCTGGTTTTTATAATCACTGCCGGAAGGTTATCTGGTCCAGCTGCTCGGGTTAGTGTTAAATTTGCTATGATTCGTCTAACATTACGTACTGTAAAGTGAGACCTAATGTCTTTCTCCACATCTGTTGATAGTGTGTCTTTCTGACGTGCTTTATATACCCCTTTCCCATATATTTCTCCCAAATATCTCTCCCAAGCATCTTCTGTCACCACACAGTTCAAAGTCCCCTGTATCTTACCAGATCCATCTTGGACTAACTTCCAAAACCTTTTACATCTTTTGTTTCTATTGCTTCCAATAGACTTCCCTAGCATCTCTTTTTGTGCATTCTTTTTTGTTTCCTAATAACCATTTTATATGTTTTCTTTAGTTTCTGTAGGCTTTTAAACGTATCTAGATCATACTTTAACTTCAGACTTCTTTCCCCTTTTTGTATGTTCGATTTTAATTTCCTACATTCTTTTTTAAACCAATTTTTATCTTTACTCTGGCTTCTGTTCTTCCTATGATCCCTATGGCTGTTCCCTTTTATTTTGACCCTTAGACATTGGACCAGTTGGGTAATTACATTTTCAAACCATCCAATGTTATTAGTATTGGCGGTTCCATCTAATGTCTGGCCCTGCTAGAAAGCTGCCAGTTTTCCCATACACTCCTCTGTCAAGTGAGTGGTGAGCCGCCTGGGATAGTCCACTTGCACAAGGATGATTGTATCTCTTGATTTCTTATTGCCTCCTACTGTCTCAAGTGTTAGGGGGTAGTGGTCACTTCCCTCAGCTCTCATCACCTCAAAGGCTCTGACTAATTCAAAATTCCACGCGTGGATAAAAATGTAGTCTACGGGGCATGATTGGTTGTCTATCTTAAATGTACGGTTTGCTGGCCGATCTGCCTCCATCCTTCCATTTATACAAACTAGGCCCAATGAGCCCAGGAAGTTTCCTAGGGCTGTATCTCGCACTGTGAGTCCACCCCTAGGGAAGTAGGCAGCATTTATCTTGTAGGCAGACAATAACTCTTTGCACCATGGGTCAACTCTACAGTGGTCTAATTTGTGATTGAAGTCTCCCATCAATATAAACAGGTCTCTCTGATGTACGTCTGTTATATCCTGTATATCCTCTTTAAACTTTTCCAGTTCTAATTTATGCTCCTTATCTCCACCCCCCTACATATAAACATTTACTATGACTATACCATCGTGCTCTGGGTTAGGATCCAAAAGGAACACTCTACAGGCCACTAACCATTTGCATTTGACTTTCAGGGAGACCACCATCTTGGCTATTTTAGTGGAAATCAGGGTTATTTGTCCACCAGACGGGCGTCCAAATTGACTTCTCCTAGTTGATCTATTCGGTTGTACATACCCTTCGAACAATGGGGTTTCGTCACACAGCCAAGTTTCCTGTAGGTACACAATCTCATGGAGGCTGATTAGTGTTTTTTTACTTTCCGATTTAGATATTCGACTAAAGCCATTAATATTCCAGGTAAGTATGCCCAGGCTGTGCGACAACCCTGCCTCCTACTTAATCTCACTTAGCCAGCTTTTACACCATTTACTGGGGATGCTAGGCCCTTATATTTATTTACTGAATTTAAACCTTCTCACTTTAGCACTGGTTAGTAGTGGTAAAGTGCACAGAGTCCTTAAAGCCAACAAAAACGGGTTTAGAACACAGGAGGGCTGAAGGCAAAAGGTTTGATGATGACTCTGCCGAGAGTGCAAAGTCCAATATTTTCCTTTTTAAATGGAAAAGCACTGACTGGACAAATAATTACTGACTGTTGTTGTTGTGGAGGAGACAATTGTGGACTTATTACTTGCGAAGGATGCGCCCCTTCTCAACTAATAACCCAGGGGCATATTAGCAAGACCCACGTTAAAATTATCGCCGTTTTAGCGGCAGGAAACTGCCGCTAAAGCTGCGATAAGGGGCTTGCTAATATGCGTTATGGAATTCCAATAGAAGCCCAGGTTAGATGTCCTGCACATCTAACCTGGGTTTCTATTGGAATTCTATAACGCATATTTCAAGCCCATTATCGCCGTTTTGGCGGCAGTTTCCTGCCGCGAAAACGGCGATAATTTTAACGTGGGTCTTGCTAATATGCCCCCCAATTTCTTACACTTTGGAATTGTTGGTACTGCTTGGGATTGCTGCTGCCTGTACCATAGCTACCAGGGATTGCAAAGAGTTTCTCTCAGAACTGTGTTTCGACCTAAGCCGAGTGGGTTTTTTGAGTTGACAGGGGGTGCACCCTGCCAAATTATTAATTCCAGTGCTGACACCAGGGATGTCCAACGTACGGCCTAAAGAGCTGGTTCTATACCACATTTTCGGAATAATACTCGGGTACTGCTTTAGAGTTTGGCAGAAGTGGAATATCTGCCAAAAAGTGCCAGAAGTCGCGTCCACCCTATTCCGAGAGCGTAGGCATCTGTACACTCTAAATATTGTGAACTGTGCATCTGCCGCTTTCTAGCAACTGATCTGCATCTGGCAAACTCTAAACCAGCCCCTGAGTTTTAAATAACTTCAATTACTTAAAACTGGGTTCCATTTTCTTTTGTATATGGTCTGTTTGGCACAGCTCCACAAACAGTTTTCCTTTGGAATGTGGAACTGAACAGAACCAGCCTCAACTTCATTTTCAAACACCGATTACATTTTTGAATAGCACGAAGGGATACTGAAGATGCCTACTTGGTCTATTGGCATGTCTATCTCTTATTTACATACTGGCACAGAAATTGTTCTGGGAATTTTCCGAGGCAAAGGAATAAGGAGTACATTTGTGGAATTCACTTGCTGCATGTTATGCTTTCCTAATAAAAAAAGTAAGATAGCTCAGTGAGTTGCGTGCTTGCTACTGACATTTGCGTGCACCCAAAAAGTTACAGCTTTAAATTCAGGGTGTATGTGCAGCTCTCATTCTCGTCGTCGGATAAATAAATAAAAAAACTGTTGAATTTGGTAATATGACTAGAATTTCCTTAAGCTGCAAAATGGCAAATTTATTTGCCGCAGCAAATGTTAATTTAAAAACTAAATAAAGACTACAAACCCGTTGAATTGTTAAATTATCGACCTACTGTTTCACGTTGTATGTCTATCTCTGCACAGACAAAGCACCTCACAGAAAGACATCAGTTTGCTGAGCTCATTTTTAGCACAAGGAGCATTTTTAGCTGCACCATCTTAGCAATAACTGTTCCCTGCAGTAAGTTTAGCTCTCGTGCGCCGAAGTTTATGGCAAGGGCTGATTGAACCGTGTGTTATGTAACAGGCTTGTAAAGCCACGTGCACTCTGGACTGCTGCCGGAACGTTCATTGATTGGTCGTAAAGCTGCCTCCAGGAATCTGGGCAGTAGGTGAACGTAGCTGTAAAAATAAAAAAATCAAATCAGTGCCGTTAATGCTCGGTCTGTTTATTGTATGGGATAAGTGTACTTTCTCATTGGCGAGCGTACAAAAGTCAAATTATCCTGGAGGCAAACACTTTGCCTTTTCCTCGCACATGACTATTCAAGGGCATTCGCTCTCTGAAGTGGACCCTGGCCCGCCCCTGGCAATGTAGACATTCTCATGAAGTCGGTAGTAGTAACAGATTAATCTTGCAACGGAGGGGGAAGCGTTATTGTGCACTTATGTTAATTGAACTGTTACAAACCAAATACGAGTCTGAACTCTTTCTGCGTTCTAGGCCGCTTCATGCACAAACAGACTTTCTTTTTCGCCTAATCTTCCGCAAATTTTCCAATCAAGCATACAAGGCTGACATTTAAATGTGTGACCTGATAATGCACGAAATGCCATGCCTCCCAAAGAGAGCAGATTGAAAAACTGTGAAATAAAAGCTCTGATACCATTGCTGCTGTGATATTCAGTGAGAGGAGGTGGGAACTGTAGCGGAGAGGGGTTCCCTTCGAGACCCAAGGCTCAGGGTACATGAACAGACGGTACATGGACAGGCTTCTCCCAAGAGACCTGTAGCCATGGGCGTCCGCAGAAATTTTTCCAGGGGGGGGCAAAATGTTAACGCCATCACCATCCTCCGACATGATGTGTGCCATATCATCCTCAAAAGGATGAATGCAAGTGGTGACCCACTGGAGTTTGAATGCTATATGTAACTGACACTAAGGTCTTTGTGGTATGACCATTAACACACTTTGTTCTATATATTAGAGACAGAAACTGCTAGACTGCATTGCGCACACACACAAAATGTGGTTGCACGAACCTAAATCACAGCCAAAGCTCAACGCTTACCCCCAAAAAATCCCATAGAAGGTTCCATTTGAACCACAGCTTCACTTAGTTTCACAAAGCACAGAAAGCAGCCTGCAGGATTCTGTACCCCAGTTCCAAATTCGGCAGCTCTGGCCATAGTGCCACATCTTCTCCCCCACTGAACACCATACTCTACCACTAAAAGAAACTCGCACTGCCTTTAGATGCAATCCAATTGTGTCCCGCTATAAACGCCTGGAAGCAACTCAATTCAAATTATGCACTAGACAAGAGTAATCTTCTGTCTGAAAAAACAGTAACAACCTCCTGGAAAAAGCAAACACTCACAGGGAATGCAAGACTAAGTACCACCGCCCTGCTGGACAACCTCGCCAACCTCGGACTCAAGCAACTGGTGAACACGCCCACCCACTACGCCGGCCACACGCTTGACCCCGTCTTCTCTTCCAGCAAGCACATCTCCTTCAGCCACGCCACCGGACTACACTGGACCGACCACAGCTGCGTCCACTTCAGCTTCAGAAAGACTGCGACCCACCACCACCCGCAACAGGCTCCCCGCCGGAGCTGGAGCAAGATCACCACCGAGCAGCTCACCGCCTCCCTCAGCCAGAACACACCCACCAACACAACGGACCCAAACAAAGCAGCCAGCAACCTCGCCAAGTGGCTGACCGCCTGCGCCGACGACCTCGCACCACTAAAAACCCTCCCAGCAGACCCGGAAGCAAGAAAACCCCTTGGTTCACCAACGACCTCAAGGAATCCAAGAAGAACTGCCGCACTCTCGAGAGAACCTGGCGACTCGACCAGACCACAGACAAAAGGACCGCCCTCAAGCACGCCACCCGCAAACACCACCAGCTGATCCGTGCCACCAAGAAGTCGGCACTCAAAGAACGACTGGACAACAACGCCCACGACAGCAAGGAACTTTTCAGCATCGTCAAAGAGTTCTCCAACCCCAGCGCCGGAAACAACGACATCACCCCCTCGCAAGACCTCTGCAACTCACTCGCCACGTTCTTCCACCGCAAGATCACCGACATACATAACAGCTTCGACGCACAAACCACGCACCCTACCGCCGAACCAACGCCCGCCACCACCACCCTCTGCAACTGGACCCCGATCAGCACCGAAGACACCACCCGCACGATGAACTCCATCCACTCCGGATCACCAACCGACCCCTGCCCACACCACGTCTTCAACAAAGCCGACGCCACCATCGCACCCCATCTCCGGGACATCATCAACTCCTCCTTCCACACTGCCACCTTCCCGGAGAGCTGGAAGCACGCCGAGCTTACCGCCCTCCTGAAGAAACCAACGGCGGACCCCACCGACCTCAAGAACTACCGTCCCATCTCGCTCCTTCCGTTTCCGGCCAAAGTCATCGAGAAGACCGTCAACGGACAGCTTGCCGCCTTCCTCGAGACGAATGGATCCCTCGACCCCTCGCAGTCCGGGTTTCGGGCCAACCACAGCACCGAGACCGCCCTCATCGCAGCCACCGACGACATCAGAACCCTAACCGACAACGGGGAAACAGCAGCCCTCATCCTCTTGGACCTCTCCGCGGCGTTCGACACCGTCTGCCACCGCACCCTAGTGAAGCGCCTCAGCAACATCGGAATCCGAGAGAAAGCACTGGAATGGATCATCTCGTTCCTCGCCGGAAGAACCCAGAGAGTCCGCCTCCCCCGTTCAGATCCGAGGCCACTGAAGTCATCTGCGGCGTTCCACAAGGATCTTCACTCAGTCCAACGCTCTTCAACGTCTACATGAGCCCCCTCGCAGCCATCGCACGCCAACACAACCTCAACATCATCTCCTACGCCGACGACACCCAGCTGATCCTCTCCCTCACCAACGACCCCACCACCGCCAGAGCAAACCTACACGACGGGATGAGAGACGTCGCTGACTGGATGAGGAACAGCCGCCTTAAACTAAACTCAGACAAGACGGAAGTCCTCATCCTGGGCTCATCACCCTCCGCCTGGGACGACTCCTGGTGGCCCCCGGCCCTGGGCACCGCGCCCAAGCCAACGGACCACGCACGCAACCTGGGCTTCATCCTGGACTCCTCCCTGTCGATGACCAGACAAGTCAACGCCGTCTCATCCTCGTGCTTCAACACCCTGCGCATGCTCCGCAAGATCTTCAAATGGATCCCCACTGAAACCAGGAAGACCGTCACCCAGGCACTCGTCACCAGCCGACTGGACTATGGGAACACCCTCTACGCCGGAACCACAGCCAAACTTCAAAAAGACTCCAGCGCATCCAGAACGCCTCCGCACGACTCATCCTGGACATCCCCCGACACAGCCACATCACCGGACACCTGAAAGACCTGCACTGGCTCCCCGTCAGCAAGAGAATCACGTTCAGACTCCTCACCCACGCACACAAGGCCCTCCACGACCTGGGCCCAAAGTACCTCAACAACCGCATGACCTTCTACACGCCCACCCGCCAGCTACGATCAACCAGCCACGCCCTCGCCACCGTATCACGCATCCGCAGAACCACCGCCGGAGGAAGATCCTTCTCCTACCTGGCAGCCAAGACCTGGAACTCCCTCCCAACTCACCTTCGGCGAACCCAGGACCATCTCTCCTTCAGGAAGCAGCTCAAGACCTGGCTGTTCGAGCAGTAACTTACCCCCTCCCCCAGCGCCTTGAGACCCTCCCGGGTGAGTAGCGCGCTCTATAAATGCCGTGATTGATTGATTGATTGATTGATATGTGAAATGTAAGCATGGAACAACATGCTTACCTTAATGCTTGTGCACTTGTTATTCAGAAATCAATGTGTGTTTTTGCCTGAAAAGCTAAGGACATGACTACAGGGCCCGGAAGGGACCCGTTTCAATGTCCATTGCTTAGATCCTTACAAAACATAAGGAGTATGGTTTTAAAAGACCACATTCATGAACATAAAGCTGCAGTACACTACACATTTCATAAACTACTAAAAGGAAAACAGCTGATAAGGATCACATGAAACATTTTCTACACCACGCATTAACCAGATATTGCAGTACCTCCAGGAATGGTGAACTTCCTCACCTGAGGAAAAAAATGCTATTCAAAGACGAGAAAAATGAAAGTAATGCTGCCTTCACTGGGAAAGTCTGTTGGCGCTAAGGTGTTTGGGTGTGAATAAAACCAATCTGGCAACTTTTTGACCACTCTGTCTTGCTCATCCATCCAGCCATTTACCCTTTCACTCATCCAGCCACCCTTTCACGTACTCATCCATCCACCTAGTCACTCATCCTTCCACACATTCACCCTTTCAGTCATCCACACATCCATCCTCCCTTTCTCTCTCAATCGACCCTTTCACTTAGCCATCCATCCACCCAACCATCCATCTACTCATCCACTCATGAATCCATCCATTGACCCTCTCACTCATCCATCCTTTCAATCATCCATCCATCTTTTCTCTCATCCAGCCACCCATTCACTCCTTCACTCATCTATCCAACCTTTTTTCCATGTACCCTCCCTTTCACTCACTCATCCATCCTTACATCCTCCCTTTCATTCATCTGTCCATCTATTCACCCTTTCACTTATCGATTCATCAATCCATCCATCATTTCACTCATCCATTCACCCATCCTTCCTCTCATTATCCATTCACCCTTTCATTCATCCATTCACCCTTTCACTAATCCATTCAGCCATCCACCCATCCCTTCACTTACTCTCTCACCCACCTTTTCACATTAAGTATGAGCTGAGCCTTCGTCTGCAGAGTTGCAGACAGAAGAGACCCATCAGGAACTCACCCCTCGCTGTAGTTCCTAAAGCAAAGGGAGGGGTTCAAGACGCCCCTGCACACAGTCAATCTGAAACTTTGGAAGTCATGAGTCATGCATGATGCACAGTGCCAGGACGTGAGGTGGCTGTGGCATGGTGTTGTTTCCAGGGCTTTAAGTGGGGGGGGAGGGGTCTCTTCAAAGGGGTTGTTCGATTTAATTAAGGGCGTAGCTTGAAACACCTAAGCTAAAATTCTGTGCTTAGCATAGTGTGCCACCCGACTGGTATTTTGCTGCTTCTGTCATTGCATTCAGATATATAATACAGCAGGTAATGTTACACCTACAACAAGCCAGAACTATTGGCTTTGTCAATGGTTGTTAGTTGCATAAAATAAAAAAGCAGCAACCATGGATTCGTTGAATATAATATTGAAAATGCTTCAGTTCTAAAATGATGAGACTGTGAAAGACCTATAACCCTTTTTTTTTTACTTCTTTTACCGCCTTATTTTGATTAACTGGATTCTCTCGTAACAGCATGGGCGTTTTCGTACATTTCTTCCTTCTGACAGGATGCCCGAGGCTGGAGGAGGCTCACCACACGCTTTACCAGCCAGACTGGCCCATTGTCATTCTGTATGTGGCAATCAGCTGCATACAGAATTACAATGGGCGGGGTGGAGCTGCTCTTGCGCTCAGAGGAGTGCAAGGCGGCCCCGTCAAGGCATTGAGGATTCTCACAGGGGAACAGTGATGTTCCCCAAAGGCCAAAATTACGGACAAAAGTCGGCCGGCTGGGTGATCCAAGGGGGGGCAAGCGCCCCTCCTTGCCCCCCCCCCCTGCGGACGCCCATGCCTGTAGCTGCACCATAAATCCACCACACACCACTAGCTGCATTTTTGTTGTCAGTCTCTCAATGGGAGATCATCATAACACATACTCCCTCATCCAGAAAGAGCATTGAAGACATAGGGGGATATTAGCAACAACTTGCGATAATTATCGCAAACCGCGCCTAGCGCGTTTTTTTTTATTGCCGCCTATCGCTGGATATTATCGCGGAGATAACACGCTATTAGGAACGTTTATCTCCAATGTGATAAAATATCCAGCGAAATGCGTGAATATCGCTGGAAATCCAGCGATATTCACGCATTAACGCCATGGTGGACTTAGCCTGACAATCCACCTCCCATTGCAGAAACAGGTAAGTCATGTTTTTAGCAGGTGTTAAATTCTAGCGATAATCGCGCTTAGAGCGACTTATTTTATCGCTTTGCCTGCGTTGCTAATAGGGGGAAGTTGTGTTAGCAACTGTTTTCAGTCGCTTTTAGTTGGGAACGCCTACCTTGCATGTCATTAGCGATAATTATCTCTGGCATGCAAGGCGATGGGAAAACCGGCCGCTATCGCCAGAAAGCTGTCGCTAACGCCTGTTAGCGACAGCTTGCTGATAGGGCGATAAAAAAATTGCCGCTAAAGCTGCGATAAAGCCCTTGCTAATATGCCCCATAGTTTGACTTACATGTCCGCGTGAGAAATATAGCGCGCTGCTTAATTGGAAGTATTTAGGGGCATATTATCAAGAACGACGTTAAAATTATCGTCGTTTTAGCGGCAGAATACTGCCGCCAAAGCGGCGATAATGGCCTGGATAATATGCCCTGGAGAATTCCAATAGAAGCCCATGTTCACACCAGAACATGGACTTCTATTGGAATTCTCAAGGGCATATTATCAAGCCCATTATCGCCGCTTTAGCGGCAGTTTTCTGCCGCTAAACCGGCGATAATTTTTAACGCCGTTCTTGATAATATGCCCCTTATTTCGCAAATAGGCACAGGAATATTTGCTAACTCTTTTCTTTTTCCTATTGCTACCCTGTTTCATCATCACTGGCATAACTTCCTACTGCTGTCACTGACCTCTTTCAACACATCAAACCCTTCCATCATTATATAGCTATTTTGCTCCCGGGACTGGTAGCCTAGTGGCCTAATGCACGCACTGCAGGGGTCTCTGTTCAACCTCATGGTCACAGGTTCAAATCCTGGCGGGTCCACTCGTACTTTCTGAGATGGATAAAATAAGTACCGTTGGGTAACAATAAACATCTGTTATTCAGTGCCAAGATGCCCCTTTGGGAGTGAACGTGCGCTTTACAAATACATGTTATTTCTTTTTTTTTCTATAATGCGGAGCACTTCACAGGTAAAGCAAGTAACATACAACCATGGATTGGAGGTAAAAGGTTAGGGGTAAAAGCAAGACAAATCAGTTAATGAGGGAGTTAACCTCTAAAGAGGTGCTGATGAAACGAGAATGTCCTCTGCATAATATATAGGTGTGGGCCCCTGACCTGAGTGACCCCACTGCACGGAAAACTGGAATCCTTTTTGCTGGACAAAGCTAGCACACTAATCTAGAATGTACACGGAGGCCTTGGTCTGTCAACGGTAAAGCCAAGGTCGAGAACGTGCTCTGTAACATGGAGACGTGCACCAAGCGTGCCCTCTTTGATGACACGTCTTGGGTTGGTGACATAAAAGACTGGTGGCAATGTACTGATTTTTGGTAGGAGTAATAGTCCTTTGCTGACCTTTTTCTATTCGAGGTGGGAGCACAACCTACTTGTCACATTAATTTAAAAGTTCCGCTTCACTGTAACACCCTGAGCCTTCTGGTGACATTTCATTTGCATATTGAGTGTGTGTTTACATAGTGTAGGTGTATGGCTCGTACAGGACACTGAGGAGCTTATTACGATGTCGGTCGGAAAGCCTCCGACCTTAGGTCGGAGGCTTTCCAATCGCCATCGTTGGTTTCAATTCCGACCCGCTGATTACGAATCAGCCGGTCGGAATTGAAACTGGCCGGTCATTCCGGCTGCCTTGTGATAGCCTCAAGGAGCCCATCAGCCAGTGGAGGCTGGCCTGTAGTCCCAAAGGGCGGCCTTTCTGCCCTTGGGATTACGATACTTGGTCTCTGGCAGGGTTTCCATGCCGGACTTTCTGACATGGAAAGCCTGTCGTAGAGCAAGTATGGGGGCCCCTAGCAGGGCCCCCTTTCCTTGGTGCCGAGGGGGCACTTATGGTGCCCCCTTGTTAATCCCTGCACCCGGTGGCAGGCACCTTGAGGTGCCTGCCACCGGGTGCAGGGATTAACACCACCTCCCATTTCCCTATGGGAGCATGCACTACGGCTGGTTTATCGCCGTAACACCTGCTTCCATAGGAAAATGTCTGAATGCGACATTTTAAATATATTTTGGAATTTTAAGTGATTTAGAATTCTTTATTTAATTGTTGATAATAATTTATAGTCTTGTAGCGAGTTGTTGGGTTTTTAGGGGGATAGGGTCGGAAGTTAACTGAGGACTAATTAATTAATCATTTTTAAGTAAGTATGTGATTCATTTTAATTATGTATATTATGTAATGCTAATTTAATAAATGATGTTTTAGGGGTTGGTTGCTATGTTTGTAGGGGTGTAGGGTGGGAAGTTAATTAGGTAAAAATTAATTAACAATTGCTTTTTAGTTTATTACTAATTATTAAACTGATTATCAATTACATACATTGTGTAATCATATATTTTAGTTACATTTCAAGTGTGGACTGCTGGGTTTGCAGGGGTATAGGGTAGTAAGTTAATTAAGTAATAATTAATTAATAATTAATTTATTATGAATATTTGGAGTGATTATTAACTATATACATTATGTAATACTGAATTAATTTCGTTATATTTTAGTTGCAGGTTGCTTGGTTTGTAGGGGTATAGGTTGGTGAAGTTAATTAAGTAATATTTAAAAACATTATTAATGTATAATTAAATAGTTAATTCATTACTAATTATATAAATTGTGTAATAATTATATATATTAGTTTTATTTTAGGTGCGGACTGCTGGGTTTGTAGGATTGTTGGTTGGGAAGTTAATTGAGTAATTATTATTTAACATTTAATTGATAATTGTTAATTAGTTATTTGATTGATTATCAATGATGTAAATTGTGTTATACTTATTTATTTTAGTTACATTTTAGGTGTGGGTTGCTAGGCTTGTCGGGTATAGGATGGCAAGTTAAGTAATAATTAAATAACTATCATTTTTAAATTGAAAATTAATTATTAAATTGTTTAAATAATTTTGTAAACTTGTTAGAATTGAAATGTATTAGTACCCTATTACTCGTATTTTATTCGATACTATGTTAGCATTTATGTAGCTAATTCATTATATATTCTCGCTATATGCACACGTAATCAGAAAGTGCAGATGTTATGTTAGTTAGGTTGACATGTGTGCCACCATTTTAGCTCTCAAAGACGCCATTTTGTATTATAATCGAAACTGTTACTTGATCATTTACGAGAAATGGTCCTTAGTAAGTTTCGTTTCTTCAATGTTTTTGTGGGCTCCGCAAGCTACATAATGTAACTTTATGTTTGTTAGAGTCAGTCCCTCGTCAGCCATCATAGGAGGCTGGTCAGACTGGACTCCACTGCAGTGTACTTTGTGAATAAACTAGTTTGCTTGTGTTCTCTACTGCGTCACCGACTCTTCATTGAATGGAAGGCTAGAGGAGGTCGAGAGTGACCCGGGTTGCCCTAATCGGGTCATTTCCTTCAGTTGGCGCCCGAACAGGGACTCCACCAGGTGGCCCATCCCGCCCGTAGTCGGGTTGTGGGGTCGGGGTTGTGTCCGGTCGGATGGGCGGATTGGGGATCCACATATGATAGAGCTTGGTTCTCGCGGCTGCCCCGCCTCTCTGATCGGGCGGCTCCTCGTCTAGTGGTCATCTTGGCTGGGGTCCTGAAAAGGCGAAACCCTTGGATCTGACCGTTTGGTCCGAAGAGTCGGCAGTGGAGAATAATCTTGTTTGACCTGTGTACAACAGGTGAGTTCATTGTGATTTCTGGTAAGAGCAGCGCCGTCTTGATTAACTTGGTGGTTCTGTGGACCCTTGTGATACGGAGCGTTTGTGAACGTTCTGCCAGGCCACTTGTTGAATTTGGCTTATTCTTGAAAAGGCCTGGGGCTAGAGCCTATCTTGTCTTGGTGCAGACTGAGGACTGACTTGTCTTGGTGCAGTTTGCGGACTGTTTTTGAGAGCTCTTTGTTTGTGTGTGTCTTTATTGCATGTGTGTGTATTGATTGAGTGGATAGTGAATGTGTCTGATGCTAAGATGCCTTGTTGGAGTAAAATGTGGTGCTTGATGTGTCGCTGTTGCTCTGTTGAGCATCGACTGGAGGAAAGGCAGCCTGCGCCTTCAGAAGGCACTCCGAGTTTTGAGATGTATGTGAAGCACGGTATTGGCCCATTATATTTCGTACATTATGGCACAAGTATACGAGGGACAATGCTAAGCTTCAGTGGCCACTGGATGGTACTTTTAATGAACAATAATTGAATTATTTGCAGGACAAATGATTCGCTAGAAGAAGTAGGCAGTCGATGTTTGACACTTTGCAGGTATGGCAGAAGGAAGCTAAGCAGAGGCGTATACGAGCCGAGAAGGAGTCTAGGAAGAAGGCGATGCAAACAGTGGTTCAGAAAGTGGTAGCTTATGATAGAGAACAAACAGAAAAGGGTATTGAGTGTGCAGATAGGAAGTTTTGATTACAATGTAATAAGTCTTATGTTGTTCGAGAGGATGAGGATCCTTTTGTGGAGGATCTGCTAGAAACTCACCCCCACCTCCCTATACCCCGCAGAGAATATATCCTGTTGTTCCGCCGTCTCAGTCCTCTGTTGTTCCTTCGCCTTCCTCTGGTCTTTCTGCAGACTCAACGGCTTCGGCTCCAGCCCTATCTGTCCCCTCTCCGGTTTCGCAACCTGCGAGTGTGGTGACTGCGGGCACCCCTGCAGTGTCTGCTGTTTCTGTTCATGTTTCTCCTCCTTCTCTTACACCTACCACACAGTCATTATTGACACTGTCACCTGCGTCTGTATCCCTTGTGTCTTCCCCAGATGTTTAATCTGTAGTGTTGTCTAGTGTTGGGACACCGGTGTGAGGGTCAGATGGAGGGAATTGGGCGGCAGCACAGGAGCGAATGGAACGGGCATTGATTCGATCTGATGTAGGTGAAGAGGAGAAAAGGAGGGTTGCAAATCAGGCAGCACAATGGACTTGGAGTCCGATTTATAGTGTGGAGGATATATGGAGTGTGATGAAAGATTTTGATCCATTTGTACAACAGCATGCCCTTCAGCATATGTCGGCTACATTGATTAGTTTGTGGGAACAGTGTATTGGAGGCACAGCTCCTCAAATTATTTATGTTATTCGAGATCGTGTATATTCAGCTGGCATGGCCCCTGCAGAAGTTCTTGGTAATGTTGGGACGCTACTCGGTTATCGAGAACGATTACATCACCGTACTCCGACTAGTGTGTCCCAATTTCCAATGAGGGAGGTGCATCCTATTTTTCATCCTGAGATCCCAGAGCAGCGTAACTAGAGGGGAGATGTGGTTCAACAGCGGGTGGCGGCTCATTTTCAGGAGCAGTGGGTTTAACCCCGTGGAAGAGAAGTGAGGTGTTAGCTCTTGAGAGTCAGTTACCGGATCCTAGGAAAAACCCTCCGGCGTATTATAAAGAGTAAACAAAGGCCGCCTCCTCGTCAGTTATGACATTAGCAGATATTGAGATGTTTTTCGGGCTGTTGGTGCCGGTGGATATATGGAGGCAGGTGCATACTCAGGATCACAGGGTGGAATTGGGTGGCTCTTGGGATGAGATTAAGGCATGGGACAAGGAGCGAAAGCCCGGTGAAAAACCCAGGGCTGAGATTCTGGCTTTGCCAAGTCGTATTATTACTTATATGCATTCTCTTATCCCACCTAGACGAGTAGATTGGGATTAGCTGACGGCGTGTTATCAAAAGAAAGAGGAGAGTGTGTCTGATTTTTTACTCGGTTTGAAGGGATGTTCTTGGATTTCAGTGGACAGGATTTGTCAGTTGAAGGTGGTGTTCGTTTGTTTGTTAATAGGTTTGTCACAAATTTGCTTCCGGAGATTTCAGCTTGATTACAGGCTTCAGAGAGCACTTGGACTACCTCTTCCCCTTCGGTGATATTAAGTATGGCACAGTACTATGAGCATCGAGAAAATGAGGAAAAAGACAAGGTGGAAAAGAAGAGTAAGGATTTGAAAACAAGTGTGTTGCTACAGCAGGCTGAAAGAGGGACTGGGAGGGGAAGGGGCACTAGTCCGGCTCAAAGGCCACGGGGTGCTGGTAGAGGTGGTGCACCCCTAGGGCCGAATCAGTGTGCATATTGTAAAAAGGAGGGACATTGGCGAAGCGAGTGTCCAGATTTGTTACAGAAAATTGCAGTACCTAGAGGGCGGGGTTCGAGTGTAAGGGGCTGTTATGAGGTTGGTCGGGATGAGGCTCAAGCAGATGCATCCTCGGGGGGTCGTTCTGATCAGAACTATTTTGATGACCCCCGGGGAAGGCAGTACTATCATGATGATTATGATATGGGTGACGCTGCAGGGATGTCCTATGGTTAGGACAGCCAGGGACAGGGAAAGGGACCAGTCCAAATTTCTGTGGATCAGCGTGGTCCTTATGTTACAGCAGATTTGTATGGTTCGGCACAGAAATTTTTGGTGGATACAGGTGCAATGAATAGCTCTGTTTCTCATTCGCTGGTCCCCGGGGCAGCCCTGTCTGGCCGTAATAATGTTTCGGTAGGTTTTTCAGGCGTACGGGTTGTGAGCCACATTTCCAAACCCCTTGCTTTGACTGTTGGTCCTTTTACTATGGATTCTCCATTTTTGTTAATGGCGAATTGTGGGTAAAATTTATTAGGATTGGATTTGTTGAAAAAGTTATATGCTACCATTTATTGTTCCCCGGATGGTGTTCATATGACTCTTGGACCTAATGTGGTTAGCACAAAACAGTGTTTGGCAAAGGATGCGCCGCTTCCTGTTGAATTCAAAGATGTGCCATCCTCATTGTGGACCACAGGGGTTACGGATGTGGGGTTGATACAGATACCACCGGTTTCCATAAAGGTCAAGGAGAAAGCTGTGCTCCCACGTATTCCACAGTATAAAATATCACAAGCTGGAGAACAGGCTTTGATGCAGATTTACAGGACCTGATTAAATATGGGGTGGTTGAGGAGACAGTAGCGAATGTATGCAATAGCCCCATTCTCCCTATTCTTAAGAAGGCACCCTTGGATTCCCCTGATGCACATCCTGATGTTTATCGTTTTGTGATTGATCTCCGGGAAATTAATAAGATTGTAGTTCCTCAGTTCCCGGTGGTCCCAGATATTACTGTTCTCTTGATGATGATTCCTTCCACAGCCAAATTCTTTTCTGTGATTGATTTGAAAAATGCTTTCTTTAGTATCCCTATTCATCCAGACAGTAGGTATCTTTTCGAATTTGCCTTGGCTGTAGGAGCTTCCAATTTTGTCGAGCTCATCAGGGGTACACTGAAAGTCCCAGTATTTACAGTCAGGCTTTGAAAAGTCAATTGGACTCTCTCTCTCTTCCCGCAGGTAATGTATTACTGCAGCACGTGGACGACATTTTGATAGCCTCCGATACCGAAGAGGGTTGTCGGGATGCTACGGTTAAATTATTGAAGCATTTGGCAAACAATGGGCATAAAGTGTCCCATTCCAAATTCCAATATTGTCAGCAGCAGGTCATCTATTTAGGTCACCTGCTGTCGAAGGAGGGTTGGAGGCTAACACCTGATTGAGTTGATGCCATTGTTAAGATGCCTATCCCTGTGACTCAGAGGGATGTGCGTGCCTTTATAGGCATCACCTCGTATTGTCGACACTGGATACCCGCTTATTCTTTATTAATACAGCCCTTGCTACGCCTAACAACTAAAGATGTGCATGAACCTTTGCCCTGGACGCATGAATGCCAGCATGCTTTTGAGCAATTGAAAGTTGCGCTTTGCTCTGCACCTGTGCTTGGTACGCCTGATTATAAGAAGCCTTTCGTGCTGTACATACACGAAACTGCTGGGTGTGCACTTTCAGTGTTAACACAAGCCTTTGGAGGTAAGCAGAGGCTGTGTGCTTATTTTTCTGCTACGCTTGACCCTGTCGCCAGAGCCCTCCCGAGTTGTTTAAGAGCAGCGGCAGCTGCGGCGGTCTGTATTCGACAATCGGCAGGGCTTGTTCTTAATCATGATCTCACAGTAATGGTACCTCATGCTGTGGATGTACTTTTGAATAAGAAAAAGACGCAGCACCTTACCAGTGCTCGTCTGACCGGTTATGAATTGACTTTATTTGCACCTCATATTACTATCAAAAGATGTGCCATTCTGAACCCAGCCACGTTACTACCCCTCCCTTCAGAAGATGAGGACCTAGATGTCCGGTATGTTTGTTCCGTACAGAAGAAGAGACGAACGGACGGGTAGACTTGACTGATGTTCCCTTATCTGACCCACAAGGGGAACTATATGTCGATGGTTCTTGTTTTAAATGATCAGATGGCACTACTACAGCGGCGTACGCTATTACCACTCTGCACACTGTAGTCGAGACATTACCACTCTGCACACTGTAGCTCAAGCTGCAGAGTTGATAGCTCTTTTGCGAGCATGTGAATTGAGTGAAGGACTGACTGTCAATATCTACACAGACAGCCAGTATGCCTTCGGGGTGGCCCATAATTTTGGACGCCTCTGGACAGAGAGAGGATTCTTGACTTCACATGGTACTAAGATTCAGAACGGTCCGCTGATAGAAAGACTTTTGACAGCTTTGACCCTTCCCAAACGATTGGCAATAGTGAAGTGTAGTGCCCATAAAGCAATCACTGACGATGTAGGGAAAGGAAATGCCTTTGAAGATCAGACAGCAAAAGAGACAGCCAGGTCAAAAATGACGAAAATGTTTGTGGCAGGACCTGCTAGATGGGTACCAGATGTTACCATGTTTGAAAATTCACTAGAAAGTGTCAGGGAAATACAGAGTGAGGCAACAGTTGAGTAGTTGGCAGTGTGGCAGGAGAGTACAGGGCGTTTAGATGAAGACGGGTGCTGGACTGATAAAACCGAGAAGCAGAGATGGATGTTACCTGATGCATATGTATTTCCCGTAGTTACAATGGCACATGGTCCGGCTCATATTAGCGTGAAGGGAATCTGTAGGCTATTGGATCCTGTGTGGCAAAATAGCAACATCCCAAAGGTTGCTGCTCATCTCGTGGAACATTGTATGATTTGTATGAAGCACAATACTGGAAAAGGTACCCCTACACCTCCTGGTAATTTTGTGCCACCTTCTCTCCCTTTTGAGGTACTCCAGATGGACTATATTGAGATGCAGCGAGTTAATGATTTGAAATATGTGCTAGTGGTTGTTTGTGCATTTAGTAAATGGATTGAGGCCTACCCAACGAAAGAAAATACAGCCTTGGCGACTGCGAAGGCTCTTATTAAAGAGTTTTTCCCATGCTGCGGCTTGCCCCGTTTGATTTGGAGTGACAATGGAAGTCACTTTAATGCAAAAGTTATCCAATTGGTGTGCGATGGTCTGCACATCAAGAAAAAATTCCATGCAGCAAATCATCCACAGTCAGCAGGTTTAGTTGAGAAGTACAATGGTACTCTCAAGCTAAAATTGGCTAAGATTAAGGAAAGTACTGGGTTGTAATGGCCGGATGCATTACCCCTTGCTCTATTGTCCACCAGAATGACAGCCCATTCTAGAACAGGATTATCGCCATATGAGGTGGTTTTTGGCCGTCCCGCAAATGTGTGGGGCGTCCCTAGACCAAAAAAGTTTTCTGACATTGATTATCCTTTGTTAGTCGATTATTTATATGATCTTACTAAAAGTTTACGTTCTATTCATCAACAGATACATGAAGCTTTGCCTCCAGCACCAGAGGGTCCCGGGCACACCATACAGCCTGGAGACTACATCCTCATTAAGAATTTCCAGAGACGAGACAGCTTGGAACCCAGATGGAAAGGACCATATTTGGTCCTTATCACGACAAGGACGGCAGTGAGAGTGGACGGTCAGAAGCATTGGGTCCATATCTCTCATTGCGGACAAGTGCCGCTCCCCCTCTCCTACGATGGATGGGTTCGCGAGGGGATAGGGGACCACGAGATGGATAAGGTTCCACATTTTGTTCCCTTTTCTGACACCCATCTGACTTGGGCGCAGACAGAGGAAGAGAATGAGGCGATTCTGAACGAGGCAGTTCCCCCAGAAATTAAGGCTGCCCAGGCTTCTTCTTCATCTGACCCACAAGAACCTGAGCTTCGCTCTCCGACACCCCCTGAATTTCAGATTCTTCTACGAGATGAGACAGTGCCTGGAGTAGCAAGGTATGATTTGCGTCCTCGACGGAAGGATAGTGCACCAAAAGAGAAGTGAGTGTAGCAGGGATGGACTTCTTGGATAAGATTAGTAAAATGCCTTTTGTTTCTGTTTTTTTTCTGTTAGACTAGGGATCAGAAAATTGGTGCACTGCCTGTGACGCAGGACAGGATAAGTTGAGGGTATTTTCCAAGGAGGGAGAGTGCCCTATCTTGAGGACAGTGAACATTTGCTGATGAGCTGCAACAGTGTGGCTCCACCGTACAGTGCTCAATATCACCATCGAGGATTGAACAATAGAAGCCTGCCAGGGAGGCTTGTAACGGACCCTGAATTTTTTCTCAATGTTTTATATTTTTTTTCTTTTTTTTTGTCCTTTCCATTATTGGTTCCATTACGTGACGTCTCTTTCTCTGATGATTCTATTTGTAGAATCCATAGTAAAAATGTATCTGTTTGGTCGTCCTATTGTAGAAGATGAGCAGCCTTTTGTTGCCCTGCGGGCAGCATGGTTATGATTGGTTGCTCAGAAAGAAGGTGTTCTGTGTTATTTTCATGTTACTGTTCTTATTGGTGGGAGGGGGTATGTTCTGGGTTCTGGGGTGTTCTGGTAATACACCATCGTGGGCTTTATATCAGATTGTCTCTTCAGATCGTAGCAAAAGAGATATACAAAGTAATGTTTTCTTAGATACGCAGAGGAAGTTATTCGGAGATAACACAGCTTGTTATCCCACCGATTCTGTTACAGATTTATGGACTGCTTACCCATTATCATTGGTGAATTATACATATGTTTGTCCTCCCCATTTTGTAATGGCAAGGGGTGAATTTGGTATGGGATATCCTGGCCCTTGTTTGTATTACAGAAAACCCAGAGGGACAGGGTACCCAGGTTGTATGCCTGAAATGTATTGCGATAATTTGTATATTTGTTAAAAGAAGTATTACTCTGACAGGTTGGCATTATCAAGATCTGACAGTCACTCAAGAGGCAGGTATTTATCCTACGTGTTGCCCAATAATAAATAGTACTGATGCTTATTTGTACCTAAATTGCTCCGGGTCAATAGTGTACAAAAATATATTGCGTTTAGGAAAGAAGGATGACCCTAGTATGGAGGGTATGAATACTAGATATGCTCCATTGGATTATCAAGGTCCGCTTTATGCACACCCAGGTTTTTATTTTTTGTCGAACAGCACCTATTCTAATTATGTACAACGGCACAGAGGATGTGGCCCTGGGAATGGTGTTAACTCTTGGAGTACCTTGCAAGTATAGTAAACCACATACAAGATGGGTGAAAAGAACGCTGACAAAGGAATTTTCGTGAGGGAGTTACCGATTTGGAAGTCAACAATTACAGTAATGGTATCACTTTTTGATATATACTTTCCTCTATTATCACATTTGGTGGCACTGCCATGGCCAGGGGTGAACGAGCTAGAGAGTATTTTGGGTGCAAACTGCAGATTCTGTCCAACTCTACAGTGGCAGCTTTACGCAACATCACCACCCAGTTAGAAAGTATGCGCATATACTCTGAGCAAACGAGATATGCGGTCGATTTTATTTTAGCCAAGAGCAGTGGTGCATGCGCAATAATAGGAGAGCAGTGTGTGGTCGGTATCACGAATATGGAGAGAAATATCACTCAACATATTTTAGACATGTTAGAAAATGTTCGAGGAATGGAGAGCGGTAACTGGAGCTGGTCATTATTTGGTGGCTGGGGTTGGATTCTAGAAAAGGTGATATACTTTATATATATATATATAGATATATGTGTGTGTTAAGAAATGATATTTATATTAAGAGTTGTATGCTTTTTCTAAATTAATACAGCCATGCAATTATATAATATGTTTCAAAAGTGAAGTAGTTTACCTACTGTTGCTTAGATTGCAGTGGGAATAGTAAACCTTGCACCTCTGAAGTCCAACGCTTTCCCTACTGTTGCTTAGACTAGGCCTGGGCGGTAAATTCCGTTCCGCTCGCGGAATTTGTGGAATTTGGGTAATTTCGCGTTCCGCGGAGAACGCGGAATTACCAATAATTCCGCGATCCGCGGCTTCGCGGAATTTTTTGCTTGTTCGCGCTTTCAAAATGCGTGTTCGTGAGATATTTCTCCCCGAGCACGCAAACAACGTTCGCGAACAGGAAAAAAGCATCGCGAACGGGCAGAACAAGCAATTCCGCGTGTTCGCTGAACTTTTGCGTGCTCGCGGAGATTTTTTACCGTTTCGCGGAGATTTTTTACCGTTACGCAAATTCCGCCCACCCCTAGCTTATACTGGAGTGGGAATAAAAATTTGAACCCCTCCGAAGTCCAGCACTTTCCCTACTGTTGCGCAGTCGGAAGTTGTAATATTACATTTTACCTCTCCGTTGTCCAACACTTTCCCTACTGTTGCTCAGACTGGAGTGGGAATAGTAGATCTTTCCCCTCCGAAGTCCAATGCTGTCCCTACTGTTGCTTAGACTGATGTGGGAATAGTAAATCCTGCCCCACCAAAGTCAAACACTTTCCCTACTGCTGCACAGACTAGAGTGGGAATAGAAATTTTAACCCTCCGAATTCCAGCACTTGCCCTACTGTTGCACGCTGGAGTGGTAATAGTATATATATTTTATGTTAAGTAATGATATTTATATCAAGAGTTTTTATGTTTTTTCTAAATTAATACAGTTTTGCAAATATGTAATGTGTTTGAAGTGAAGTAGTTTACCTACTGTTGCTTAGATTGGAGTGGGAAAAGTAAATATTGCCCCTCTGAAGTCCAACGCTTTCCCTACTGTTGCTTAGACTGGAGTGGGAATAGTAATTTTAACCCCTCTGAAGTCCAGTACTTTCCATACTGTTGCACAGACTAGAATGGGAATAGTAAATGTTACCTCTCGAAAGTCCAACGCTTTCCCTACTGTTGCACAAACTGGAGTGGAAATAGTAAATCTTACTATCCAAGGTCCAATGCTTTCCCTACTGTTGCACAGACTGGAGTGGGAATAGGAATTTGAACCCTCCGAAGTCCAACGCTTTCCCTACTTTTGCATGCTGGAGTTGGAATAGTAAATTTTACCCCTCCGAAGTCCAATGCATTCTTTAATGTTGCACAGACGGAGAAGGAATAGTAAATGTATTCCCTCCGAACTCCAACGCTTACCCTACTGTTACACAGACTGGAGTGGGAATAGTAAATTTAACACCTCCGAAGTCCAGTGCGTTCTCTACAGTTGTACTGTTTGGAGTGGGAATAAAATATTGAATCCCTCTGAAGTTCTACACTTTCTCTACTGTTGCATAACCTGGAGTGGGAATAGTGTATGTATTATTCCCAGACTCAAATGTATTTTGTAATATTGTTGAAATATATTTATTACTAATATTGTTTTATACTTTTAATTTTATACTATTTGTTTATCTTATTATTTGTTTCCAAATTTTTATGGTATTTGTTGTAAATGTTTTTTTTTGTTTTTGTTATCTTTTAATTTATTTGTTTAGTAATTTATATAGTGTTTTGAAATTTAATTGTTAATATATTTTATTTTTCAAGTAAAAAACCCCAATATATATGTATATATAGAGGCCCGTTATGCTGTAATCGCAACATGAATGAGATTTCTAACACTGTATCCATAATGCAAATGTAGAAGACAATACTGTTAGTTAATGACGAAAGGCGAGGGTGCGCACTGTCATGGTGGCGAGATGTAGTAATTTATTGCACCACTAACCATTCTAGCATTCAACTGGGCAATGAAATGGAGAAAGGAAAATAAAAGTAAGCATTGTGCACCATGATGGCTGTATGGGCCCAGTAGAAGGCAACACGCGGAAACCCGACAGCCATTGAAACTTTGTTTTTTTGCGTTTTCTTGCAATTACTTATGGATTTTTTGCTCTATTTTTGCACTAAATAAATTCATATGCATGAAGAAGACGGCTGTGTAACATTTCTGAATGCTTTGTGTTGCCGTATCACATGGTTGTGGAGCAACATCACATGAGAGCAGTCGCCACTTGGTAGTTATAGTTAGGTCAGCTGTTCCATAGGAAAAGCATTTTTTGTACTGCTAATAACTTCCATTTACCGACTCTCAACTAAATTTCCCACAAAGGTGCTATTTTTTGACTAGTTTGTGCATGTAAAGTTTTGGGGTGATCTGTCAAGGAGGGCTACAGCAAAAACAGCTTTAAGGAATTACACCAAATTTTGCCAGAAGGTAGATCTTGGTCCACAGATTGTGCTTTTTGTGAAAATCCATTTAGTAGTTGTTGAAAATTTAAGGTTCAAAATAATGTAGATATCAGGACAGCTGGGTCTGCACGAGGCTCAAGAGACTCTCATAGAACTGCCAATTTAAAAATGGAGCATTCTGATTTGCCCAGGGAGCTTTATTTTCCTTGGGCCATCTTGTTTCCATGAGAATAAGACTAACAGAGGAGCAAGCACTCTGATTGGCTTTGAGCAACATGAGAAAAACATTGCTGGCAGCCACTACAGGACTTGGGGACTTAGTCCCTTGTCCTGAACATGTTGTAAAAAAATTATAAGGGGGCAGGTTAGGGATACCCTGACACCCTCGGCTCCATGGAAGGGACCCAGAGGGACCCCCTCTGGGGTTAAAATAAAAAAACAATTAGCCAAAATGGCCTTGATCCTGTTGGACTCCAGCAGGATCATAAAAAAAATGGCTCTTGGAGCCACTTTGGTTTATTAATACGAGGGGGCCCGGGGCCCCCCTCAGCCTTTACAGACCCTGGGGAGCCCATCCCGGGGCTAAAATTATCATATATGTGGGGGGACACGAGGCCCCCCTTCCCTATCCAAAATTAATATGGAGTGGGGGGGCCATGAGCCCCCCGAGACATTTGAATTTTTAATTTGTAAAGCGCATACAACCAAAAAGGCATCAAAGCACTGTCACCGACAAGAGCAAACAGGAGAAACAAGCAGAAGCATTAGTGTTTCAAAAATAACAAAGTTTTCGCATGCCTGCGAAACACAGAATAAGATTTGAGACTCACGATATGTTCAGGGAGTGTGTTCCATAACCTGGCCACTGCCACCGAAAACACTCGTTCACCCTATCTAGCTTTCCTGCACCTAGGAACAATCACTTTTCTAGGTCCTGCAGATCTTAACTGTCTATTTGGTAAGTACCAGTTGAAGGTGGTTCTCACATTGCTAGAGCCTTGCTAGTGAGGAGCCTCATAAATCAAACAAAGGGGCTTGAAAATCACCTGCTTCCTCACCAGTAGCCATTGGAGTGTCTGCAATCCCTTCCCCACTTATAGATGTTTTGGAACACCCAGGACACACAGAGCTGCCTCATTTTGGATGACCTGGAGTTTATTGAGCGAGCACTGGTTGCATTTAAATACAGGGCATTACAGTAGTCAAGGCGAGATGTAACAAGCGCAATGACCACCAAAATTCTTAACTCTCCGGGTGGAAAGGGAAAAATCTTCTTCAAGCTCTTGATAAACCAGAAGCAGGAGCTCACAATTCTATTGATGTGAGCGTCAAATGGCAGAGTATTATCAAAGATCTCAACCAGTTTTTTAGTGGAGGCCCCTGGCCCGGATTTCTCGGGCCACCAAAGGTCAGTCCAAACCGAATTCTCCACCCCAAAGACCACAATCTCCATCTTCTCGGTGTTCATTTAAGCCAGTTCTTCCTCATTCAAGTGATGCACTTCAGCCATGCAGGACCTGAAATTGTCCGCCACCCCTGCTCAGTCATCGGCTATGGAAACAATAATTTGGGTGTTGTCTGCATAGGTCAATACCTGAAACCCAAAAGATCAAACCAGTTTCACCAAAGGGGCCACATAAAGATTGAACAATGTGGGGCTGAGGGAGGACCCTTGCGGGACTCCACAGGGAAGCTGGAAAGATTTAGCCCTGAAGTCCCCGCAGCTCACCATTGGGTCCTGATCACCCAAAGGGATTATAGAAGGTTTAATGCTGAATTCCTCAGCCCACCTTTTCGCAGTCTTTGCACCAGCTGAGATGGAGATATTGTGTCGAAGGCTGTGGATAAATCTAGCATAACCAGAATAGCTGCGCCTCCCTGATCCACTTGGCGGCGAATAGAACTTGCAGCCGCAATTCAGTGCTATGGTTACTCCTAAAGCCATTCTGAAAGGGATCCAAAACCTCATGATCAGTAAGAAACATGACAGGCCCTGTGGAGCCCAACCCTCGGGCCATAATTAACAATATGAGGAGGGAGGCCTGAGCGGTCCCCCTCCCTGAGCTATGACAGACCCCAGGGAGCCCACCCCCAAGGAAGAAATGATCATGTATGGGGAGGGAGGGATGCGCAACCCCCCTCTACTAGCCTTTACAGACCCTGGGGAGCCCCCCTGGGGCAAAAGTAATAAATATGGGGTGGGGGACCACGCAGCCCCCCTGAGAGATGACAGGCCCTGTGGAGCCACCTCTGGTGCCGTAATTAATCAATATGGGGAGGGAGCCTGTGCATCCCCCTCCCAGAGCCGAGACAGCCCCTGGGGAGTCCATCCCCGGGAACGAAATGTATCACTATCGGGAGGGGGGCGCAAGGCCGTCCTCCCCAAGCTTCAAAAGTCCCCGAAGAGCCCAGCCCCATGGCCACAATTACTGAAAAGGGGGAGGGGGGCCATGCAGCCAGCTGCTGAACTAATTAAAAGGGGGGCCGCACAGCCCCGCCTTCCTGAACCATTATTGGGCCTGGGGACCCCCACCCCTGGGACCGGCTCACTAGCTATGTTCCGGGGAGCCCACCCTTACGAAACATCGGTTTCCCAGGCCGCACCGGTGCAGGCACGGTAACCTGTGCTTGCTTCTGCTTGGCAGGAGCATTTTTTAATCTCCTGCCAAGCAGGAGCAAACACGTCTCCTTCCAGCTGGCGGTAGCTTTAAAAATGTTCCTGCTTGCAGGGAGCAGACTTTTGATCTGTTTCCCTGCCCGCACTGATGCAGGCAAGGAAACATGTGGCCACCTCCCTTTTCATTTTAGTAGTGGCCCTGGGAGACAGGGTCTCCAGGGCCTAACAAGGCTCAGGGAAGGGGAGCCATGTGGCCCCACTCCCCTTTCATAAAAAATGGCCTTTGGGGATGGGGTCCCCAGACCTAACAAGTGATGCCATCAATTATATCATTTGAGATGTCATCAGTGATGTTATAAATGATGTCATAGAACATGTCATGAGTGATGTAATATCTGAGGTCAAAAGCAGTGCATTTAGTTCAAAATGTTAATGTTGTCACTGACATATTCACCTAAATGTAACATTACTGTGACCTTTGTTTTTTTCAGTGAAGATATATATCTACGAATCTTCACAAAACTTTCCAAAGCAAACGTTCATCCCTCCTCAACTCCTTTCTAGAAAGTTTCGGGATGATCAGTCAAGTGAGGGGCCAGAAAAAATGGGGACCCAAAATGCAAAATCTCCATGCATTTTCCATAGACTTTTTAGGCAGGGCTACAGCAAAAACTGCTGAACAGAATTACACCAAATTTGGCAGGAAGATAGATCTTGGTCCGCAGATTGTGCTTTTTGATATTTGGTTAAAATCAGTTTTGAGAAATTAAGGTTACAAAGAAATTATATATCTGGACAGTTGGTGTACAGATATGCTCTGTTTGGCCAATTTAAAGGGGACTAGTCAATCCTGATTGGTTGGTTTCAATCTGAACAATATGTTTTGGCTACCATTACAAGATTTAAGGACTTGGTCCTGTGTCCTGTAAATGAATTACAAAAATATGTAATGGGGCAGAGTGATCACATCCAGACCCCAAAGGTCATGTGGGGGGTCCCAATGCCCCCCCCCCCTTTATTGGCTCACCACAACATGGACAACATACTGTGGCAGCCATTACAGGTCTCTGGGACATGCACCCCATTGAAATGCATCGTAGTAAATTGCAGGTTTTGAGGGTACCAACAAAGGAGCAGGTATAAAGGGTGATATCAGATTATTGTTACAATATAAATCATTTGTTGGCGGAACCATATTAATTTTAGGAATTGTGGTGTGTTCCAAGGTGATTTTACCCTGTGAAAAATGCTGACATTCTGCTGGGATTTCATGATTTATATTTGAGAGAAAACTGTTTTCTCCTGATTTTTTCATTGAAGTTATGGAAGGTGTTCCAGAACCTAAAATGAGAGCATATTTTCTGTAAGTTCACACTTTCTCACCCATGTGTGAATAAATTCTGACATTCTCAGGAGTAGCCTGTCAGTTTATTCCCTTGTGTTCTACTCAGTGTTGCCAGATTTTGAGACCCATCCCAAGCCCAAAGCTGTCCACATTCAAGTTCAAGCTCAAATTCAGCCCAACATAGACGTTTATCAGCCAAGAAACCTGCCCAAAATTGCAGCCTTTAAGGTATGCAAAGACAGCCTTTAGGAAACATTCTAACCATAAATCTAATTTCAGTTCAATATGAGTATAATGGGAGGAGTTTCAATGGTCACCTATGCACTTCTGCAATCATGTCCAAATTCTATTAATAATTACTGCTGTTGAAGATTGGTCTCCTCTAGGACCTTCAAACTGGCACTTCTATCACCACAAATCTGTTCCTGGCGCTGTTGAATGAACTTTACAAGAGGAGATTATAACCCCTCTAAATTAAGCTCAAGTGCAGAAAAGTTGAAACTCTTTAAGTAATCTGGCTCCTAAAATAGTAATTTAACTGGTATATTTAATAGATCTTGCAGGATTAACACTACACAATGATGCACATATAAAGAAACTACCCTGGGGTTAAAGCAATTCCAGCACGACTGGTTTGGCAAGCTGGTAGTGGTCATCACAGTATGACAAGAGTCCCATTTCTTCTAGTTAAAATGTAAGAAGGCCAGAAAGGCAATAGTCACTTACTATGATGGATCCCCTGCTCTCTACTCCAAAGTTTCCACATTAGCATATCATTTGGCAATAAATGTTATATAGGACCTGTGTCGTTGCCTTCATGTTGTGGCAAAAACTATACTAAAACATCCAGGCTTGGCAAAATGCAGATAGGTTTGTTTTGATTCTAAATGAAGGAAAGGCTGTTGCAGCAGAAAGGAAAAAGATGCATTTTCCCAGAAATTATGGTGAAACCTTTTCCCCAACATTTCAACTGTGACGCTCCCTCAACTATGCTGACACTGTCATCACTCCTCTTGTCCAATCCCACTTCATCATTAGCACTGTCCTGGTATCACACCATCACTGACTTGGGGAATCTCATGAGCCTGTGCAGCTCCTTTATGGACTTTAAGTGTGACAGGTCCTAAAACTGTCTTTAAAATTAATCCCTATATTCATGTTCTTAACTTTAAAGGAAAAAACATTGGTTAAATTGTCAACAAAGACTGGAAAAACCCTACGATAATTCATGTCAGAAAAGCTGTCCCTCTTTACATTTCACATGCTTTACTTCACCCATATGAATATTTGTTTTTTCCAGATGTTGTGTTTCTGTATTTTTAGTTTCATGCAGCATGTGACTTGTATAGTACATATTGCAAATTGAGTCACCTCTTGGTGTCTGGGTGAGTTCAGATTATGGGTGGATATTTATGTGTGGCATGATTGAGAGCCCTAAGGCTGAAAGCAGTACGGGTTTCTCACTGTGCCTGCCAGTGGGTCTTTAAGGTGTTCAGACTAAATGCACATGCAGTACTGGGCCTCTCTGCATAGTGCACAATGATGGTCACATGTATTCCAATTGCAAATGAAAGAAGTACTGCACGTGCGCAGCAGGAAGCTGGGTCATGGACAGTTTCACATGCCCATCTGGGTAACATGAGGCCAGGGCTGTATGCCTCTTTCATCTTTTTTAAATCCTCCATTTGAATGCCTCTTTAGCACAAGTTTCCACTCTCTTCTTCTGTACATATTTACTTTAATCAGTGCAGCAAATAGTGGGATCATGCAGCTATTTTTGAGCTAGATCAGGGCCAGCATCAGTGCAGTATGTTAAATTTGTCCCTGGGTACTTTGTCTGCTTTACTCTTACAGCAGCAATCTGTAGAGGGTAAGGAGGGTTGTATGTCTGTATGAGTAATTACACTAATGGTGTAAATACCACTTACTAATTTACTTTTTTATTTAATTTCTTTTATAGTTTTATTTCTCATACAGTAGGGTGTCAAAGCTCTTCATATTACACAAATATATTATATAGAGACAATGAATCATACAAGTTTGTAAATCAATGTATATGTGTTTTTTCACATAAGGCAATGAGGTGTAAGAGGTATAGGAGCCTCATATCATCGCTAACTGGTAGCCATTATATGTGACAATAACCTGGTCTGGAGAAACAAAGTCAGGATCTAAAACATAAAGCAGTGGTTGCCTATGCTGATAAGACTTTTTGCTACCCAAAAGAACAGTTTTTTTAGCAACCTGGGAATAATGAAAGCTTGAAAAAAACAGGGTTCTAATCCTGTGACTTGCAGTTTGCATGAAGCTCTGTGATGCTGGTTCATAGCTGACTGAGCTATATTGGAAGGAATGTAACTTATTAACTTTAAGTAACATCATGACCTCTGACAAAAGCAGTAACCCACTTAAGCGCTCTACATAAAATAAAAATCTTCATGTAACAAGTGGGTTGCCATCTGGCCTGATTTTTACTGACATGACCAGTATTTTAAGGTTGCAGCCGCTACACAATCACCAAAAGCCAGAAAATGTTCCCCTCACCAGTACATACTTTAAACAGTAAGTATTTCAAGAAAACACTTTAAAATGCATTGTAGAGCTTCCTTAATGACCCTTGACTGATATTTAATATATGTAGGGGATTTTATGTAAAGTTCTATTTCACTGATACACCTGGGCCTCTGCTTCATCTTAAATGTAAAAATGTCTGCTTGGGAAAAGTGGCAACCTGTCAAGTTGTGTTTTGCGGCAGCCACATTAATCCTCTTTGCAACTTTATGGCAGATAAAACTGTGACTAGAGAAAACATTGATCTCTCTAGCAAGATAATTACCCATAAGAGTTATCTTACAGCTGTTTTTGTACACTGGAAATTGCTGGACACACACAGACTCTCAGGCTCCGCAGAGCAGGAGCAAGCTGCTGGATGGGCCAACAAGTCGAGCTTGGCTTTCAGACAGCCAAGCATACCCTTAATCCCTTAACCGCCCCAGTACTCCTGCCTTTTTTTCTGGACTTACCAAGGTTCTAAATGTTCTTAAAAATTTCCGCCCAAGTGTTACAGCCCCTTTGCCAAAGTCTAGCACTACAAAGCTCAGTACGACTCTCCAGTTCTGCCAAGTACCATGCATCAGGCGTTAGACTAACGCATTTTTGTGTGGTGGTCTACATCAGCACATTAACATGCAGTAATCAATGCATTTTAGTGACTTTGACACCACCTGCGCACTGTGAGGGAGACGCTGGGAGTGACTGCGATCGTCGGAGCTGCATTTACAACAGCCCAGCGAGTGCTGTGCAGACTGTGCTTCAGGACTTGTACTAGCTGCTCAACCAAGTCTGTGTTAATATTTTGACTGACCCCTTGAATAAACAATATTAATATAATTTATTTTAGCAGCCTACAGCTCAGAATTGCTATTACCTCGGATGCCGTGCTGCGCCAGAATGGGCTCAGCTGACAGTATTGTAAACAGCTGCCTCAGAGGCTGTCCCATTGCCACGAGGCCTGTAGTTCCTTCCATCTTGTTTTTTGGCTGTGATACACCTCTGTCAGAGGACTCCTCCATCGCAGTTCGACAGAACTTACTTAAAGAACAGAAGCCCCAAGCGTGAGATGAGAGAGACTTCCTCCTAGCACGACCTCAGCAGCAGCATGATGATTGCAGTGATTTAGCACAGCTGTTGCATAGTAATGCACTGTGGGGCCAGTGGTAGCCGCAGCATTTTCCCCACTTTGGTAATGTTTCTTCTGAGGGGATTGGTTGCAGGTACATCTGTGTGTATGCTTGTGTTTGTAATTACAGCATAGGCCCTGCGGCACCTCCAAAATCTTCATGTTGGAGTTCAGAAGGTGTAGAAGAATAAAGATGCCTTTAAATGTTGTTTATATCTAGTCACATTTGCTGCACGTTCAAAGACAGAGGTCACATGTAAGGCTATGCCTTATGACAAACTGCTGCTTATTTTCTTAAAAGACAGTTTGGTGTTTATTTTTCTTTCTCAAACTGAAAAGTTAGAGATTTTCTTAGGTGAACTCTGAAATATTCTTGCTTGGTACAATGTTTGGGAATGCAAAGGCTGTATTTTCCCTAACTCACAACAAATGTTAAATACATGTAAACCAACACCAGCAGCAGAGTACCAGCAGCAGCAGTTAACTCTCTGGTGATCAGCAGCTTTACCACATTGTTCTAATGAGCAACTACAGTGCTAACATTCTGAATTCATGCCAAAAGTGTGGCACATCTGAACGCCATCTAGATAGAATCGAAGTGGAAAACTGAAAGTATTTTCTACTGAGGATACTGCAGTAAATGTGGAAATTAGGGAGCTTCATAACCAAAAAGTCTCCCAAGATGGCCTCCATAGAAATAAGAGCCTAAATGTAGCACAGATATCACCCAAATGGAGCCCAAGTATAGCCCAATGATAGAATTGTGCAAATTTCTTTTTTGCAGTTTTATATAGCGCAGACTTGACCCGAAGGTATTGGAGAGGTTTGCTTGAGCATCTGTTACATTACACAAGGACACATTCATTTTGGTTTTAGGCATGGGGATATTAAGTGATTAGGCCCAAATCACAGGATGTTGAGCCATTGCTGAAATTTGAACCTGCTTCCCCAGTTGCAAAGTCAGCATCTTTGGCCGTAAGGCCACATCCTCTTCCCTAAGTGCAAGAAATAATCAAGTGATCAACTGGATAAAAAAACACATACAGATAGCAAATCATTTAAAAGACCTTTGTCACTATTTGTGAACTCAGAAAATGTGTCCTCATTTTAATTTTTTAGAGCACTAACCATTATTTCTTTGGGAAAAAGACCCTTTAATTTTCAGAATTTCTAAAGGAAATGCTTTAGGTTTTACAGTTTTGATTACATCCAGATGACTTCAGGCGAGCCACACTTTTGCAATAAATATAGAATGTTAGCGATCTAGTTTTTCATTAGAATACTCTGGGGAGGCAGAGGTCAGAGGCATGGACTCGGACAATTGAGGGCAGTGAAGAGGGGGCAGAGGCGTCAAGTTGACAGCACTGGACAGACAGGAGGGACAGTGGCAGCTCATCGGACGATGGAGGGCAGGGGAAAGGGGGGGCAGGGGCAACAAATCAACCATGCAGGACAGACAGGAAAGGCTGTGCAATACAACAGACCATTGAGGGAAGAAGGGAGACACAGTGGCAGTACAACCATACAAGCCAACAGACCAGATTCAGGCAGGAGACTCCCAATGTTATTAAGCCCAACAGGGCTTTATTTTGGCTGTATCCAACCTAAAATATAGACTCCGTAGAGCTGTGACATATGTGTTAGAGCGGAATGCAATGAAGGCTGGTTTAGAATGTTGAGTTTGCAGTTACACGCAGACAAATAAAGATGTGTAATACTAAGCTCCGTGTGTGACATAGTCATTGGCAGGTACCCAAGCTGGGGAAGATGCCACACAATGTACCATACATGCTAACATTTTGAACTTGGTAAGACGGAGATTTTGGAAAAACAAAATCTGGGGAATTGATTTTGCCTATTGACCTACATTGAATGAGGGATGAAACCCAGAAACCGGTCCTAGGTGCTTGTTTCCAGTCCAGGGAGGACCTGGCCTGGCAGTTCAGGCTGGACTGTTCCCATAGGGAACAGGGTCAAGGCTGAATTGTATATGGCTTGGTTCAAACTGGTATGGCATGGGGAGCAAAAAAACGATGGATTTAGGCCCAGATCTCTGTATTGGGGTGAATGTATGACATTGTTCTGCATTCTGTCCATCAATTGTTCATTTTGCATTTGTCACCCCGAATGGGACGGGTATGCCCAGACCTGTGGTCTCCATGCCACTGGAGTCAAGCTAGCCTGGCTGATGAGGGGTGAAACCCTGAAACCGGTCCTAGGATGCTTGTTTCCAGTCCAGGGAGGACCTGGCCTGGCAGTTCGGGCTGGACTGTTCCCATAGGGAGCAGGGTCAAGGCTGATTTGCAAATGGCTGGGTTCAAACTGGAATGGCATGGGGAGCAAAAAAACGATGGATTTAGGCCCAGATCTCTGTACTAGGCTGAATGTATGACATTGTTCTGCATTCTGCCCATCAATTGTTCTTTTTACCATATGCCTTTGAGCATTCGCATGACTGCTGTGCTGTGCAAAGATAGAGCCAATCCTGACTGGGCTAGTGTCAACACCAATCTCTGTCTGAAGCTTTGGATTGAAGTATGCCATTTCTGTAGCATTCTCAATGACTCGTTTGATATTCTTAAAATGTTTCTTGCAGTCTTGTGACCAATGAAATGAAACATTATTTTTCGTCAAGTCTCTTAATGAAGCCCTTATAGTTGCAAAGTCCTGTATGTATCTGGAACAGTAACTGGCCATGCCAAGAAATGAAAGCACCTTAGAAACATCTTGTGGAGATCAGCATTTGACAGCTCTTGTACTTTAGCAGGATCAGGTGTCATACCCCCATCAGAAAAGATATGTCCAAAGATATTTAGCTTTGTCTTATGGAAATCACACTTATCTGCATTCAAAGTCTAACCTGCATCAGAAAGTAAACAAAATACTTGTGTGAGAGCTTTATCGTGCTGCTTTTGTGTAGCTCCGAAAACAAATATGTCCTCTTTGTAATTGAACGCATTCATGACAGGCTGTATGATACGTCAAATGACATATTGAAAAAGGTCTGTAGCTGATGAAACACCAAAACTTGGTCTTTTGTATCAAAACAGATCAACATGTGTAGAAAAGGTGGTAATGTACCTTCAATTTTCTTTGAGTTCCAACTGATGATAACCTTAATTCAAATCAAGGCAAGAGAAAACCTTTGCACCATTTAATTGTGTTATCATGTAAGTAATCTGTGGACCTGGATGTCATTCTCGTTCAATTGCCTCATTTGCCTGACACATATCAATGCATATGCATATAGGTCCTACACTGTCCTTTTTGGGCACTACCACTATGGGAGAAGCCCATGGCGTTGTACCAGAAGAACATTCAATGATATCATGCTGGAGTAACGATTCAAGTTCTTTTTCAACAGCTTCTTGTAAATGAAAAGCAAATTGCCTATGTCTTAGAGTGACAGGAAGGACAGCCTCATTATTATGCAACTTTGCTTTCATAATCTTAAACTTTGCCAAACCACAAAACAAATAAGGGAACTGGCTCACTATTTCATGGTGAGTTTTTATGTTGTAATTCATGGAGATCAGCCCCATATCTGCAGCTGTGCTGTAGCTGAGTAAACAGGCACTTGACGCTGTACCTTGAAGCACATGGATGGGTGCTTGCACCTTCGTTTTCTTATGTTTCATTGTCCCTACAAATGAATCTTGACTTTTTAATGCCGTTGATTCAGTCCATGTGTACACTTTAGTTTTCAATGGCGTAAGCTGCGGTAATGGCGACAATTCATTATATTTCTCCTCAAGCAGAATGTTTATCGATGCACCACTGTTGAAATGAAAGGTATCGAACAACCATTTACTTTCAGTATAATCTTCAAGCAATGTTTGAATGACTTTGGTGCTTTGGCATGTTGACTTTTCTTTGACTGACATTTCTCTTAACGTGCGGCCACTGCAACATGCACACGCTTTTCTGAGTTAAACATCGACATGGCACAACTATCTTCCTCACTTTCACTTGATATTGATGTGGAAGAACTGTTTGACGATGATTTAGTTAACGATCAACTTCGTTCAGTGTCGATTTGCCTCAACCGATGTCGCCGCTTGGCCTTGAAGGCGTGCATCGAACGTTGCTTCTGGAACAATCGGGTGGCCATTTTGTCTTCGTGCCATGAACCGCTTACTTTTTCCTTTGCTTTGCAAACCATTATAAAATGGTTTTCCTTCCCACAGCCTTTGCATATCTGTCCAATGGTGGGATATTTACCTTCGTGTGAAAACGAAAATCCACACCTGAAACACAATTTCTTTTTACGGGTTATGTTAATTGAGTTTATAAGGCGCACAGCTACCCCAAGGGGTTTCCCGGCGCCAGCCTGAAAGGAAAAGAACGACCGAAAAAGGGGATTACTGGTTAAACAACCAAGTTTTCAGACATCTGCGAAAGTTCTCATAAACTGTTTCTTCCCGTAGTGACATGGGAAGAGAGTTCCATAGGGAAGGTCCTAGGTAGGCAAAGGATCGCCCGCCCATGCGCGCCAATATGATTCGAGGGACCGCAAATTTCATCTGAGTTGTAGAACGGAGGGGGCATGAAGGAGTGTAGGGTGGAACTAAAGATTGCAGGTATTGAGGGGCTGAGCCAGTTTTGATTTTAAACATGTTGCTCAAGGCTTTGAATTTGATACGATTCTCTACCTTGAGCCAGTGAAGGTTGCAAAGAGAACCAGAAATAGAGGCAGCCCTTGGAGCCTGGCAGAGCAGTCTAGCGGCTGCATTCTGCACAATCTGCAGTCTTTGTGACACATCCTTGTTTGTGCCCAAGTACAGAATGTTACCGTAGTCCAGCCTAGAAGTAACAAGGGCCTGGACTACGGTTCTCTGAGTAGAGAAGGGCAGCATCCAAAGAATCTTCCTTAGCCATTTAAGGATGGTAAAGCAGGTTGAGGCCACCTTCACGACTTGCTGCTTCATTGATAGCTGATCATCAATGACAAAGCCTAGGTTACGGACTTGATGAGTGGGAGAGTGGGTAAGAAACCCATTTCCGAAGGCCAGTGCTGTGGACACCAGAGATCTTGTTTTTTCCCCAAAATCAGGACTTCCGTTTTTTCTCCGTTTAGTTTGAGTAAGTTCGCTTGCATCCAAGATGCAATTTTCCTCAAACCAAACTGGAGAGTAGATGGCTCGGATTCCTTCACTGCAGAGAGGGAAAAAATGATCTGGGTGTCATCCGCGTAGGAAAATAAGGACAGCCCTGCCTCTTTGGCAATCACCGCTAGGGGGCGAACATAGACATTAAACAGTAGAGGGCTTAATACAGAGCCTTGGGGTACTCCATATGGGGATGAGTGGATTTTAGAGCTGGCCGTGGAAGAAAAAACCTGAAACATACGGTTAGTCAAGAAGGAGCCAAGCCATTTGAGTGCAGGGCCGTTGATGCCCAAAGATTGCAAAGCTTTTAGTAACACGGTGTGTGACACCGAGTCAAATGCGGCGCTTAAATCAAGTAAAATAAGGGCCACCGTGTCCCCAATGTCCAAACGGGTAGCCATCACTTTGTGTCCTTCAGTCTTTTGTTTTGACTTGCATTTCGCACTCATGACAGATTCATTCTGGGCACCTCCGGCCTTCAAGTCAGCAGCTTGTCTATCTGCATGCTCTTCAGCTCTGGCAGCCATTAACACTCGCTCCAGACTAAATGTTTCTCTCAGCATTCGTCGTCCGAATGAATCTGACAAGCATTCATCAAAAACTGTAAGAAGCATAGCTTCTTCATCATTAAATTCATTCCAGTGGTTGATGAGTGTGTCGAGTCTCTCAACAAAATCTTCAGTGGTTTCACCAACTTTCTGCATTCTTGATCGAAAATGTATCGCTCGTATCACGATTTGGCACTGGATTAAACTTGAGATTAAAAGTTTCTTTAATCTGACAGTATGTGACTGTGTCAGTTTGCAAAATTTTCTCTATGTCATTTTTTTACACCATCACCAGCTAGATTTTTGATATGCTTGACAATCTTTTTGTTATCAGTCACTTTAAGTGCATCAATGAAATCATCAAATGTCTCTATCCAAACAATCCATCTGTGCCAATATTTTGCTTTTTGGAAGTATCAAAAGGTGGTAGTGGTTTCAGGAACGCAGCAGAGTTGTACACCAGTGTGGATCTTAATGAGGCAGGAAATGGTGTTCTTTCTGCTGTTACATGATGAACGCTGTGGGCTTGTTTGTGCAAACCATGTCTGAGGCCTTGTGATGTGCTGGCCTTGGAGTCATCTTTGACACTGACTGGAAGTGTAGTTTCTTTCTTTGCTGCCATCTGAAAAATGTCAGTATTCCAAAATTTGCCTTCGGTTCTTTACATTTTTGGAGATCTCTGAAGTTGTTCTGTGCCCCACTAGGCAGCTTTGGTAGTGAGCCCCTATGGACGGCTCTCTTTAATGGTTGATTATTTTTCTTTTCTTGACATCAGTTGGCACCTTCCAACACCTGGTTGATCTCCACCTTGCACGCTTCTTTTTGCAGCATTATCTTGTAATTTGTGATTCTCAATGGCTGCTCTGTGAAAACCTGGTTCTATCTGCCATTGGTGTTAACACTCTGTATGACGTACGGCTTTATATTGCGTAGCAGCATGGTACCTTTATGTGCGGCCTAACCAGCAGATTCCTGGCCACCGATATGTAGATTTGTTTGCAATGCTTTCTTTGTCTTCAACTTATTTTACAGCGGTTGGAGCTGTGCTTTAACTCCACATGCATTAAGCATTGATGGCGTACTTCGACGACAGCACACATGTCACACATGAGCAGTTTGCTTGGACCACGGCAAACTCTCAAGGAGAGCACTGTCGATCTTTACATTACTTATCCCCTATCTCAGCGCCAATTGTAAACCTCCTTCCCAACCTGTGTACCTGCCAATGACTACACCACACATGGAGCTTAGTATTAACTTTCAATATTGTTCTTGATTTAACTGCAAATTCAACATTCTAAACCAGCCTTCATTGCATTCTGTTCTAGCACTTACGTGACAGTTCTACGGAGTGCATCAGGAGCCAAAAGGGTTCCATCATTGCTAACTCACAAGGCACTACACTAGGGATGTCTGCATATTTAAACATTTGCAGGGCTCAATAGAACACATAAAGAGATTCCTATCTTTCCAGAAAACAGTCTGAAATTACAACTCTCTGATTAATGTGAAAGGACCCAACTTACAATGTATGATTGTTCACTGCAATTTGATGAACTTCACCACAAAATGCGTCCTTGTGTAAAGTAACTGGTGCTCATGTAAAGCGCTCCAATACTTTTAGGTCCAGTTTGCGCTATAAAACAGAAAAAAAAACATCAACTCATGCTGTGTCGATCAGTTATATCTGTTCTTCTAAATAGTTTTCCTAGGAGGACATTCTCCCTACAGGGTTCACTGTGCATTCATCTAGTAGAAAGTCTTTCTTCTTTGATGCCTACTATGATGTTCCTATAAGGTCAAATGTGACCAAACACACGATGGCTGCCACTTTTTAACATATTCCCAAAGTAGTAAAGACTGTGGGGCATATAAGACCGGCGATAAAATTATCGCCGTTTTAGCGGCAGGAAACTGCCGCTAAAACGGCGATAATGGGCTTGCTAATATGCGTTATAGAATTCCAATAGAAGCCCAGGTTAGATGTGCAGGACATCTAACCTAGGCTTCTATTGGAATTCCATAACGCATATTAGCAAGCCCATTATCGCCGTTTTAGCGGCAGTTTCCTGCCGCTAAAACTGCGATAATTTTATCGCCGGTCTTGCTAATATGCCCCTGTAATATTTATGGCTGACATCCAGGAAATGCACTAAACTACTTTGTGACCTGTGATATTAATCAGGAACAGGGCCACTGAGGATTCGCTGACCGCCGATTCAGTAGTGCCTTGAATTATACACCTGCGCCAGAACTGGTACTGCGACCCGCTATGCTGCCGACTTACCATTGAGCTCGTTCTGCAATTTACTCCTGATCTTGACCCCTGTAGTGAACTCTTCCACAGCCATCCTCCCAAGGGGGATTCCCCCCGCCAGCATGCTCTGAGGGCTGGACTTATCCCCTTCAAACATTCGTACTTTTGTCGACGCCGACTATGACCCAGGCCTTTGGATTTTTAGACTCTGCTGAATCTCCCTATGTACCTACGAATCCTTCCAGGCAGTTATCATCCTACGTTGTGTCTTTTATGTCCCGATGATGACCTCCAGTGATGAAGGTCGAAACACCGTCGACTCACACAGCTAAATTTGGACTGCGAATTACGTCACAATTTTACAAAATAGCAAAACCAAAGGGGATGATGGACGGAGTGTTGAACATTGCAAGCACTCACCCCCAGTCAACTGATCTGGGTTTAATCCATCATAATTCTTTAGCTCACTCCGCCACCCCAGTTCAGACATGGCCATATGCAAATCGGTCTGACCCTGTGCCTCATGGGAACAGTCCAGCCCGAACTGCCAAGCCATGTCTTCCCTGGACTGGAAACAAGCATCCTGGGACCGGTTTCTGGCTTACAGCCGTCATCAGCCAGGCTATCTTGAATCCAGTGGCAAAGTGAGCAAGGGACCCATGTTTGGACATACCCTGCCAACTTAGGGCGAACATAGCAAAACCAAAGGGGATGATCGACGGAGTGTTGAACAGTGCAAGCACTCACCCCCAGTCAACTGATCTGGGTTTAATCCATCATCATTCTTTAGCTCACTCCGCCACCCCAGTTCAGACATGGCCATATGCAAATCAGTCTGACCCTGTGCCTCATGGGAACAGTCCAGCCCGAACTGCCAAGCCATGTCTTCCCTGGACCGGAAACAAGCATCCTGAGACCGGTTTCTGGCTTACAGCCGTCAGCAGCCAGGCTATCTTGAATCCAGTGGCAAAGTGAGCAAGGGACTCACGTCTGGGCATACCCTGCCAACTTAGGGCGAACATTGCAAAACCAAAGGGGATGATGGACGGAGTGTTGAACATTGCAAGCACTCACCCCCAGTCAACTGATCTGGGTTTAATCCATCATCATTCTTTAGCTCACTCCGCCACCCCAGTTCAGACATGGCCATATGCAAATCAGTCTGACCCTGTGCCTCATGGGAACAGTCCAGCCCGAACTGCCAAGCCATGTCTTCCCTGGACCGGAAACAAGCATCCTGGGACCGGTTTCTGGCTTACAGCCGTCATCAGCCAGGCTATCTTGAATCGTGGGTCCCTTGCTCACTTCGCCACTGGATTCAAGATAGCCTGGCTGAAGCCAGAAACCGGTCCCAGGATGCTTGTTTCCGGTCCAGGGAAGACATGGCTTGGCAGTTCGGGCTGGACTGTTCCCATGAGGCACAGGGTCAGACTGATTTGCATATGGCCAGGTCTGAACTGGGGTGGCGGAGTGAGCTAAAGAATGATGATGGATTAAACCCAGATCAGTTGACTGGGGGTGAGTGCTTGCAATGTTCAACACTCCGTCCATCATCCCCTTTGGTTTTACAATTTTACAAAATGTCTTTATTAACATATTGGTTCATGCATAACTTTGTCTTTAAATTCAGATCCAATAGGCTGTACTATGTTTACTTCTGCTTCACTTGCGCCGTTTAATATGTTCCGACAAGCACATAGTGTTTACTTCTTCACTTACCACACAACTTAAAAAGCATGGTTGATTCTGCATCTCTGATTTGTGAAATTAATTTTGCACTTCTTTTGCTGACAATATAAATTGCGTTTAACTATGCTCTTGGGACTATTTATCATTATTTAATGTTTGCAGTATAATTAAGTTATTCCTTATACTATATCCCCTCACTGATTCCTTTTGAGACAGTATTGTATGCTACCAGAATTACCTAGGTCTCGACTGGGACTATGGGTGTCTCCTGTGGTTGGTAATACTTTTAGAAAGTTGGCATTTTCCTTCCCTATTTGGTACATAAACCTGTTCCTGGGTCACACAACTGTGTGTAGTTGTTAGCGGGACTTTGTTTATTCCTCCCTGATAGCCACACAATTGAGGGATTAGGTGTGCGTGGATGGGCCATCAACTGTCAGGATGGGGCAGAGCTGGGCACAGCCCCACTTTCAACTGAATAGGCTTTACCCTGTCTTCACACTAAGTACTTGACACCACTGCATTGCTCATGGAGCCAGGACACAGAAGACAGGTAACTTCACAGACTTCAAAGGGAATTCTCCAGGACCTTCTCCTACTTCAAAGTGGGCACCAGATATAAATATTGGACCCTCAGACCCAACTCTTCATTGCACCGCTGGACCAGTGGAAAACTCAGAAGGACTACTGTGTTACTCTCCAAGAAGGACTGCTACTCTGTTGCCCTGCTGCCCTGTTGCCTGCTGCCCTGCTGCCTATGTGAATGGACCTGTATTTTGAACACAGGACTACCAGAGTGACTACAAGGGCCAGTGGCTGACCTCCTGAGCAGAAGATAGAACAAGCTACAGCCATCTTGAACCTAGCACCTAGACTTTATTAGCTGTAAGTCTTCTCTCCCCACCCCCAGTTGTGCCATCCCAGTTTTGGACCCTTGGAAGTGGGCCTGAAGGTGCTCTACGAGCCCGGCTGTGGTCCTGTGGGCCGAACTAATACAGTGCAACACATCTCTACTTCGTAACTGCTGCTGCACCACCCATCCCTTATGCAGGACTTTGCATTGCAGCCTCCTCGGAATCACCGCTGCATGACGCATCCTCAACGCGGGCTTTCACATCGTAAGCTACTTATCGCTGGCATCCTTGACGATGACACATGACTCCGCATCGCAGTCCCACAGCTCTCAGGAAACGCAGTTGCATGAGGTATCATTGAAGCAGAATCTCGCAACGTTCCGCAAATCAGGATTTAAGTAACTTTGTTCAGCTGGCCTGACTTGGTCGCTGTATCTGGCCTGTGCTCCATCGCAGCCGGACGGAACTTGTAACTTTGTCCTGGTCCGATGCGACCAGATAACACAGTTGGCACTTTGTGCTTTAATGCACTATTTTCACTTAAAACTTTAACATTACATAGCTCCGGTTCTACTGATTCAATTTTTGCTGTTTTGGTGTCAAATGTTTTATTACATTTTACTCTATTTTTGGTGTGGGACTTTTCTTGTGTTTTGTTTTCACCTTATTACTGTTTGAAGTGCTGCATAAATACTTTGCACATTGGTATGTCATCAGTTTTTTGGGCAGTGTATCTCTCTGTTCTCCTTCCCCTGGGCTTACACAATTGCATACCCATGATATTTACACAGGACATAGTATGCCTGTGAAAAATAAAATGTACAAGGTGTCCGGCAAGGAGAGGGCTAGCATTAAGGAGGAAGTCACCAATATCCATTAATTAGGGGTGATTGAGCACTCCAATAGACCCTAGTCCAGCCCAGTGTTTCTGGTACCCAAAGTCGCGACACCAGGTGCTGCCCCAGAACTCAAGATCTGTGTGGATTACAGGGGGATGAACTCGGTCACCAAGACTGATGCTCACCCCATCCTCCAACCTGATGAGCTCATTGACAGGCTGGGATCTGCTAAATTCCTGAGTACTTTTGATCTGTACATCAGGATACTGGCAGATTGCCCTGACTGAGGGGGCTAAAGGGAGGTGAGCATTCTGTATCCCAGAGGGCTACCTCTAGTTTAGGGTGATGCCATTTGGATTGAAAAATGCCCCACCACTTCCAGATGTTGGTTAACATGGTCCTGGCTGGAATGAAGGCCTTCAGTGTGGCTTACCTGGATGACATAGCTGTCTTCAGCTTCAGCTGAGAGGAACAGCTGTGCTTCAGGCTTTGCAACTTGTAGGTCTAACTATCAAGGACCCCAAGTGCCAGATACGGCAGGGTTCTGTGGTGTATCTGGGACATTAGTGGGTGGGAGCAAGATTCAGCTTCTCCACGCCAAGATAGAAACTATCCTGGCATTGGAACCCCCAAAACTCATACAGAAGTGAGGGCATTCCTGGGCGTCACTGGATATTATAGGAGGTTTGTCAAGGGGTATGGGACCATTATAGCCCCCATACTGAGCTGACATCAAAGAAACAAACCAAGAATGTGATCTGGACAGAGGCCTGCCAGAAAACCTTTGACACCCTGAAAAAGGCCATGCGTACAGTACCCATATTCAAGGCCCCTGACGTCTCCAAGGAGTTCATAGTTCAGACCGATGCTTCAGAGCATGGCATAGGGGCTGTGTCACACAGCTGCATTAGGAGGGCCTAGAAAAACCTATATCCTTCATCAGTAGGAAGCGACTTCCAAGGGAACACAGGTGGAGTGCTATTGAGAGAGAAGCCTTTTCTGTGTTCTGGGCACTGAAGAAGCTGAGACCATACCTTTTTGGGACTCACTACCGAGTTCAGACAGACCACAGGCCCCTCAGATGGCTCACGCAGATGAGGGTGAGCATCCCAAATGGTTGAGGTGGTCTATCTTCTGACAGGGAATGGACTTTATAGTGGAACCCATCTGGGTCAGCCCACTCCAGTGCTCATGGTCTATACAGGTTCTTCCACCTTAGTGATGAGAAGCCTCATAAGGGTGTGTACTTCTTCCCACTTTTAGCTGGGTCGAAGACATGTTAGATCTGTCAACCTTAGGGTGGTCTTTTACCCAAACGTTTTGCCTACCTCCTCTTGTTTGCTTAAATTAGTTTTTGTTGACAGTGCTAAAGTGCTTGTGCTCACTCCTTAAAACATGGTAAAATTGGACTAGACCTGATTGGCACATTTAATTTACTTCTAAGTCCCTAGTAAAGTGGTACGATATATACCAAGGGCCTGTAAATTAAATGTTACTAATGGACCTGCAGCACGTGTTGTGCCACCCACTTATGTAACCTTTTCAAACATGTCTTAGGCTTGCCATTGCAGTCTGAGTGCAGTTCTAAACTGCCAACTCAACCTGGCAAATAAAACTTTTGCCAGGCCTAAAATTCTCTTTTTAATACAAATAGGGCAGGCCCTAAACAACCTATAGGGCAGGGTGAAATTGTATTTAAAATGTTAAACATGTACTTTTATGTTTTATATTTCCTGGTAGTGAAAAACTCCTATTTTGGTTTTTCACTACTGTGAGGCCTACCGCTCCCATTGGATAACATTGGATTACATTATTTCATTTAATAAGTGATACATTTGTTTGTGACCAGGTAGACCCAACATGTTTGGGTTCTAAATAATTGTAATTAAAAAAATCTCTTTAACTGTAAAGTCTGAAAATGCCACTTTTTAAAAGTTGCCAATTTCTTGTCCTAACTATTTAGTGCATGTGACTTGTTTCCAGGGTCACATGACTTTGATTAGAGAGAAAGTTGGCCTTTGTGTATTCCTCGCAGACAGTGAGACAAAGGGGGCCTAGGTGTTGACAGGATGGGCCATCCTGCCAGGACTGGAGGGACAGATCTATTTCCTTCGCCACTTAGACTTCAAAGGACCTGCCTCAGCACACTCACAAAAAACTTCAAACTGGTCTTTTTTCACCCTAGACCTCTTGGAACCTGGGCAGGGAGGAAGTCAATTGCAGAACCTACTGTGGGGGTGGAGGGGACTCTACACGTTTCTTCCACTTCAAAGCTGGTACCAGGTATAAGCATAGGACCTCAGACCCACTCTTCAGTTCACTCCCAGACCTGTGAAGGGCATTCAGAAGGCCTGCGTTGTACTTCAGAGGACTGCCCTTCTGCTTGAGGCCTGCTTTGTACTTCAAAGGACTACCCTGCAGCTACCAAGAGGACTGTACTGATTCTTGAAGCCTGACTTGTACCCTCAGAGGACAGCCCTGCTGCTTTAGGCCTGCCTTGCTGCTTGGTCCCAGGACTACCACAGTAACTCCAAGGGCTAGTTGACTGGCCTCCTGTTCTGATCTACAAGGACACAAAAAGCTCCAACAAATTGATTCCTACACCTGGACCCTTCCTGAAGTGAGTCCTACTCTTTAAGTGGTGCCCACCCAGTCCTGGACCCTGGGAAGTGTGCAAAAGGTGCCCAAACAGCCAAAAACCCAAACTTGGGACTTAGAAAATTTTCATGCAAAATGTGTTCTAGACCGACAGTATAATGAGGCCTACCTGTTCGTTGATTCGCCCAAGGTGCATTACCAGCTGGCCTGACTTTGCGGTGGTTCCCACTATATTCTTCTCCGCAGCAGCAAATTTTATTCAGCGGCTCCTTGCAGAAAGGGTTTCCAGCCTTGTGGAGTCCTCCTCGTCGGCCACAGACCTCAGCTTCATCCCATTCGACAAAGACTGAATGTAGAAACCTTCCTCACGACTTCGTCCAGTGGCTCACCGATGACGACACCTTCTCTTCAGACACCGCCGACTACCTTGCCCATCTGAACTTTACCTTGTCAGACATTTTTCCTTAAAATATCTTCTAATTCTGAAGGTAAGCCAACACCGGACCTGACTGGTGCATCTGAACTGCGCTCCATCGCGGTCACCTATAACTTTTGACTTTGCGCTACTATAGGCCAGAGGTTAGCTCTTTGATCTTTTAGCTGCTAGATTTTAAAGAAAACTTTAAAATTCATAACTCTGGTTCTACTGATTGGATTTTTGTTGCTTTGGTGTCATAAAATGTATTAAAATTTACTCTATTTTGACTACTTTTCTGCCAACTTACCATAAGGTTAAGCACAGGTTAATATAGTGACTTTTTGTGGTTCACCATGACAAGGATTGTGGTTTTTGCATGAGAAGAGTTCACACCCGTCTCAACCAAAAACTCAATTTCCTGCACCATCTGCTTAAGTCAGGTGGTAAATGTATGTGGTAAAATGCATGGAATAGGGAATTCCCTGTGGTTTTAAACAGGGAGTGTAGGGAAGATCCAGGGCATCAGAATACAAGGCTTGCTGGACATTAGGAAATAGGAATGAAACAAATAAGAATTAGTGGACAGCAGCAGTGATTATAACTAAAGAGAAAGTAGACAGATAGTCAGATGAAAGAAAGGGAGCATTAGGTGAAGTGCCAGCAATCCTCACAATGATGCACACACCAGTCGCCACACTAACATGATGTGTACTTCCCACACTGACACACATAATTTCTGTCAAAGGTACACATACCAGTCTTTGCATTGATATATAAATAGATGCTTGTTGGCATTTCTTCAAAGTATAGCTGGCAGGCCTGCCAAGTAGCACGCATTAGGGGTTAGACTGACACATTTTAGTGCTGGTGTTGCATTAGTCACACAATTATAGTGTTCCCAACCACCAGAGCCGCTCTAGCAGCTTAACTGCACAGCATTAGCAATAGCGCTGACATGCACTGCTACGCTTGGCGAGCAAGCTTTACTTGTTTAAATGTTTCAACTTATTAGCCCACTGACTCAAAGAAACTCTCTGCTCTGGCTCCCCACAGGTGAATTTCATCACCAAAACTGCAGCCAAACCTGTTGTTGTCAAACAACTAATCCCAACCCGACAGTGGGATATAGTTATGTGTGTACTGTCAGGTACATTTATTGAAAAACGTAAGTTAAAAAATGGTTGATCCAGCAGATAGGAATGGTATTGGAAGTATAGCTAGATAGTGTTTCTGAATAAAAAAATGCATCTCTAATAGTGATATCTCTAAGCGGCAGAAATTTGTATATTTTAAGATTAAAGGTGAAAAAAGCTCTTGATGATTACGACCATGGAATTTTTGGAACAAACTGTACCAACCAAAGGAGACAGCAAATGTGTATGTAAAAGAAGGTGCTCATGTAAAACTACACTAAACAGGCAATGCTCCACATCCCTGTCTCAGTCCACCTGAATTGCCTGAATAAAATGTATTAGAGTACAAGAATACACTAATGTTTCTGGGAGAACAGACCATGTAAAATATTTAAAAATAATAAACAACAGAGAGCTTGCCAGGAAATGTACTGCACCTCCTGTTACACTTCATCCAATCTGCTAGAATACAATATTTTATTGTGCAACAACACCTTTTTGCTCAACAAAGGAAACAAATGCATGAGCTGTTACATTATGGACCAGCTGGTGGTTTAAGGCAGGATGTTTTCATAGTTTTGGTCTGTAGCATCAGGCCAGGGAATAGTGGTAGCTTCACAGGGCACCAAAGCTTTTGGTAACCAGGGCAACATCTTTGCCATTGTGTTGCAGTTGAAGAGGGAAGAAACAATAAGTGAGCTGAGTACTTCCACTCTTGCTAGAGTCTTCTGAATCTGTGTTCTGCTCTTCATCACAGCTTCAATTTAATCGCAGGAAGTATGAACGATGACTTATTTTCCCAAAAAGTGACCTTTGGTTTGGTTTGGAAAACAAAGCCCCGATAATATCTTCAGCTCCTTAGATTTTCATGGGCAATTAGTAACCAGAATAGAACAGACGAATGCCATTGCCATTCCATATTGGATTACCAGGACAGTGCCCACACTGCTGAATCTGTATTGTAAAGGGAGAAGTAGAAGATATTGCGTTCTTCAACCAAAGCATCATCCCTTTAATCTTGTGTCAGGGTGCTCTCAGGGAACAGTGAAATTTACCGGCATGGCTAGCAGAGCCCCTCTTTACCTCAAGTCAATATTGGCTCCCCAGTTTAGGAGTGTATCCCTGGTGTGGAAGCATAATACAGATCAGCCGTATTGTGAAACATATTGGCAAGCATACTGAGCATGGCAGAGTCTGTGCCCTCAATCCATTTGCCTCTCACTTTAAGAGCGGGGCAACTTTGGTCAGTTTTTGGTCGACTCCAGTGATCTCCATTGGCAGATGGAAGCAGAGATTCACGTATTTAAAGTAAGGCCTGGATGTTTCACCAATGTCATTAAGAGTGAACCATACAACTTGTTAAAGCAACAAATTACTGATATCCTTGTTTTACAGAATATTGCCTAAAATGTTCAATTGAGGACCACTTTCCTGAGTTCCCAGGAATTTATATACTCCAAGCTAAACATTGCCAGCCACATTAATGCCCTCTGAGCCTACTACTACTAAGCTCTACTATATCCAATCTGCTTCAAGCGTTCAGTTACCTGTACTGTTTCAGACTTACAGAGACGTTTTAAAGCATGTGCAGAATGGGCAATTGCCCAGCCCCCCCGCCCCCCTTCCATGGGCGCCCTTGGAACGTGAAATTATTCTCTATCTTACTTCTTTCTATTTGTCTATCTCAGCTTGTAACTTATAATTCAATGTTGTTTGGCATCACAGGGCTTACATTAGCAGAAAATGAATAACGAAATTCAAAGTTGTTTCGAACAGAGGCTCCCAAAATATTTCTTGCCTGGGTCCCTGAAAATCCTTAAGATGGTACTGTCTTACTACGTGTGGCACGTGTTACCCCTCATTCAAGTGTTACTGTTCTGGGGACCTGGGTACTGCCCTCATTGATCTCTTTTGTGTTTTCCTCATGGCATTAGGATATAGTGGGCATTCAACCTTTCTAATACCTGCACCAAATTTGATTAGTTGGGACAAAAAATAAAAATTGTCTTCTCCACACTTCTAGCAGAAACAGAATTGTTTTTTTATAAACAACTTTATTGATTCTAAAGGTAGAAGGAATCATATACCACAAGTGGCCTTCTCTGGCAACCAACATAAACACATTAGATGGTTCTACCATGGAATCAACAGCGTAGAGTCCAAAGCATCAAACTCAGAAGGACTTGGTCCACAACAGTCTATATTTGTGTGGCAAGTCCAAAATGATACCTTTCAATTGCTCCAGATCTTTGCTTTTTTTTTAGCAGCTCCTAGCTTCATATAAAGGTTTTTCTTGCTGTGCACACCAGTCTATGTCTCCACGCCATTGAGACAGCAAGGGGAGAGTGGGAGATTTCCATCTGCAGGCTGTATCTCATTTTGTGACCATGGTGGCCACCCCAATAACTACCAGGTCAGCATTCGTGCCTCCCATCCCTTCAAAGATCCCCAGCAGAAGGATTTTCGGTGATAGCTCCAGTTTCCATTCTACTACCTCCTATAGTGTCTTAATCTCATCAGTCCAGTAACTTACAATAAGGGGGCATGTCCAAACCATGTGATAAAAGTCTGCGGGAGCATGTGAACACCTTAAGCATTTGGGGTCGAGGAGGAGGTGCGCTTTATGCAGATGGCTGGGAATGAGATAGGCATAGTGTAGGGAGTACGTTTGCACCAGTCTTAACCTAGAAGAGATTGTGATGGTGCAGGGGGCCATCCTGGCATCCCGCTAATCGTCATCTTCGAATTGTCCCACCCATTCCTCCTATTGGGTTTGTAGCTGGGCAAATGTATCAGGGGTGTTAACGGTTAAGGAGCGGTAAAATTAGGAAATTCCTCCTTTCGTCAGAGTGCCCATCAGAGTTTAGCTTCCAGGAGACTATGCTCAGGGAGCATTGTGCCCGGACAGACATGCACCCACAGCTCATGCCAGAGCTGGAGATATTGGTGAAATTGCATGGGTGAAAGAGCATAGATTGACTGTAGCTCCTGAAAAGACTGTATATGGGAGCCAGACCAGACATCCCCCAGCAGGGAAATGCCTACCATGCCCCACTGAGCAAACCCCTCCAGGCCCGCTTCCTAGTGCAACCACACCTCTCTTCATAAGGGGGTCTGCAATGTAAGTTTGGAGTCCCAACCCATGTAACGAATCACTGCATGTCAGCAGAGAAGGACCACCATTGCCACCTCGAAAAGCATTTGAGGAATATGGGCAGCATAGAACCTCCCTAACACAGTTTCAAAGTCCATCGAGGTCAGCTCTTCTCTGTATGCCGCGTCTGACCAACCCCCATTAAACCAGTCATTAGTAACGAGGGTCTGAAATGCCAGGTAGTAGAGGTAAAGACTGGCCATGCCAGTTGCACCTGTGCCTTCAGGTTGGAATAAAGCAGTTTGACATAGCCACAGAAATGGGGACCCAGTCCCACTTTCCGTAGGACCTGAAACAGAAAAGTCCAGTCCACTGTGTCCAATGCTTTTTCAAAATCTATCAGCAGTAAGGCCATGGATGGTGCTAGGAGGGGCTGGCTGGCAGTGCAACATGGAGCTGCCTGAGGTAATGCCTCATGCCCCTGGCTGGCATAAAGCTGCACTGGTCAGGATGTATGAGAATGGGCAGGGCTGTTTTCAGTCGGGCAGCCAATATCATGGCAAAGAGTTCAATTTCGCCGTTGATGAGTGAAATGGGCTGGTAGGCCGCACAGGAGTTGGGTGGAGGGTTTGACTTTGGGATGATCACCATAGTGACCATATCAAGTTCTTGCAGAAAATGGACTTTCTTAGCTGCTTCTTCATAAAGCACCACCAGATGTGGGGAGCGGATAGCTCCAAACACACAGTAGAACTCAGTAGGGTAGCTGTTGGGCCAGGTGTTTTTCCAGTTGACAAGTCTGAGATGGTGGCAGTTATCTCTTTGATGGTAATTGGCTGGTCTGAATTCTGTCTCTCAACCTGTGACACCTTAGAAAGTGAAATGTCGTTCAGCTGGTCTCGGAACTGCTGCAAATAGATGCCAGTAGCAGTTCTCACATGCCTGGCCTATGGCCGGGGTGGAGCGAAGGGGCATGCCCTCGGCACCCAGCATCACAGGGATCACACGGGAGGTTAGGAGCCTGGTGGCCAGCCAGTAAAGCAGCTTACCATTCTTGTCTCCCCACTCGTATATACTAGGTGTGGAGGCGAGTCAAACCTGGTGCGCCTCTTCAAGCGATATGTGTCAAATCAAAGTGCAGGTGATTGTCAGCTGGAGGAAGACCTCGCCTTAGGGTCATCAGGAAATCATGTCTCCAGTCGTAGGGCTTCAGCCTCTAATTGAGTTACACGTTGGAGCCTATCTTTCTTCTTTGATTGGAGGTTGCTTTTGATGTACCCTCTAATAGTTACTTTGCATGCAGCCCACAAGGTGCCAGCCGACTCCACAGACTCCCGATTGGTGTGGTAATATGTTGTTAGCTCTTCAGAGAGGGCTCAAGAGTATTCTCATCCTAAGATCCCATGCATTGAGGTGCCACATGGGTCATTGGGTAGGAGCCCTGGAGCCTAGAAGGAGCAGCACAGAGGAGTGATCAGAAATTCCCCAGGGGATAATTTGTATCTCTGATATGTGAAGACAGTCATTGACCAGCATGAATATAAGGTCTATGAGTGCATGGGAGTGATGGGCTGCTAAAGTGTGATTGTACTGTCTAAGTCGAAGATGCCATAACCTTCACAAATCACATAGACCAAGGGCGTTCACCCAGATGGACAATTGATGGGCTCTAGCACACCTGTTTCTGGACGGGGACCCATAGAGTTAGCATGAGGGTCCAAAACAGCATTGAAGTCCCCTCCCACCACCATCCTGCCACCTGGGAGGGCCAGAAAGAAATTTGTGAGAGTGCGGAGAAATGGATCACTAGCCGACGGGGAAACGCAGACGCATATAAGATTATGGTTTTGCCCCTCCACTATATCCTCGAGGGCAAGATATTGGCCCTGAGTATCAGGGAAAACTAGGCTAATTACCATGGGGAAGGAGCAGTGGAGGAGAATTGCCGCCCACCTGGGAGCCCCGTGCAAAGCCAGCATGGAAAACTCTGACGTACCCTTGATGGAGCAGGAAGGGGCAGGGAGTGCCCAGTAAATGTGTCTCCTGAAGCATCAGAATACCGGGGAGGAAGCAATGGGCATACTACAAGAACGTGGACCATTTAACATGGTCTAGTAGTACCTTAACATTCCAGGACAAAATTTAGAAGTCTGTAAGGGTTGTCATGATTGGTAGGGTGAGGCCTGCAAAGCGGGCACCTCGAGTGTTTCACTAGGAACACGGCCCGTAGTGTTGCTGCTATGCGTGCCAATATAGAGGACTCGCTGCATTTGTTAGCGTGGCATGGTGGCAACAGTAAGAGAACATAAATAAACAAAAAACAGCAACAACAAAACAATATGAACCTCCCAACAACCCCCCGATACTTCTTCCCCAGAATCATCTGTCACCTTTTGTACTGTAACATAAGCCTATAACATTGTGTAGATAAGACGTGGAGTGGCGGACCCCCCTCCTCTTAAAAAGATCTCAGGCTAGCCATCATCCAGTGTAAGAGTAAGTTGTGGTGTAAGTCCTCTTTAGCTGAATAGAGGGTCGCGTGACCCTCGCTCGGGCCTCAGGACATTAGTGATCATCCACGTCGGCGGGCCATAAGAGGGATGTCTCTCCAGAAGGCGTGGTGTGTACATGAAGGTGAAGGATGTGAGATCAGTTTGCGGTGTCTGGAGTGGAGCCTTGAACTGTGGTTCAGATGTTTCCGAGCCTGATGAGGGTGACCCGGCAGCTGCAATTCCATGACCCTTGCGAGAGCGGGTCCAGATACTCTGTTTCAATCGAGTGGTCAAAATTGCTTTTTCTATGAGGGTGCTTTCTCACCAGACAGGGGAGATCGATTCGATTGATGTATCTTTCTTTCTTCAGTGAGCTATTCCCATGCTGATTCCGGTGTGTCAAAAAAAGATTGTTGGAACTAATGCATGTATGACAAATTCACAGCCTTTAGTTTAACTTTAACCTCCATGTAGGATCTTTGTTTAGCCTGCACTGCTCTAGTGTAGTCTGGAAACACCATTATTTTAGAGTTGTCATGGTGTAGGTCTTTGAGTTCTCTGGCCTCACGAAGGATTGAGTCTCTATCTTGAAAGTTGAGAATGTGAGTGATCATGGGCCTGTGCGGGACTCCGGGAGGCAGTGCTTATGGTGCCCATTCCATCACAAATCAGGTGGACAATTTGTCCATTGGCATCCAGGATCTGAGCCATTTTTCTAAGAACTCAGTGGGGTCCACCATCTCAAGACCCTTAGGGACACCAATAAACCTAAAATTGTTGCATCAAGATCGGTTTTTACCATCGTCTGCCCAATCTTGCAGCTCTGCAGTTTGAGACACAAGGCGAGATACCTTCAATTTCAGGTCTGAAACGTCCTCTTCCACTGTGGAAATTCATCCTTTAGCCTCTGTAATTCTGCAGGTGACTTTTCACAGATCTTGACGCAGGAGTGCCACATCAAAATCATTTCCCGCAATCCTGGTTTCAATTGCTGCTTGCGACATATGGATGGCTATAGGATTGTGAAAAAATCCCCAGTAACAGCTGATATGCGATCCATCTTAGATCTGCCAGCTGGGGTCATCTCAGTGAGAATCTCTACCCCAGTCAGCCTTGCCAGCTGACACCTGCCCGCTCCAACCCTTGGTGGTAGGGGGACGACCGGGAGATGCTTGATGGAAGTAGCTTACAGCGGCGGATGACGGAGGGGGTCCAAAGCACTCCTAGAGCGCTATTGCCATATTGATGCCCAAAGCCACGACCTCAAGCTGAACATTTTAGTGTGCTTTGGCATGCTTCTCCTTCTAAAATCTCAGTGACTCTCAACAATGTGGGCATTTCTGTCTCTTTCTTATCCTATCTCCTGGGTCCATCCCCCTCCTCTGTGCTTTTGTGAGTTGGCAGGTGGTGGTATTAAGAATCTACATCTATCGCTAAAGTTCCTCCCAAGTTCTGCAAATAACTTTTTCCCCCATCTATGGGAGCTATAAACCATCACATGGGCCCTCTGTACAGGTCTTGGGGAGTGTGATCACTTGACACATGGTTTCTTTCTTCTCATCACTCTCCTAGATGAGCCAAACAAGCTCAATCTTGAGCCAAAGGAGCATCACTTCTTCAAAACCCATTGGAGCTCCTAGTTCAAAAGTCCAATATCCAACTTTGAAATGACAACTCACTGCTTATTATAGGCAGGTAATACAAGCTCTGAGAGATCTATAATCTTTTCTTTTTTAACAAACAGTTCTCTTGCTGTTCAACTTATAGGGCCTGTTTCTGACAGGCACAAACTTTCCATTAACCGTTAGGGACTGGATGCAGTTGAAAAAGGTGCTAACTTTCTGCTTTCGGCCTTTTTACAGAAATGTAATTTGTATGAAGGATCCAGTTCTCACTACCACAGCATCAATATGCCAACCATTTTCTGTTTTTTGATTTGACTGTCCGAACCTGTAGCTCAACTGATGTCTCATCAACTTTGCCTGCAGAGGCTAGCATGTTAGGTACCAAGGGGCCTATTACCATGGCGGTCGGAAAACCTCCCCGACCGCCATGGTAGTGGAAAACAACCGCCGGCAGGTAGCGTGGCAAAGCTGCGCCAAGATTAGGATGTCCCGCCCAAAAAAAAACGACCGCGGCGGTAAGAGCCACCGAAAAACTGCTCGTAGCGGGCGGAGAAGGCGAAAACCCGTCCGCGGCGGTCACATTCTCGGAGGAAACAAATCAAACCGCCGCCACGACAGCGGAGACACCGCACGGAACATTAGAATATCCCCGATGTGACCGCGGTACGTTCCGCTGAATCCGACCGCAAAAAACGCCAACAGTGATGAATGGGAGAGCCGCCGGAAGAACTGCAGCATAGCCTCCGCTGCGGACGCTCCGTGACAAACATGGCGGTCGACAGAAAAAAATCACAACAAGGTCACAAAGTGCACACAGCAAACTAGCCATGCACCCAAAAACACACAACACACCCCAATGACACAACCACATGGCAACTACAAAAATCCAAATCCCAGGACAACCCACACAACACACCTGACAGCAATACCCCATTTGGACACACCCACATAGCTGGGTATAAAACCAGCCCCTTCCCTGACCACAATCCTTTGCAATACTCCACAACTGAAGGGCCCAACACCAGAGCACAAAGGAGAGGCAAATCTGCACACCATCACTACTCACACCACAAACAGCACCACCACCACTTACACACCTGCACCTATAACCCCTCTGCACATCACACATCACACACCATACACATCACCCCCACCCCCACCACTTACACACCTGCACCTCAAACCCCTCAGCACATCACACACCATGGCACCACAGAAAATGCCAAAATTCACAGATAGTGAGTTGACAGTCATGGTAGATGAGATAGTCAGAGTTGAACCACAACTGTTTGGTAACCTGGTCCAACAGACACCATTAGCCAGAAGAAATCAAATGTGGGCAAGGATAGTCGATAAGGTCAATGCAGTAGGGACCATCCCACGCAACAGACAGGAAATCATGAGGCGCTGGCATGACCTGAAGAGTGTTGTCAAAAAGAAGAGGAGCAAGAACCATGAGCTGGCTCAGAGGACTGGCGGTGGCCCTCCCATTCCACCAAGAACATTCACTGCATGGGAGGAGAAGGTGCTTGCCATACTGCATCCAGAGAGTCTCACAGGAATACCCGGGGGAGTGGAGGCTGGTAAGTACAAACAAATGTAGCCCATTTTACAGCAATGTACTGTCAAGCACAACTACAAAGCTCCATCTCAGAGGGACAAGTATATCCATATACACCACAATATCCAACACATGTCCCACAGATGTAACATCCACTACATCTGAATCACCCCAAAAGGTAGCCAACATTTACAGGGCTGTATGTGCCCAGGCAAATAGCACTACAACTTCCACCAGGCCCCCTGTCCCACCCCTGAGCAGGATGGAGCACTCCACACCCAGAAGCATTGGGAAGCCATCTTCTCACTACAAACAAACTAACAGGTAGGTAGCCATCTTCCCTGGGAAGGCTGTTTGGGGGTGGGAGGCCTGCACAACAACTCCCACCAGGCCCCCTGTCCCACCCCTGACCAGGATGGAGCACTTCACACCCAGAAGCACTGGGAAGCCATTGTCTCACTACAAACAAACTAACAGCTAGGTAGCCATCTTCTCTGCGAGGGCTTTTTGGGGGTGGGAGGCCTGCACAACAACTTCCAGCATGCCCCCTGTCCCACCCCTGAGCAGGATGGAGCACTCCACACCCAGAAGCATTGGTAAGACATTGTCTCACTAAAAACAAACTAACAGGTAGGTAGCCATCTTCCCTGGGAGGGCTGTTTGGGGGTGGGAGGCCTGCAGTACTACTCCCACCATGCCCCCTTGTTCCCCAGCACATCAAGATGGAGCACTCCCTCCCACCCAGATGCATGTGTCAGTCATTGCACTGTCCACTTCAAACTAACAGCTATGTAGCCATCTTCCCTGGGAGGGCTGTTTGGGGGTGGGAGGCCTGCAGTACTACTCCCACCATGCCCCCTTGTTCCCCAGCACATCAATATGGAGCACTCCCTCCCACCCAGATGCATGTGTCAGTCATTGCACTGTCCACTTCAAACTAACAGCTAGGTAGCCATCTTCCCTGGGAGGGCTGTTTGGGGATGGGAGGCCTGCAGTACTACTCTCACCATGCCCCCTTGTTCCCCAGCACATCAAGATAGAGCACTCCCTCCCACCCAGATGCATGTGTCAGTCATTGCACTGTCCACTTCAAACTAACAGCTAGGTAGCCATCTTCCCTGGGAGGGCTGTTTGGGGGTGGGAGGCCTGCAGTACTACTCCCACTATTCCCCCTTGTTCCCCAGCACATCAAGATGGAGCACTCCCTCCCACCCAGATGCATGTGTCAGTCATTGCACTGTCCACTTCAAACTAACAACTAGGTAGCCATCTTCCCTAGGAGGGCTTTTTGGGGGTGGGAGGCCTGCAGAACAACTCCCACCAGACCCCCTGTCCCACCCCTGAGCAGGATGGAGCACTCCACACCCAGAAGCATTGGAAAGCCATTGTCTCACTACAAACAAACTAACAGCTAGGTAGCCATCTTCCCTGGGAGGGCTGTTTGGGGGTGGGAGGCCTGCAGTACTACTCCCACCATGCCCCCTTGTTCCCCAGCACATCAAGATGGAGCACTCCCTCCCACCCAGATGCATGTGTCAGTCATTGCACTGTCCACTTCAAACTAACAGCTAGGTAGCCATCTTCCCTGGGAGGGCTGTTTGGGGGTGGGAGGCCTGCAGTACTACTCCCACCATGCCCCCTTGTTCCCCAGCACATCAAGATGGAGCACTCCCTCCTACCCAGATGCATGTGTCAGTCATTGCACTGTCCACTTCAAACTAACAGGTAGGTAGCCATCTTCCCTGGGAGGGCTTTTTGGGGGTGGGAGGCCTGCACCTCAACTCCCACCAGGCCCCCTGTCCCACCCCTGAGCAGGATGGAGCACTCCACACCCAGAAGCATTGGGAAGCCATTGTCTCACTACAAACAAACTAACAGGTAGGTAGCCATCTTCCCCAGGAGGGCTTTTTGGGGGTGGGTGGCTTGCACATCAACTCCCACCAGGCCCCCTGTCCCATCCCTGAGCAGGATGGAGCACTCCACACCCAGAAGCATTGGGAAGCCATTGTCTCACTACAAACAAACTAACAGGTAGGTAGCCATCTTCCCTGGGAGGGCTGTTTAGGGGTGGGAGGCCTGCACAACAACTCCCACCAGGCCCCCTGTCCCACCCCTTAGCAGGATGGAGCACTCCACACCCAGAAGCATTGGGAAGCCATTGTCTCACTACAAAAAAACTAACAGCTAGGTAGCCATCTTCCCTGGGAGGGCTGTTTAGGGGTGGGAGGCCTGCACAACAATTCCCAGCATGCCCCCTGTCCCACCACTGAGCAGGATGGAGCACTCCACACCCAGAGGCATTGGGAAGCCATTGGCACACTACAAACAAACTAACAGCTAGGTAGCCATTGTAGGAGAGTAGGATCTGCTTCACATGGGTACCCTCACTTTTTGCTGATGCTTCACTGTTTATCGACTTTAGGCTGGCTGGGGCCCTGCTAATCAGAACCCCAGCCTAGCTGCTTCCTCTCTAAAATGGTTTCCATATGCCTTAGGCACATCTCTGATTGGAATCTGGAGTGCCCTTATAAGTCCCTAGTATATGGTATACTATGTACCCAGGGCATAGGTACCTCAGAGGCCTACCAGGGGCTGCAGCATGTATTGTGCCACCCCTGGAAGGCCATCCAAAATGACACCACAGGTCTGCTACTGCAGCCTGGGTAAGGTGGTGCATGCACCCCTTACTGTGATATAGGTTACCTATATCACTGCATATGCACACATATAAACCTATAAGTCACTCCTATGGCAGGCCTTATCAATCCTGAAGGCAGAGTGCTTGGTTCTTATGTGAGAGGGTGCCCCTGCATGAGCAGAGCCCCTCTGCAGCGGTCGGAGCCCCTCTGCAGCGGTCGGAGACCCTTCTCTGATGCTGTTTGAAGTGCAGCCTGACCATATACTCTTAAGTGCATTATATCCTCGCGGTAAAATGCTAACTTTGGACTGGCTGCACCAAAACATGTCGTGTTTGGTGTCAAACATCTTGGAATACTATGCCCCCGCCAGTTCTGGCGGCTGGGGTAGCATTCCACCCTTCTAGAAGGAGAGACATGTACCCACCGGCATACCCGGTAACTACTTTCCAGAGCCCTGGCATCACAAAATGGATGCTGCTGCCACAGACACGGGTCTGGCCTCCTGCTGCTGACTGAAACTCCGGCAGGGGAGGCCTGGACAATAGGTTTCCTGTCCCAGGGAGGTGTAACCACCTCCCCAGACAGGATAATGTATATTGGGGCTGGGCGGGAGCACTCTCTGGTGCTTTGAAGTCCTGCACTGGGGGCACATTTGGTGTCCCTGTGCATACCCCAGTTCAAACCGGCTCAGGGGCTTCCAGCCCCTGCTCTGGCATGAAACTGGACAAAGGGAAAGGGGTGTAACCACCCCTCTGCCCTGACCCTCCCATAGGTGGGTCCCCAGAGTATGTCCAACCCCTAACTTGGTATAAGTATGGGACCCCAGTACCTTAGGACTTTAGATTTACCTGGACGAAACTCTGATACAGAATCCTGGACCTTCGACGCTCTACTTCAAGATTAGAGGACTGAAGAATCTCCCTTGGGGTCAAGGAGTGACTCCCCTGCTTGGCAGGCACCTAAGAAGCAATTGTCCGGTCTGCATCGCTGAAGCTCCCGCCAGATGCCGAAGTCTTTGCATCACCAGAGGTAGATTTCCAGACTTCCCCGAGGCTGCCCTGAGTCCAGCAAGCTGAGGCCAGCTGTCGGACGTGGAACCGTGACCCCTGGACACCGAGCACATTTGCAAGTGCATCCTCTTCCTGGTCTCCCACAAAGTTGTGCTTTGAGCTCCGAGTAGCCCCTACCTCCAGCACCGACTGCACCGAAGATCACTGGCCTCCACTCCACGAGTGTCCTGTGAGCCAGCTCCAAGTGCGTCCACTCGAGGCTCGTTTGCGGTCGCTAGTCCGTTGGCTAGTGGGCCCTCCCGCAGGCAACTCTTCTTCTGCTTGGGCTTCCGTGGTTGCTCCAGACGTGCCCTGACTTACCCTCGCTGGGTGAGTCCCTCAGACCTTGCTGGTCTGCACCACCGTCCTTCTTCTATTTCCACGAGACTTGCCGTTGCCAAGGCTTGTTGGGTCCAATCCGGTCGCCGACACCCCTGCAATCGACAGACGTCATGGCACAGCTCGAATCCAGCTCCTGGTCATTGTCGACGCCTCCTGGACCTCGTGGCTGAAGAGTCAGGACGACCGTCAACCTACCTGAAGCACCCGACATCGGTGGGCATCCGCTCATCGCCTTCCTGGTCACTGGCTAGTGACCCAGACTCTGTCCCCTCTGCTTTCAGGTTCTTCAGATCTTCGATCCACCTTTAGATCCACCCGAACACTTTCGACTTGGCCGCCAGCAGCACTTTGCAGCAGATCGCCAGTGAAAACGATGACGAAACCCGACCCCGAAAGAACCCTATGCACCCGGCTTCCCTGGGTGAGGTAACTCGAGTACTCCGGTGCTCCCGTGAGTATAGAATCTAGAACAACCTAGTTCTAAAGGGGTTTGCTCCAAGTCCTCCTCTAAGTGTCCCTTTTCTTTAAAACTCCAACCGCGACATTCCCCATAGAAGTCAACGGCGGCTCGCGGCTGTGTTCTCACACTGCACGCATCCCCCGTGGGTCCCCTGTGTCACTACCTTGGGTGGTTCCTTGAGGGCCAAGCACTTCTACAGGCTCTAGGCCTTGTGTCTAGCTCAGTCGTGGTTCTTATACCACTTTATTGGTATATGGTTTGGTATGCCCCTAGGGCTCAAACGTGTATTTGTGCTATTACTGTTGATATCTAACTTATAACTTATGTACTTCGAACTCTAGCCTCATAAAGAGACTAGAGGGGTGTGTTTAGCAATAAATACATATATTTTGAATATATACCTGGTGTGGTCCTCTTTCATTTGGTCACTCAAGAGATTATAGACTGGTAAAACAAGCTGCTTTACATTCCTTCAAGACTTAGCCTGAAGGCTGCTCTCCATAGCTACCACTAGGATAGCTTTCAATAAAGGTTGTCTTTAACCTATCTCCAATAAGGGGTTGTTTGGACTGGTGCAAGGTGCCCACTATAATTAGTGGACAGCATAAACCAGGCCAACTTCTCACATTGGTGTGCAGCGGGTGGGATTCCAGCTTGCTATTGTTTTACCAGATAATCTCAATTGAATTGATCAACTGAAAACCACTAAGGGTACCTTAGGTACATATAAATCAAGCTTAGGATACAGTAAGTTCTACTGAACTTAGAGTTGTGTGTTAAGGGATAGCACACCCTTTCTACAACTCAAGAGAGTTTAGTAGGCCACACTAGAGTAGGTAGTGCATACACCACACCTCACTAGTAATGTCTTCAAAGCCAGGACCCAGTGAGTCCTTGCCAGAAGCCAGTGGGCTTCTTCCCTCCAAGTATGATAATCTCCCATTCTTGGAATTGAGAGCATTGTGCAATACTAGGAAGCTGAAGGCAGGCAAAAGTGCCAGCACCCAACACCTCAGGGAGGTGCTACTGTCAGATGATCTCAGCAGACCCCGAGGGTCTGAAGGGGTAGGCAGACAGGGTGGGGCAGAAGATGAGGAAGGGTCCAGGGGTGAAATCACCCAGGTCCCACCTCTGAAACTGGCCAGGAAGGTGAAAATGACCTTGACCTGGAAATTCCAATTCCTCCTGTGGATGAGGAGGAGGATCAGAATGACCTCCCCTTTGTCCCCCCAGGAAGAATTGTGAGTGTGCCCAGAAGGCCTAGATCTCCTTCTCAGGAGTCTAACCACTCTGACACCTCAATAGGGACCTCTGTTTCCTCTCATAGGAGGGAATCCTCCCAGTGAAAGGAAAGAGAGACTGCTCAGATATGGAGAAGCTCAGTTGAGACTCAGAAGAGAGCAGTTGGCTATAGACAGGAGTCCCTAGAGCTTGAAAAGCAAAGAAAAAGATGGGACTAGAGTCCCATGGTGGCAGCAATTTCCCCAGAGATAGGGAAAGGTCTTATGACCATAGAAACCTGAGCAAGATTGTCCCTCCCTACCAGAGTGGGGATGACATCCACAAATGGATAACTGCACTGGAGAGGGCCTGTAAAGTACAGAGGGTCCCTCAGGAGCAGTGGGCAGCAATCTTGTGGCTCTCCTTTGCAGACAAAGGTAGAGACAAGCTCCTCACTGTTAGAGAAGAGGATGCTGACAATTACAAAGTCTTGAAGAGTGCTCTGATTGATGGGTTTGGCCTAACAACTGAACAATACAGGTTAAAGTTCAGAGATACCCAAAAAGCACAGACTCAAGACTGGGTGGACTATGTGGATTGTTCTGCTAAGGCTCTGGAAGGTTGGCTATTGGGCAGTAAGGTATGTGACTTCACAGGATTGTACAATCTTATCATGAGGGAGCAGATTCTTAATAACTGTCAAAATCAGCTGTTGCATCAGTACCTGGTGGACTCTGATCTGACCTCTCCCCAAGAATTGGGAAAGAAGGCAGACAAATGGGTCAGAACCAGGGTGAGGCAGAAGGTACAGAACCAAGGTGGTGACCCAAAGAGGCAAGATTCTAAGAACTCTGATAAGGGTGGGGAGAAGGGTAAAGACCAGAAGTCTTCACAAGGCCCCCAAAAATCTTCTTTAGGTGGGGATTCACAGTCTAACAAGGGAAAAGGCCAAAAGAAACCATGGTGCAAAGTCTTTAAGCAAAAGACACACTGGACCAGTGATTGCACCAAGTCCAAAGACTCTATTCCAGCCCCCACCAATGCCCCTAAGGCACCTGTTCCCCCTAGTGCAGTTACAATTGGTGGTGGGAGTACACAGGCCAAGGGGTTAGGAGGGTTGACCCTGGGTAAAGAGATGAGCTCTGACCTAGTCAGAGAACTCACTCAGGCTGTCCTAGTCTGTGATGGAGGCATGGATGTGACCTCCTCTGTGAGTCCCAGTAATCTGGGCAAGTACAGGCAGCAGCCCTTAATCAATGGAAAAGAGGCTTTGGCATTTAGGGACACAGGGGCAAGCCTATAGTGCAGCATATCTAGATGATATTGCTGTCTTTAGCTCCACCTGGGAGGATCACCTGGTCCACCTCAGAAATGTTTTGCAGGCCCTGCAGAAAGCAGGCCTAACTATCAAGGCCACAAAGTGCCAGATAGGGCAGAGTCAGGTTGTGTACCTGGGCCACCTTGTGGGTGGAGGCCAGGTTCAACCACTGCAGAGCAAGATCCAGACCATCATGGACTGGACTGCTCCAACTACCCAGACTCAGGTGAGAGCCTTTTAGGCCTGACTGGGTACTATAGGAGATTTGTCAAGGGGTATGGATCAATAGTGACACCCCTGAATGACTTAACTTCCAAGAAAATGCCCAAAAAGGTTCAGTGGACAGTTAGCTGTCAAAAGGCATTTGATGACCTGAAGCAGGCCATGTGCACTGCTCCCATTCTACAGAGTCCTGATTACTCCAAGAAGTTCATTGTCCAAACAGATGCATCTGAATTGGGGGTAGGGGCTGTACTGTCACAATTGAATGATGAAGGTCAGGATCAGCCAGTAGCTTTTATTAGCAGAAGGCTGACCCCTAGAGAGAAACGTTGGTCAGCCATAGAGAGGGAGGCCTTTGCTGTGGTTTGGGCTCTGAAGAAGTTGAGGCCATACTTGTTTGGTACTCACTTCCTTGTTCAAACAGACCACAAGCCCCTCCTATGGCTAAAACAAATGAAGGGTGAGAACCCCAAACTGCTTAGGTGGTCCATTTCCCTACAGGGGATGGACTTTACAGTGGAACATAGACCTGGGAGTAACCATGCCAATGCAGATGGACTCTCTAGGTACTTCCACTAAGAACATGAAGACTCAACTGGTCAAGGTTAGTTTAATGTCCCTACGTTTGGGGGGGTTGTGTAGGAGAGTAGGATCTGCTTCACATGGGTACCCCCACTTTTGCTGATGCTTCACTGTTTTTCGACTTTAGGCTGGCTGGGGCCCTGCTAATCAGAACCCCAGCCTAGCTGCTTCCTCTCTAAAATGGTTTCCATATGCCTTAGGCACATCTCTGATTGGAATCTGGAGTGCCCTTATAAGTCCCTAGTATATGGTATACTATGTACCCAGGGCATAGGTACCTCAGAGGCCTACCAGGGGCTGCAGCATGTATTGTGCCACCCCTGGAAGGCCATCCAAAATGACACCACAGGTCTGCTACTGCAGCCTGGGTAAGGTGGTGCATGCACCCCTTACTGTGTTATAGGTTACCTATATCACTGCATATGCACACATATAAACCTATAAGTCACTCCTATGGCAGGCCTTATCAATCCTGAAGGCAGAGTGCTTGGTTCTTATGTGAGAGTGTGCCCCTGCAGGAGCAGAGCCCCTCTGCAGCGGTCGGAGACCCTTCTCTGATGCTGTTTGTAGTGCAGCCTGACCATATACTCTTAAGTGCATTATATCCTCGCGGTAAAATGCTAACTTTGGACTGGCTGCACCAAAACATGTCGTGTTTGGTGTCAAACATCTTGGAATACTACCCCCCCGCCAGTTCTGGTGGCAGGGGTAGCATTCCACCCTTCTAGAGGGAGAGACATGTACCCACTGGCATACCCGGTAACTTCTTTCCAGAGCCCTGGCATCACAAAATGGATGCCGCTGCCACAGACACGGGTCTGGCCTCCTGCTGCTGACTGAAACTCCGGCAGGGGAAGCCTGGACAATAGGTTTCCTGTCCCAGGGAGGTGAAACCACCTCCCCAGACAGGATAATGTGTATTGGGGCTGGGCGGGAGCACTCTCTGGTGCTTTGAAGTCCTGCACTGGGGGCACATTTGGTGTCCCTGTGCATACCCCAGTTCAAACCATCTCAGGGGCTTCCAGCCCCTGCTCTGGCGCGAAACTGGACAAAGGGAAAGGGGTGTAACCACCCCTCTGCCCTGACCCTCCCATAGGTGGGTCCCCAGAGTATGTCCAACCCCCTAACTTGGTATAAGTATGGGACCCCAGTCCTTAGGACTTTAGATTTACCTGGATTAAACTCTGATACAGAATCCTGGACCTTCGACGCTCTACTTCAAGATTAGAGGACTGAAGAATATCCCTTGGGGTCAAGGAGTGACTCCCCTGCTTGGCAGGCACCTAAGAAGCAATTGTCCGGTCTGCATCGCTGAAGCTCCCGCCGGACGCCGAAGTCTTTGCATCACCAGACGTGGATTTCCAGACTTTCCCAAGGCTGCCCTGAGTCCCCAGCAAAGCTGAGGCCCGTAGCCATCGTGGGTAACGTGGAACCGTGACCCCTGGACGCCGAGCACATTTGCAAGTGCATCCTCTTTCTGGTGTCCCACGAAGTTGTGCTTTAGGCTCCGAGTAGCCCCCGCCTCCAGCACCGACTGCACCGAAGATCACTGGCCTCCACTCCACGAGTTATCTGTGAGCCGGCTCCAAGTGCGTCCACTTGAGGCTCCTTCGCGGTCACTAGTCCGTTGGCTAGTGGGCCCTTCCGAAGGCAACTCTTCTTTTGCTTGGGCTTCCCTGGTTGCTCCAGACGTGCCCTGACTTACCTTCGCTGGGTGAGTCCCTCAGACCTTGCTGGTCTGCACCACTGTCCTTCTTCTATTTCCAAGAGACTTGCCGTTGCCAAGGCTTGTTGGGTCCAATCCGGTCACCGACACCCCTGCAATCGACAGACATCATGGAACAGCTCGAATCCAGCTCCTGGTCATCGTCGACACCTCCTGAACCTCGTGGCTGAAGAGTCAGGATGACCATCAACCTACCTGAAGCACCCGACATCGGTGGGCATCCGCTCATCGCCTTCCTGGTCACTGGCTAGTGACCCAGACTCTGTCCCCTCTGCTTTCAGGTTCTTCAGATCTTCGATCCACCTTTGAATCCACCCGAACACTTTCGACTTGGCCGCCAGCAGCACTTTGCAGCAGATCGCCAGTGAAAACGACGACGAAACCCGACCCCGAAATACACCTATGCACCCGGCTTCCCTGGGTGAGGTAACTCGAGTACTCCGGTGCTCCCGTGGGTATAGACACTAGAACAACCTAATTCTAAAGGGGTTTGCTCCAAGTCCTCCTCTAAGTGTCCCTTTTCTTTAAAACTCCAACCGCGACATTCCCCATAGAAGTCAACGGCGGCTCGCGGCTGTGTTCTCACACTGCACGCGTCCCCCGTGGGTCCCCTGTGTCACTACCTTGGGTGGTTCCTTGAGGGCCAAGCACTTCTACAGGCTCTAGGCCTTGTGTCTAGCTCAGTCGTGGTTCTTATACCACTTTATTGGTATATGGTTTGGTACGCCCCTAGGGCTCAAACGTGTATTTGTGCTATTACTGTTGATATCTAACTTATAACTTATGTACTTCGAACTCTAGCCTCATAAAGAGACTAGAGGGGTGTGTTTAGCAATAAATACATATATTTTGAATATATACCTGGTGTGGTCCTCTTTCATTTGGTCACTCAAGAGATTATAGACTGGTAAAACAAGCTGCTTTACATTCCTTCAAGATTTAGCCTGAAGGCTGCTCTCCATAGCTACCACTAGGATAGCTTTCAATAAAGGTTGTCTTTAACCTTTCTCCAATAAGGGGTTGTTTGGACTGGTGCAAGGTGCCCACTATAATTAGTGGACAGCATATACCAGGCCAACTTCTCACAGCCATCTTCCCTGGGAGGGCTGTTTGGGGGTGGGAGGCCTACAGTACTACTCCCACCATGCCCCCTTGATCCCCAGCACATCAAGATGGAGCACTCCCTCCCACCCAGATGCATGTGTCAGTCATTGCACTGTCCACTTCAAACTAACAGCTAGGTAGCCATCTTCCCTGGGAGGGCTGTTTGGGGGTGGGAGGCCTGCAGTACTACTCACACCATGCCCCCTTGTTCCCCAGCACATCAAGATGGAGCACTCCCTCCCACCCAGATGCATGTGTCAGTCATTGCACTGTCCACTTCAAACTAACAGGTAGGTAGCCATCTTCCCTGGGAGGGCTTTTTGGGGGTGGGAGGCCTGCAGAACAACTCCCACTAGGCCCCCTGTCCCACCCCTGAGCAGGATGGAGCACTCCACACCCAGAAGCATTGGGAAGCCATTGTCTCAGTACAAACAAACTAACAGGTAGGTAGCCATCTTCCCTGGGAGGGCTTTTTGGGGGTGGGAGGCCTGCATCACAACTCCCACTAGGCCCCCTGTCCCACCCCTGAGCAGGATGGAGCACTCCACACCCAGAAGCATTGGGAAGCCATTGTCTCAGTACAAACAAACTAACAGGTAGGTAGCCATCTTCCCTGGGAGGGCTGTTTGGGGGTGGGAGTCCTGCACAACAACTCCCACTAGGCCCCCTGTCCCACCCCATAGTAGGATGGAGCACTCCACACCCAGAAGCATTGGGAAGCCATTGGCACACTACAAACAAACTAACAGCTAGGTAGCCATCTTCCCTGGGAGGGCTGTTTGGGGGTGGGAGGCCTGCACAACAACTCCCACCCCTGAGCAGGATGGAGCATTCCACACCCAGAAGCATTGGGAAGCCTTTGGCACACTACAAACAAACTAACAGCTAGGTAGCCATCTTCCCTGGGAGGGCTGTTTAGGGGTGGGAGGCATGCACAACAATTCCCACCAGGCCCCCTGTCCCACCCCTGAGCAGGATGGAGCACTCCACACCCAGAAGCATTGGGAAGCCATTGGCACACTACAAACAAACTAACAGCTAGGTAGCCATCTTCCCTGGGAGGGCTTTTTGGGGGTGGGAGGCCTGCACAACAATTCCCACCAGGCCCCCTGTCCCACCCCTGAGGAGGATGGAGCACTCCACACCCAGAAGCATTGGAAAGCCATTGTCTCACTACAAACAAACTAACAGCTAGGTAGCCATCGTCCCTGGGAGGGCTGTTTGGGGGTGGGAGGCCTGCAGTACTACTCCCACCATGTCCCCTTGTTCCCCAGCACATCAAGATGGAGCACTCCCTCCCACCCAGATGCATGTGTCAGTCATTGCACTGTCCACTTCAAACTAACAGCTAGGTAGCCATCTTCCCTAGGAGGGCTTTTTGGGGGTGGGAGGCCTGCACAACAACTCCCACCAGGCCCCCTGTCCCACCCCTGAGCAGGATGGAGCACTCCACACCCAGAAGCATTGGGAAGCCATTGTCTCACTACAAACAAACTAACAGCTAGGTAGCCATCTTCCCTGGGAGGGCTTTTTGGGGGTGGGAGGCCTGCACAACAACTCCTACCAGGCCCCCTGTCCCACCCCTGAGCAGGATGGAGCACTCCACACCCAGAAGCATTGGGAAGCCATTGTCTCACTACAAACAAACAGGTAGGTAGCCATCTTCCCTGGGAGGGCTGTTTGGGGGTGGGAGGCCTGCACAACAACTTCCACCAGGCCCCCTGTCCCACCCCTGAGCTGGATGGAGCACTCCATACCCAGAAGCATTGGGAAGCCATTGGCACACTACAAACAAACTAACAGCTAGGTAGCCATCTTCCCTGGGAGGGCTGTTTGGGGGTGGGAGGCCTGCAGTACTACTCCCACCATGCCCCCTTGTTCCCCAGCACATCAAGATGGAGCACTCCCTCCCACCCAGATGCATGTGTCAGTAATTGCACTGTCCACTTCAAACTAACAGGTAGGTAAACATATTATGCCCTCTTGTCCCATCCCTGAGCAGGATGGAAGCCTCCACCACACACACACACAAAAATGTGACACAAATCCAACCCAAATGTGAAAACAGAACAGGTAAGTAGCCAGTACATGCACACAGCCATTCCTCCCAAAAAGCATGGTGCCATATGACAACACTAGCCCTCTCATCACACAAAAATACACACAGATCCAATTGCCACTCACCGTGTGCAGACAGCTAAGCAAATGTAACTGCCACAGCAACCAAAGTGTGACACACCAATTCACATGTAGAAGAAAGTCTGTGCACAATCATGCACAGCACTGAATGCCATGTGTAAGTGCCATGTGTCCAGAGCAGCAAGGACCATATGTAAACAAAGAAAGCATGGTTGTTGGTACAAATTCATATTTGCACATGACACTCCAAAGGTATGCATGAGATGACAATGGCCAGGACATGCTCAGATGTAATGTCTGCCAGGGCAGAGTGACCAACAAAGAGGCACCACAGAAATGCTTTGTTGCGCCAGTCCCTAGATGGCAACATGTCCCTGTAATCACAAGACATGCACGTGGCACATGGTATGTTGTGACACCTCACACCATGGACAACTAATGCATGTACCTCAACATTATCTCAGGAGGCACAGTAGTGCGCATACAAACAATGTGATGACGAGTCAACTGTGTGGTGTACAAACAGTGAATAATACACAGCCAACACAAAGCTTGCGGGGTGCGCTACAATGACCATTTCTCATCTGTCCCACAGGTGACCAAGAACTGACTGCAGAGGACAACACCAGCAACCTGCACAGCCAGTCTCCCCCCCCCCCCGGAACATGGACTCTCGGATGTTGACTACAGGTATTCAGAGGACGATGACCCCGGAGCCGGCCCATCTGGTGTGCCAGGGCGCAACCGGTCCCAGGAACCCATCGTCCCCCCAACACATCTGCAGCAACACCAACAGCTACTCAGACCCCTGCTGTTACGGCCTGTGTGTCCTACACCACCACCACCACCACCAGTGCTGCCTGCAACACCCTCCCTGTCCCAGAGGATGACCAACCCACATCACCAACCGAGGTGGGCAGGGAGAGGATGCGGGTGCCTACAGTGGTGATGCAACAGGTCCGTGGCAGCAGGGCAGGTGGGAGTGGCAGGGTCACTCACAGACAACCAGAGCCTGGGACCGAAGCCCTGGACAGCATAAACAGAGTCCTTGGGGCATATGAACGGGCCCAGGGACGAACGGCCCGGGCAGAAGAGGATTCCCGCAAGCTCCTCCTGCTGAAGAGGTCCATGGACACCCGCATGGGACAAATTGTGGACCTCTTGGGCCAGATCGTGGCAGCACTGAGGGACAGGCCTGCGCCAATAACAACACCTCCACCTCCCCTGCTGAGCTGCAGGATGACAGTTCAACATCCTCCCCTGCGGCCACAGAGAGGGGTGAGTCCTCAGACCCCACTGCAGAGGCCTCCCCTGCCAAGCGACGAAGGGGCCGTCCCAAGAGATCCCTGGGAGTATCCCGTGGCAAAGCACCTGCCAAACGTCAGTCACGGAGCCAGCCATGATGGCAACACTCTTCACTACTACATTGACTCATTGGACTGTCCTTCCCCACACTGCCTTGTGAATGGCATCTGTCTGTTGGACTGGGTCACCACATCAATGTGGTGACTACTCGATTCTCTCACTTACCATAACTGTCAACTCACTGCTTCACTAATCACCTCAATGTAAATGTTCACCCCCACATATGTCACCATTGCAAATGAAACTCCTTACACACATGTTGTTGTTTCTGCTCTGTCTTTATTCCAGGATGTGCAGTCATCACCATGATTAAAATGTACCAGGAGTATGGAATGTATGTAGGCAAGGAGAGGCTGAAGGGACCTAGGAAAACACAACAGAACAAGATTCACTAGTCTGGGTGTGGCATCACAAACATCACACAACACATACCATAAAGCTAATACAACATGCACACATCCCAATGGGCAACAAGTGCCAACATACACATCCTGTAGATGTTCAAAATCACCCTGTCCCATAAACATTGTCAGCCACCACTGAGTCAACAACCCGCTGCAGTCACAAAGCTCACATACACCTTCACAACAACAGCAACATCATCAGACAATGGGTCCGTTGCACATTGAAACTCACCTTCAAGTGAAGTAGCGGCTGATGAGCTGTTGACGCAGGTCAACACCATCCTCCTCTCCACTGTCCTCATCACTGGACATGGGTTGTTTTGCAGGTGGGGGCCGTGGCTGCTCATCAACATCCAGGAGCAGGGGGATATCCTTGTGAATGGCTAGGTTGTGGAGCATGCAGCACGCCACAGCAATCTGACACACCTTCCTGGGCCGTCTTGTCAAGGCAGCGAAATCGTGACTTCAGGAGACCAAAAGTCCGCTCCACCACACGACGTGTCCTCCCATGTGCATCATTGTAGCGTACATCAGCTGGTGTCCTGGGATTCCGCAGTGGGCTCAGCACCCACGGACGGTTGGGATATGCAGAGTCACCTAGGTGTGAGAGACACACATAAACCTTGTAATTATACTGTGGCAGAGGACAGCATGTCACACACACAGCACGCTACTGGACTCTTCGTACTCACCCACAATCCATGCACGCTCAGGAAGCAGATTAGCCATGAGCTGTGGTACAATGCTGTTTCGCATGATGTATGAGTCATGGGCTGAGCCTGGATATTTGGCACACACGTGCGTGATGATCATGTCTGCCTGGCACACCACTTGCACATTAATGGAGTGGAAATGTTTTCGATTCCTATAAATGTGCTCCCGTGCCTGTGGTGGAACAAGCCCAACATGGGTGCAATCAATGGCCCCAACAACATGGGGGATGTGTCCAAGGGCATAAAAGTCTCCCTTCACAGCCGCCAATTCCGGCACCCTGGGGAAATGGATATACCTGTCCTTGTAAATCATCATGGCGGACAGGACATCACACAGCACCATGCTGAACATGGGTTGCGACATCCCACCTGCGCTGGACACCGTCTGCTGGAATGATCCAGAGGCAAAAAAATGCAGAGCCGCCATCACCTTAGATGTTGGGGTGAAAGCAGTTGGATATGTTCTGCGAGGCTGCAGGTGGGGCTCCAACATAGCACAGAGGTTTTGTAGGGTGGCTCTGTCCAGGCAGAACTTCCGGATGACCTCCTCATCCTCCATGTCTGCCAGCACGGTATAGGGATGATGCAGATTTGGTCTCCTCCTAGTTGAGATGAAAGTGGACACATGTCAATTTAATACACCCTGAGACGTGTACAACATCTTACGTTTTGACTGACACAACGCCAACAATCACTGTCATCACAATTGAGTTACAGAGCAGCTTACACGTAGGGACACCTTCAGCCACACTACTCGCACACTTGTCCCCTTTCACACAGCAAGTACATCCAAAAAAACATCTGACTATGCGAATGCACGTAGGGATATGGCCACATCTAGCATGAGCAGGCCTGAGGGTATTTCATACAGCATATGTGTAAAACTGCAACACCACTGTCTCATACCTAGCTGCTGTACCTGACACACCTTCAGGCATGAGTTGAACATGGCACACATCAACAACACAATGACCACAGGCTGAGCGTAAACAACAAGTGTGTGCATGATCAAAGAAAACAAGACAGTCAAACTGCACGTTCTACATTAAGACATACATCACTGTGATTTTCACAGCACTTTCACACATTGACATGTGTACACATTTGAGAGTCCATAACAACACTGTGCGGTGTCCATGCCCATCAATATCACTAGTGACATGTGAGTGAGTACATGCCAATGTACTACATGACATACACAAACATGGCATGTGTAGTCAGCAGTGTGTTAAATGTGACACTGGCATTGTGTGCATAATGATGTGTCATTAATCATGTGGCCACTGTACACTGTTGATGACTGCCCATTGGCCATTGACACAGCATGATGTGTCCATAGGTGCTGACAAAGTGTCCCGCCACCCAAATCACGGTCACAGGCACCAATGTATGGCACCCAAATTGCGGAAGCTACCTCCTGCCACCAGCGGTGTGTCACCACCAATCCCTCGAACACAATTGCGGTAGTGAGAGAGATATATATATTGACAAATGGCCGTTGGCATGCTCCGCCACCCAAATCACGGTCACAGACACCAATGTATGGCACATAAATCGCGGAAGCTACCTCCTGCCACCAGCGGTGTGTCACCACCAATCCCTCGAACACAATCGCGGTACTGAGAGAGCTATATGTATTGACAAATGGCGGTTGGCATGCTCCGCCACCCAAATCACGGTCACAGGCACCAATGTATGGCACCCAAATCGCGGAAGCTACCTCCTGCCACCAGCGGTGTGTCACCACCAATCCCTCGAACACAATCGCGGTAGTGAGAGATATATATGTATTGACAAATGGCGGTTGGCATGCTCCGCCACCCCGATCCCGGTCACTCATAGCAATGTATGGCCCCGGAATCGCGGTAGCGCCCGCCTGTCCCCTGCGGTGTGTCACCACCATGAACCATGCCCTTACAGCCAATGGGAACCGCAATCGCGGCAGCCTGATGCAATTTTGAAAATCGCGGTAGGCATGCTCCGCTACCACAGAGCAGGTCATTGGATGCACTTGAAAGATGCACCACTGCGGTAGTGCCCGCCTGTCCCCTGCGGTGTGTCACCGCCATGAACCATGCCTTTACAGCCAATGGGAACTGCAATCGCGGTAGCCTGATGCAATTTTGAAAATCGCGGTAGGCGTGCTCTGCCACCGCGGAGCAGGTCATTGGATGCACTTGAAAGATGCTCCACCCCGGTAGCGCCCGCCTGTCCCCTGCGGTGTGTCACCGCCATGAACCATGCCCTTGCAGCCAATGGGAACCGCAATCGCGGTAGCCTGATGCAATTTTGAAAATCGCGGTAGGCGTGCTCCGCCAACGCGGAGCCGGTCATTCGATGTATTTGAATAAGGCAGACCTGGAACACCAATTGCAGCAGCTTAGAACCACTGAAACGAGCCCAGGGGGCTATATATGTGTGTGAGAGCCACACATTTACACAGCTCACAGAGCCTGCTGCCTGCCACCCCTCACCACCAACTGCTTCTGCTGCTGCTGTCTCCAGGGCCTGCCACCCTTCACCACCAACTGCTTCTGCTGCTGCTGTCTCCAGGGCCTGCTGCCTGCCACCCCTCACCACCAACTGCTGCTGCCTCCAGGGCCTGCTGCCTGCCACCCCTCACCACCAACTGCTTCTGCTGCTGCTGTCTCCAGGGTCTGCTGCCTGCCACCCCTCACCACCAACTGCTTCTGCTGCTGCTGACTCCTGCACACAGTGATGGGGAGGACTGAGAAGATCCGTGCCACTCCCTTCACCACCGAGGAGCTGGAGGTCCTGTTGGACGAGGTTCTCACCCAGTATCCGAGGCTATATGGTGCGCCAAATGTCGTGGTAAGTCTCTCAGAGTGGGAGTGAGAGTGCAGGGGGGGCATACATGAAGTTGATCTGCTGCAGTATGTGTGTGAGAGTGTGGGGTTGTGTCATGCACTGCCTAGCATGCTGTCCCCAGGGGGAAGGGGTGTTTATCCTATTCCACACGTTTCCCTGCCTGCACATCCAGATTTGAGAGACATGTTTTGTCTTGTCAGTCATACAGTGACGCAGCAAGTTTGGAATGCAGGAGTCAGGACTGTGATTGCTAGTGTGAATGTCTGTGTGGGTCCCTGATGTCCTTCACAGGCCCATCTGTGGCATTATCTAGGGTTGTTGTCCAGAGGGTAGTGATGGAATTGTATATGACTCAATATGTGCCTCATCTCTAGTTCTGCATTGTGCTCAGGACCTCAATCCCCGAGGGTGACACTCTTGTTGCTCATTCACCTATGACACTGTAGATTTCCACATTATTGTGCACAGACCCTTCCATCACCACCAGCATGTTATGTTATGTGTTATGTTATTCACATTTCTTAAGCGCAACTGTTACCCGAGGGTGTCCTGGCGCTGTACGCTATCTTCCGGTTACCAGAGAGTGAAATGCCTATAAGGCGAAAAGCCAGGTTTTAAGTCCCTTCCTAAAGGCCAATAAATCTGTGACACTCCTAAGATGGAATGGCAGCTCATTCCAGGCCCTGGCGGCACAGATGCTGAAACCTTTGCCCCCCCATTTTGCTTTCCTAAAGGAGGGTACTATCACTAGTCTTGCTCCTGCTGATCTCAGTGTTCTCCTAGGCACATACCATTTAAAACATTGTTTTAGATGTTCTGGGCCTCTTCCATGGAGGGCCCTGAAAACTGTACATAGGGATTTAAATTGAATCCGCTGTTTAACAGGGAGCCAATGCAGCTGTTTCAGCTCTTTTTTTACTGAGACAAATTTCGACGTTCCGGTCAGGAGTCTTGCTGCTGCATTCTGCACAAGTTGGAGTCTATTAAGATGTTTCTTTTGGATGTTTAAATATAGGCTATTGCAGTAGTCCACCCGTGATAGTATTAAGGATGTTATTATTACCTTATGGCAATCTGCTGGCAGGAACGGCATGATTTTCCGTATCATCCTGAGAAGATGGAAGCAGGTCGATATGACCGCACTCACTTGATCTTCGAATGTCAATTTGTTATCAATTAGGACTCCTAGATTTTTAGCCTTTCTGGTTGGTTCCGGGAGCGGCCCAAGTTCTTCTGGCCACCAATCTGAAGTCCAAAAATTGGCATTGCTGCCAAATATAAGTACTTCCGTCTTGCTAGAGTTTAATTTTAAGCAATTCCTTGACATCCACTGCCCGACTGCTTTCATGCAGTCGTGAAATTTTTCCCTTTCTCTGCTTCTTGCCCAGGACTTAATGACATCACTATTTGTGTGTCATCTGCATAGGATGTCAGGTGAAATCCAAAGGATCTGATTAATGCGGCTAGAGGTGTAACATAAACATTAAACAGCGTGGGACTCAGGGAAGACCCCTGAGGTACTCCACATGGTAAGGAAAATGGTGATGAACTGGCTTTATCAAGATCCACAGTTTGAATTCTTTCTGTCAGAAAGGATTTCAATAGGTCCCAAGCCTTTCCTGTTACCCCGCAGTCAGATAAACGGTCCATCAAAATTCCATGATGGACCTTGTCAAATGCTGCGGAGAGATCCAACATGATAAGCGCCGCACTGTCTCCCTTGTCCAAAGCTTCTTTTATTTCCTCTGTTGATTTTATAAGGGCTGATTCTGTGCTATGCTCTGCCCTGAACCCATATTGGGTGAAATCTAGTGAGTTCCTAGTAAGGAGATGGGTAGTGAGTTGGGTATTCATAGCTTTTTCAGCCATTTTTGCTGGCAGGGGCAGGCGGGAGATAGGCCTATAATTGTTGGGATCCTTATAGTCAAGGTTATGCTTTTTAGTAATGGGAGAATGGACGCTATTTTCCAATTTTTTGGAAAATACCCCGATTCATTAAAAAGCGGAGTCAGTGCCTTGCTAATAAGCTCTGGGACAAGTTTGATCACTGGAACTGGACATGGGTCATTTGGTGATCCTGATTTAATGGAGATCAGAAGTTTAATCGTGTCCTGTAGAGCCAGTGACCGAAATTTATCAAGGGTTGGTTGATGCTCCGTTGGGTTTGTCATAGGTCTCACATACTCCAGGGACAGTGTGGTTGGGGGAGATCTGAACGAGGAGAAGATAGCTTCTACCTTCTGTTGAAAGAAGGTGGCTATTTCCTCACAGAGTTCTGGACTGCTTTGACATTTTGAGACGGGTGGAGTTGTCAAATTAACTACTGTTTTAAAAGTTCTTTTGTTGACGATTTAGCTATTAAAATTTGCTCCATGAAGAATTTTTTTTAGTTTCATGCAATAGCTGTTTATAAACAGAAATACTATGTTTATAAGATTTTTCCTCATCGTCCTTGTAGCTTCTTCTCCATCTCCTCTCTAGTCCTTTACATATACGTTTTTGCTTCCTTAGTTCTTCAGAGTACCAAGGAGCTGAAGGCTGGGTGCGTTTGGGAGTCCATCGTTTCACTGGGACTAATTTCTTGCATGTTGCATCTATCCAGTTGGTGTAGGAAGTGGTGGCTTCTTCTACATCCACAGGAAGACGATTAGATGTCGCCTGGAGAGAGGCGGCCAGCTCCCACCTATTAATTTCCTTCCAGGCTCTAGTTTCAATTTCCTTATTAGGTCCTAGTGTTTTCTGGTGGGATTCAACATGTGTTAAATCAAATATCACCGCCGCATGGTCAGTCCAAGTCAAAGGTAATACCTTGGCGAGCTTTATTAGGGGTTTGTTTGAAAATATCCCATCTAATGTGTGTCCCGCCATATGTGTCGGACCTTCCACTAATTGTCTTAGCTCCCAGCTATTCATCATCTTAGCCAGAGTGCTGGTATCTGGATCAAGGTGAGCTTCCAAATGGAAGTTAAAGTCCCCCAGGATCGTGAAAGTGTCACTGCAAAGGCCAGCTTCTAATAAAGTCCCAATTGACTCTAAAAACGCGGCTCTGGGGCCAGGTGGTCTATATATAAGAATGCCCTTAAAGGCATTCTGCTGGGCTGAATAAAAACAAAACGATACCGCTTCACAATCTGTATTTGATGCAGTTTGAAAGGCGGACTGAAGGGAATTATGATAAATAATTGTAAGTCCACCCCCTCTTCTGTGGGGTCTATCTTGAGTGTGGCATTGAAAACCCGGAGGGGTGGCTTTGGCAAGGTCTGGTCCTGAGGCTTTATCTGACCATGATTCTGTGATAAATGCTAATTGTATTTTATTTTCTTCCAGAAATAGTGCACATTCTGTACTATGTTTTATCAGAGATCTGGCATTTAATAGTAAACACCGCAATGTGTCCACTTTGGGTTTTCTTTGTTTATTTCCAGTTTTTTCAGGCAGCTTTATAGGCTCGAACAAAATATGGGGCAGGCTGATTTGACAGTTGACACACGTAGACGGCTGTCCTTTGGGACTCGCCCTGAGTTTTAGGGAGGGACACTCTGTGTTTGTAGTTTTAGGCTTCCAAGCTAATAGGTCATATCTCGAATAAGATCGTGAGTTTGAGCCTGTCCTAAGGGGGCCAGGGGGACTGGCCCTAGGCCCGATCCGTGCGCGGACGGGCGCAGACGGGCTTGCCTTTGGCTCGCCTTCGGCGCGCCGGCGGCGCGCCCGCTGCGCGCGTCTGCTGCGCGGTCGCGTCAGCGTCTGCTTAAGTATCATGGGCAATTAACAACTAGCCTGCTAACAGTAATCGCAGGCTGTTCCCCCCACTGCCCTTCCGGTAATACGCTTCCGGTCGGAGCAGTTTGCTTTGAAAAGTGCAATCGTGCATACAAATTCACGTGAACACAGCGTTTTAGGTCAGAGACAGCATTAATATCGAATACAATCGAAAACAGCTAAAAGAATATTAAAAAAGAACAATTTAGCTTTAAAAACCTGGCGAGCTATAACACAGCTCTGTGGCAGCCAGGAGGTGTAGCACTGCGCGGTCGCGTCAGCGTCTGCTTAAGTATCATGGGCAATTAACAACTAGCCTGCTAACAGTAATCGCAGGCTGTTCCCCCCACTGCCCTTCCGGTAATACGCTTCCGGTCGGAGCAGTTTGCTTTGAAAAGTGCAATCGTGCATACAAATTCACGTGAACACAGCGTTTTAGGTCAGAGACAGCATTAATATCGAATACAATTGAAAACAGCTAAAAGAATATTAAAAAAGAACAATTTAGCTTTAAAAACCTGGCGAACTATAACACAGCTCTGTGGCAGCCAGGAGGTGGAGCACTGCGCGGTCGCGTCAGCGTCTGCTTAAGTATCATGGGCAATTAACAACTAGCCTGCTAACAGTAATCGCAGGCTGTTCCCCCACTGCCCTTCCGGTAATACGCTTCCGGTCGGAGCAGTTTGCTTTGAAAAGTGCAATCGTGCATACAAATTCACGTGAACACAGCGTTTTAGGTCAGAGACAGCATTAATATCGAATACAATCGAAAACAGCTAAAAGAATATTAAAAAGAACAATTTAGCTTTAAAAACCTGGCGAGCTATAACACAGCTCTGTGGCAGCCAGGAGGTGTAGCACTGCGCGGTCGCGTCAGCGTCTGCTTAAGTATCATGGGCAATTAACAACTAGCCTGCTAACAGTAATCGCAGGCTGTTCCCCCCACTGCCCTTCCGGTAATACGCTTCCGGTCGGAGCAGTTTGCTTTGAAAAGTGCAATCGTGCATACAAATTCACGTGAACACAGTGCACATACTCGCAAGTGTTGGCACTGTTTGTGCTTCCAAATTGTCCCTTCATGTAACAGTTCAGATGCCCCACGTTGGACCTCTGTGTGACCCCACCTGGCCTGCACATTCACCGCACAAACTGACAGGGACACATCACTGAATGTACAGAGTGTCAAATTTGTGCTTTTAATCTTGACTCTCCATCAATGATCCATTTCAGCCATGTAGTTCAAGCACGACAGGCCTTGTGATGAGGGGTTGCGTTTGTGAGATCATGCCCCTCAATGTGACCTCCATGACACAGTGAGCCAGTTAAAGGGCAAGTGCATTGAGGGCTGTGAAGTGTTGGACCCAGTGAGTCTACACACATACATATGTTGATATGTGATGTATGTCTTGCTCTGCATGCAAATGGATAGTAGATGTGGACAGACTACACATGGCTTAATGTGCTGGCATCCTGCATGTGTATGAGATGGGCAGGTACTATGTCCACCCTCACACCTGCATGCATGTACGTGTGGTTCTCCCATGCTGATGTTCCATGTGAGATGCATTCTTGTCTCTGTTAGATATATCTGTGGATTTGGGATGAGTTAGTATCATGCTCCTGTACTGAGAGATATTGGTACATAACACTGTGTCACTGATGTTTTCCCCCTCTTGTCTCCCATGCCTGCAGCTCAAAGTACACCAGCGTAAGGCCGTGTGGAGGGCCATTGCATGCAAGGTGCGGGCTCTGGGTGTCTGCAACCGCCGGCACACCAACTGTCACAAGAGGTGGGATGACATCTGTCGGCTGAGCAAGAACGTGGCCGAGATGACACTGGGGCTGATCCCTCGGGCCGGAAGGTTGGCGCGGCGCAGCATGACACCACTCATGGCACGCATCTTAGCTGTGACGCAGCCACGACTGGATGCACATCTGAAGGAGCATAAGCAGCAAGCTGGGGGTGAGTATTCTGGGAGTGTGACTTTGGGTGGTGAGTGGCTGCATGTGTTCCAAGCCTGGCCCAGTGCAGGGCTCTGATGTTGCTAGTGTGATGCAATGGCTTGTAAGTGGCCTCGGAGTTGGGTGCAGCTGTCATGCATTCTCCCTACATGTACTTTCCCATGTCATTGGTGTAATGGCCCTTGGATTCACATTTGTAGTTGTGGCCTTCTGGTACCATCTTCATTGGGGTAGTCAGGGACATCCCATGGCAGTGACCGGCAGAGTGCTTCATCTGAGTGTGCCATCATCAATGTGTGCATTTCCTGACGTCAGATTTGTGAGGACTACACATCTGGCACCAATGTGCAACTGTAGTTGTGCCCCAAGGTACGACATGGTGGATGGCATGTGCTCATGGCCATTGTGGACTGATATTTTGGAGGCTGTCCCTGTGTTGGCCACTTCTGCTGGCTCAAGATGTGACAGTGGCAACATGTTGGGAGGAACATCTTTTCCCCCTCAGGGCCCTAGGTGTGCACAGAGGGATCTGTGTGTCTGGTTACACGGAGCCACCAACAGGCTATTTGTCTGTGTGTTCATCACATGGGTGACTTATGCCAAGTATGCATGATGCCACGAAAGATTCGACTTTTGGATTGAGGTTGCACAATGTTACTGCCCATGGTGTTGTGCAACATGGAGAATTCATCATCTTTTGTGATGCTTTGCTTGCATATATTTTTAATGTTGATGCCAATGTACTGATCCTACATCTCTCTCTCTATCATGCAGCATCTCCCGTGGGCACGGAAGGACAGGGGACGGACACCGGTGGTGAGGGATCCAGCACAACTGCTGCACACGAGCATAGTGACACGGATGTCACCAGCGCATCAGAGGGGGACAGGAGTCTTCTAGAGGAGTCGCTGCCAGAGACGCAGACCTCAATGTCATCTGACGATGGTGGAGACGCATCTATGTTGTCGGGCACAGGGAACGGGGACTCTGCCTCCTGGTTGACCACACAGCGTCCAGTGACCACCCTCCCAGCTACTCCCACTGTTGCTGCCCGTGTCCGCACCACCAAAAAGGGAAGGGTGTCCTTCACCCCAGGCACCGCTGCCCCTGCCCCTGTCCCTCCTGCTGCCATCGGTGCTGAGTCTGTGGAGCTTTTGCGCCAGCTGTGTGTGGGGCAGGCAGCTCTCCTCAATGCCTTCGTTGACCACGACAAAAAATTGGCACAGCTGGTTGCTTACATGGAGGGCGTTCATTCAGACATGGGTGGGCTACACCGTACTGTACGGTCTCTGTCCTCTGCGGTGACGGCAGCCATTCAACTGGCCCAATCTCATGGTCCACCTCCAGTCCCTAGGTCCACCACCCTGCCAGTGGCCACGTCTGATGATAGTGACCACAGACCCCACACATCAAGGGAGAGATACAGCACACGCAGCACACGAGAGCAGCAGCCCAAGCAGTCCAGGGCGCAGACACCATCCCCACAGAAAGCTAAAGCCACCCCAGACCGCAGAGGCATAAGCCCTTCAGGCGACACCCAGTGCAAGGAAGCCAAGAAGCATGCCTCAGGATCACATGCCTCAAAGGCATCCCCAGCCAAGGACTCACCTGTCCCAAAAGTGTCTCGCAAAGACAAGCAGACAGTTTCCGTGCCCAGTGAGAAACAGGTGCCTGTTAAGAGTACACGTAAAAAGAGCTCCAAGGCAGGTTCAACCACAACATCAACTCCCATCCAGAGCCCTGTGAAGCAGGGAAAGGAGCCCACTGTAGGGGGTACACCTGGTGAACAGGGGATGCAGGGGCAGAGGCAATCCCGGGCCAAGCGCACCCCTGAATCCAGCACATCCCCAGAGGGAGTGCCACTGTCTGCACATGATCCTGCTTTTGTGGTGACTGTGCCTGTTGTGTACACGCCACTTGGCATGAATCCCAAGACAGGGAGCCATTTCGAATCCCAAAGAAGTGGAAGGGCACCCTCCAGTATCTCCCACACACACTGTGTCTCAGGGCAGCATGAGTCCACCTCCACGTGCCACCACCCCACCTGGTCCTAGCAGCCCTCAGGCTTCCCAAACCACTGATGGCTCAACCCCTGCTGGGCCTCTCTCTCCCCGGTCCAGTCCCCCAACTGTCCCAGACACACAGCCACCTCCCAGTCAGACTGTCAGCCAAGTCTGAGTGTTAGTCCCCCTCACACACATGTCTCTCCCACAGTGGTGCCATGGACTTCCCATTGTTGACGCCCTGAGTATGTTGCTGACCATGGCAGGGTACAGTACCACCCATTCCCAGTGCTGGATCTCATGTACTTACTCTGCACTTTGTACTGGCCACTAACCTTGTTGCTCCTGGCTGTGTTCATTATTCCCTGTGCAGCTTCTCATGTACCTTGACTGCACTTTCTCCTGGCCACTGGCCTTGTTGTTCACTGGTGTTTGAGCCTTGCCTGTGCAGCTTCTCATGTACCTCACCTGCACTTTCTCCTGGCCACTGGCCTTGTTGTTCACTGATGTTTGAGCCTTGCCTGTGCAGCTTCTCATGTACCTCGCCTGCACTTTCTCCTGGCCACTGGCCTTGTTGTTCACTGATGTTTGAGCCTTGCCTGTGCAGCTTCTCATGTACCTCACCTGCACTTTCTCCTGGCCACTGGCCGTGTTGTTCACTGATGTTTGGGCCTTGCCTGTGCAGCTTCTCATGTGCCTTACCTGCACTTTCTCCTGGCCACTGGCCTTGCTGTTTACCCCTTCCCTGTGCAGGATCTCATGGACACAGTCTGCACCTTGGACTGGCCACTGGCCTTGCTGTTTACCCCTTCCCTGTGCAGGATCTCATGGACACAGTCTGCACCTTGGACTGGCCACTGGCCTTGCTGTTTACCCCTTCCCTGTGCAGGATCTCATGGACACAGTCTGAACTTTGTCGTGGCCACTGGCCTTGCTCCTGTCCACTTCTGGTGCCTATGACTGTGATGTGTGAATAAAACCAGTTACTCCTGTTGTCTGCATTGTCAGTGTCCTTCATGAATAAAGCGTTATTCTGTGTGGGTATGGTTTACTGTGACACATGCTCTATATGCCACTTCAACATGCCAATGGTTTGGGTCACTTCATTCTGGGTATGACAGAGGTGGCATGCACTTCTTCTTGACTCTGAGGCTTGGGGGTGCAATGATGTTGGTTTGTGATAGACTACTGTTGTGATGGTCACTCTTTGGTCATCTTAGCTATATTGGACACATGTCATGTGTGTATGCAGTGCCAGCACAAAGTGGGATTCTATACACAGTATTGCAGGCTGGCAGGCCAGGGTAATCATGTCTGTGTGTGCTTTCTTGATGTGTGCAGAGCAGTGTTGGTGTATGCTCATTTAGTGATGTCCAGGCATCCTAGTCACATGTGTTGATTTCAATGTGTGCACTTGGGTGTTCATGAAGTGTGCAGTGTGAAGGGGTGACTTTGTCAGTGGTGTTGGTGTGTGTGTGCCCCTGCATTGTCAACTGCACACATGTGTCACCCTGGAGTTGGGTGCCTGTTGTTTGTATTGGTCAGCCCTGTGCTTGTGACTGTGTGCACATGTGTGAGTTGTAGGTTGTGCACTATGCAGTGTGTTGGTGTGTCCTTGCACTTGTGGGGTACAACTACTTGATGTTGGTCGAAAATTGTGAGTATGCAGAGTGTGTGTCTGGCAAGTCAGTGTTGTGTTTTGTTGGTCAGCCATGTGTCTTGTAACTGTTTGTGCTCTCTGTGCAGCCCTGCTCAGCCACACTGACATTGTGGGTGTGTTTTCTCATGCATTGCTGTCACTTAGGTCTGATTTGGAGCCATTATGGCATGTGGGGTGTAGAGTAAGACCATTGCCTATCTGTGCTTCTGATGCCTACACATTGTTTGTGTGCCCTGCATCTATATTTGTATGGGGCACTCCTCACCTGTCCACTACTGGCGTACACACCACTTCACTCTCATGTCAGCTGTCCCCTTGGTTTGCCTGTGTGTGTGCCTCCCCATCAGTTCATTGGCTTCACTATGCTTTGTGGTGCGGATCTGTGCACAGGACCAATGTGCCACTGAGGACAGTTGACCAATTGGTTATATGTGATTTTCTTGTTTTGCAGACCTGTTTGCTTTTTTTGCAGTTCTGCTGTTTGTGCTGCACAGTCCTCTAGTCATGGTGTTGTCACTTTGGAGTCCCATATTTCTGCATGTGTGGGTGTTGTATTGGCTGTATGTGTGTTTGCTGTGGTACTGCTTCACTTTCGGAGTGTGATGTTGTGTCAATGCTGTGCTGATTGGTGGTGTGTGTGTTCATGTTGTGTCACTCATATCTGTGTGGTACTGGTATGTTTCTTGTGCACACACTGCTTATCGTGCATTCAGTGCTGTGTGTGTATGTTGCCTTGTCCTTGCCTGGTGTGCACCCCCTGATGTCCTGCTGTGTTAACAATGTGATGTATTGGCATGTGCATCTGTTGTGTGTTTGATGTGGATGTGTGCAGTGTTTGGGCTGTGTTGTCTCTTGCAGCTGACAGGTGCTCTGTGTGTGATGTTCTTTTGACATGTCAGTGTGTGTGTTTTGTTAGTGTGTTGTGATTCATTCAGATGTGTGTTTCCAGTGTGGTGTGCATTACTTGTGTGTCTGTCACATGCACTTAGGGCTATTCTTCTCCCTGGGCTTGTTTTGGGTGCATGCTGGGGTTTTCTCCTCTCATGTGGGAGCTGTCATTTGTCAAGATTGTGCATGTGCATGCAGGTGGTACACTATGACACCATGTTGACTTGATGGGTGGTGTGGTATGTCTGTCTGTGTTTCATTGTAGGCCCCTTGGTCCCAGTTTGTGTCCATGATTGTTTTGAGATGATGCACTTCTTGTCTGTGTTGGGGTATGTTGTCTGTGCAGTGTTGCTGGGTGATGATGTTGAGTTCTCCTGTTCTGTCTGTGCTCCCATTGCCTTTCTACAGTTTTGCTGCACAGGTCAGGTCTGGTCTTGTTGTACTCCTGTGTGTGTTGTTATTGATGTTGGTGTATGGCTGTTGTTTTGGTGTCAGCATTGGTTTAGGCATCCCTGAGTGTGTGTGATGTTTGTGTCTGCCCCCCAGGGAGTGTGATTGTTTGTCATTGTATTGACTGGACATTATTGGCCCCCTTATGTGTGTTTGACACTGGTGTTGTGTGATGAGGGTGTGGTTTGGGTGGGGGTATGTGTGGAGGATCCTACTTGTGTTTAACAGTTGTGGAGTTTGTCAATGGGCCCTGTGTGTTGTGCTGCTGACCAACACCTATCAAGTAGTTGGAAGCAGATGTGCGGCTGTTGACTGTTTGACTTCTCAGACTTCCTTTCATTCCTACACCTATACATGTTTTACCTTGCTGTCTCCCTGAGTGTTGCAGATGGGGTGGCTGTGGTTTAATTTCACTCACTGTGGCAGCCATGTGTGGTTTGATGGGGTAAGGGTGTCGTCAAATGTTCCTTATCTTGCATGTGATGTACACATGCTTAGTGGTTGTCTCCGTGGCCTTCCATTGGTGGGCACCTCACTTTTGATTTCCTATTTGTGGTCCTACAATGATGCTGACATGTGGTCTGTGTATGTGGCTGTGTGTCAGTGTGGGGTATGTCTGTGTAACTTGACAGGCTGTGTGTCCAGTTCAGTGTTTGTTCCTATTCTGTATCAGTGTTCATTTTGTGCTTGGACTCAGTTTTGCTGCCATGAGTATAGTGTCTGTGTGGTGTGAGGGTTGCCCTGGCCATGTGTTTCTGTGCTGTGTGTTCCTCTGCAGCCCTACCTGCTGAGGCTGCCTCCCTAGTTGTTTGGAGTGTGTGGTGCAGGGTGTGGGGTCACATGGTTGTTGAACATGGGGTGGCACAGGTGAGGCACATGGCATGTCCCTTGAGGGGGGGCCTAGTGTGTGGAGGGTGGAGGTGTGGCCCTGTGATCTTTGTGCACAGCCCATGCCTGGCGCAGGCCCTGCCTTCCTGCATTGTGCGCATGTTTTCCCGCGTCTTCACCGCTGCGGTGACGTGACTGGGACATTACAGCAAGATTGCGGTGGATGGGTGGCCTGGATGCGGAGGGGTGATTTACTGGCAGGTAGGACATGTGTGGGTGCACTTGTGGTTGTGTTCCTGTCCCCACCAGGGTGCCTGGTGTGGACAGGAACCCTGTGTCATCCCGGGAGTTGTGTGTTCTGTTTGTGGGCGGAGTTGTGTCATTGCGTACCTGCGGCGGCATCCGCGACGTTTCATGACTTGCTGGTGGTGGATCACGTACAGCGCCGGGAATACATGTAAGGCTGGGTCCATTGCGGTCGTGACCAGGTGGTAGGGACCGTGAATCTGGTTGCGCTCGCTCCGCTGTGATGTTTCCGCCGTCTCTGGTTAGCCGGTTTCTTCGCTGCGGTGCGGCTGGTTGTTTGGGGCATCCTGATTTATACGGCGGACGGGACGTCATTTCGCACGGCGGTGAGTCTCCATTGGCTCCCACTGCCGTGGTGGCGAGCGCTTTTAGATGGCAGTTCACGTCACACCGAGGCGAACGGGAAATGGCCTAAGTTTGCCCATGCTAATATGGCGGCCGTGAGGACCGCTGTTCGCGGGCAAAAAATTGCATTTTCCACCTCCGCCAGCACCGCGGTGGTGCCTCCGCCCGCCATCCTAATAGACCCCCAAGTGCAGAACCCAGTACTCGGTCTAGTCCTCCACCTTCCAGGAGGATATCGACTTGACACAAGCCACCATCATCTACTTGATAAGCACAGTATACACGTCTGACACTGTCGTTGGAGTACTGGAAGAAGAAGATCACATCACTTTTCTGCCAGACAGGTCCTTGCATTTGTTGAGCCTTTGAAATGCATGGAGGATGACGGCAGTGTTCCATGAAACAAATTGCTGGCATTCCATGCTATCTCTCCACATTTTGTCTAGTTAGCCTCTGTGCTTGGCAGAAAAGCCTACGGTTAACAAGGGGTTTGTGATCTCTATAGTCAATGGGGATATCTGGCCCAAAAGGATAGAAAGTAAAAGTGACCACCTGGAGGTTTTTGCAAGGTTTGATGTTTCTACGGTTTGCTCACCCGAACTCTGGGCTCAGAACCTTCATGAAGTAAGAGATTATAAGGTGGACTAGGGACCTACAGGGACAATTGCTAACAGATAAATGGGAACAGTTCTGGCAATATATCATACCTTAGCACAGTATTATATACGAATCACTGACAAAATATCGACTACAACAATATCGAGGTACAAAAATATCGTGACAAAAATATCGAAGTCAAGAATATCGACATCCTATCTACATCATGGTAAGTACAAAAATATCGAGAAAAAAATATCTATGTCAAAAATATCGTCAAAAATATCGTTTTATTTAAATGATAAAAATATAATGTAAAATAAAGTAAATAATACATATAATTAAAAGAAACATAGTTAAAAATATTTTAAAATGTTTAAAAATAATAACTAATACATATAATGTTAAAATAAATTAAACATATACATATAAAATATAATATATATACTTACTTAATAATATTAATAAATAATTATTTTAATAACTTATAAATTGTTAAAAACATTTTAGAAATTATAAATACATATATACACATATAAAAATAATATAAATAAAATTATAAAAATATATATAACAAATTAAAAAACTACAATATTTTAATGTTTTAAAAATAAATTATACACAACATTAACTAAAACAATACAGGAAAATATTGGATAGCGGAGGGAAAAAAATTACTATTCCAACTCCAAAGAGTGCAACAGTAGGGAAAGTGTTGGATAGCGTAGGGGTAAAACTTACTATTCCAACTCCAGAGAGTGTAACAGTAGGGAAAGTGTTGGATAGCGTAGGGATAAAAATTACTATTCCCACTCCAGAGAGTGCAACAGTAGGGAAAGTGTTGGATAGCGAAAGGGTTAAAATTACTATTCCCACTCCAAAGAGTGCAACAGTAGGGAAAGTGTTGGATAGCGTAGGGGTAAAACTTACTATTCCAACTCCAGAGAGTGTAACAATAGGGAAAGTGTTGGATAGCGTAGGGATAAAAATTACTATTCCCACTCCAGAGAGTGCAACAGTAGGGAAAGTGTTGGATAGCGAAAGGGTTAAAATTACTATTCCCACTCCAAAGAGTGCAACAGTAGGGAAAGTGTTGGATAGCGTAGGGGTTAAAATTATTATTCCAACTCCAGAGAGTGCAACAGTAGGGAATGTGTTGGATAGCGTAGGGGTAAAAATTACTATTCCCACTCCAGAGAGTGCAACAGTAGGGAAAGTGTTGGATAGCGTAGAGGTAAAAATTACTATTCCCACTGCAGTGAGTGCAGCAGTAGGGAAAGTGTTGGATAGAGTAGAGGTAAAAATTACTATTCCCACTCCAAAGAGTGCAACAGTAGGGAAAGTGTTGGATAGCGTAGGGGTTATAATTGCTATTCCAACTCCAGAAAGTGCAACAGTAGGGAAAGTGTTGGATAGAGTAGGGGTAAAAATTAGTATTCCAACTCCAGAGAGTGCAACAGTAGGGAAAGTGTTGGATAGCGTAGGGGCATAAATTACTATTCCCACTCCAGAGAGTGCAACAGTAGGGAAAGTGTTGGATAGCGTAGGGGTAAAAATTACTATTCCAACTCCAGAGAGTGCAACAGTAGGGAAAGTGTTGGATAGCGTAGGGGTAAAAATTACTATTCCCACTCCAGGGAGTGCAACAGTAGGTAAAGTGTTGGATAGCGTAGGGGTAAAAATTACTATTCCCACCCCATAGAGTGCAACAGTAGGGAAAGTGTTGGATAGCGAAAGGGTTAAAATTACTATTCCCACTCCAGTGAGTGCAACAGTAGGGAAAGTGTTGGATAGAGTAGGGGTAAAAATTACTATTCCCACCCCAGAGAGTGCAACAGTAGGGAAAGTGTTGGATAGAGTAGGGGTAAAAATTATTATTCCAACTCCAGAGAGTGCAACAGTAGGGAAAGTGTTGGATAGCGAAGGGGTAAAAATTACTATTCCCACTCCAAAGAGTGCAACAGTAGGGAAAGTGTTGGATAGCGTAGGGGTTATAACTGCTATTTCAACTCCAGAGAGGGCAACAGTAGGGAAAGTGTTGGGTAGCGTAGGGGTAAAAATTACTATTCCCACTCCAGGGAGTGCAACAGTAGGGAAAGTGTTGGATAGCGTAGGGGTTAAAAATAACATATCAATTAAATATTTATTTAAATAAAATAATGATTTATTAATAAATTAACAATAAATTAATTATAAATACCAATAAATTAAAAGTAATAATTACTCTAATAACATTAAATTACTTCCCACACTATTCCCCTGTAAACACACAACCCACTCTGCATAAAATTTAACACAATTAATATAATTATCAATTAATCAATTAATAAAATTAATTACCAATTAATAATTAATTAACAATAAATTAATTATCAATACCAATAAATATTAATAAATAATTATTTAATTATAATACATTACTTCCCACCCTATTCTCCTATAAACACACAACCCGCTCCTAAACTAAATTAACACAATTAATATATTTATCAATTAATTAAATAATAAAAATTAATTACAAATTAATAATTAATAAACAATAAATTAATTATCAATACCAAAAAATAAAAATTATTAATTAATTTATTATAATTAATTTACTTCCCACCCTATTCCCCTATAAACCCACAACCCACTCCAATAAAAAATTAACACAATTAATATAATTATCAATTAACCAATTAATAAAAATTAATTACCAATTAATAATTAATTAACAATAAATTAATTATCAATACCATTAAATTAAAATTAATAATTACTTAATTACAATTAAATTACTTCCCACCCTATTCCCCTATAAACCCACAACTCGCTACAGAACTAAGATGCAACATTTATTTAAAAATAATTAATAATTTCTAAAAATTAATATTTAATTTACTATAATTAAATTACTTCCCACCCTATTCCCCTATAAACCCACAGCCCGCTACAGTACTAAAACGCAAAATTTACTTTAAAAAAAATTACTAACTTCTAAACAAATAATACATATATTAAAAAAAAATACAAAGCATAACAAAACATGTGGAACACATACATATAAAATACATACTAAAATACATAACACTAATATAAACATCGATATTATTAACATCGATATTTTTGCTATCGATATTACTAACTTCGATATTAACAAAAACGATATTTCTTACCTTCAGGTCGATATTCTGGTCACCGATATTCTTGATGTCGATATTCTGTCCCTACGAAATTTAAAACTCGATATTAATGTAGGTCGAAATAAAAAACTCGATATTATGTCTGTGCACCGTGTACACACCAAAAACCACTAAATACAAATATTTCTTAATTGCACACAGTTAACATACTAATATTGTATATATTGCACAGTGGGGAGGAATCAACATAGTTCTGACATAGACTACACTCTGTCCCAATAATTTAGGTTCATTGATGTGCTCGTTTGACTCTTAAAATGGGTCACCTGGTTAGCTGAGCATGATTGCAGGGCTTGAGGCCACCAGAAGAAAAGTACAATAGTGCATGGTAGGTAGTGGGATTACAGCTGCTCTTGGAATGGCAGTGGTAATGGAGCACCATGTATTCAGCTTCAAGATAAATTGCAGCCTAGGGAGGCTGGCAACCAAAGATGAATAGATGGGCAGCCTCGCAGCCAAAGACTGAATATAAAATACTGTGAGGATTCAGAAATGTACAAGGGAAGCACAGCAGTCTGATAGGTAGTGACACTTAAAATAACACCCTGGGAAAACACAACAGTTCAGAAGTCTCAAAGGTTTGGTTGACTCTCAAAGTCTGTGTGGCCTGCCCAGTCCTAGGGCCCAGGGGTGATGAGTTTAGAGGATCCCCGTGGGTGGTCTCTGCAGAACAGATGGAATTGAGGACATCATACGATTTTACATGCTCTGAAACTGGATTCCTGCTGGATTTGCAAGATAGCATCTGCACAAGCACACACAGCGAGGAAATGTCAGTGGGTCCAGCTTTCCAGATGGAAGGGGCACGGTCTAAGTCAATCAATCAATCAATCAATCAATCAATCAATCAATCAATATAGCTTTATTCGGACTAAAAACGATAGACCATAAAAGTACATGGAAATATAATACATAACTGTAATCACACATAGAAATTTAAAATAGTCATGGGTTTAAAACAGTTTAAAATAGTACATAAAAGACTTATAAGATTCAAGAAAGACACATCAAATAATACTTCAAATATCCAAGCTTTCGATGAGCAGGAGGAAATACAGATCAAAATCAAATTTCAGTGCACGATTACAGAATTAGGGACAGGAGCTGCATTTGGGGGGTCATAAAAGGGAGACAGAGAGAGAACAAAAACCTCAGATAGGGTCCGCCCTGCACTCCTACTATCTCACATAAGCGACCCAGCAAACCAGCCAATTCTATGCAATAAGGCACAACTATGCATAGAGATCTAATAGACTAGCCCAAGATAGAATTTCTAGCCCTGAGTGCTGCTTTCAAAAAAGCACAAACAGTAAAAACAATTTCAGATTAGCACAGAGATTGTAAGTGCAAGAGGGCTGGTCTGCATCTTCGGAGGCCTAGACTCCTTAAAAGGGATCTTAAAAAGTGCTTTCGTGCTACACTGTGCAAATTACAAAAGAACATAAAGTGCAATAGTGATTGTACAGAAAAGTTTTCACAGGGGCAGCAAGAAATTATGGGCCAGATGTACGACGTGATTTTGCATGCGCAAACCGGTTTGCGAACCCATTTGCGCATGCAAAATCACTGTTGGCCATGTACAATTCCTTAATAGCGAGTTGCAATTTATTTGCAACTCGCTATTTAAGATTTGCGAGTCGCAATTAGAAAGGGGGGTTCCCTTCCTAATTGCGTCCGCAATGCTATGTGTGAATGTTTTGTGACCGCAATTGCGGTCGCAAAACACTCGCAAATTACCACCCTCTTCAAGAGGGTGGTAATGCAATCGCAATTTGGAAAGGGTCCCCAGGGGCCCCTTCCACTTTGTGACTGTCTCTAAAAATATTTTTAAGGGCAGGCAGTGGTCCCAAGGACCACTGCCTGCTCTAAAAATGAAACGAAAACGTTTCATTTTTTTTTTTTTTAAATGCATCCCGTTTTCCTTTAAGGAAAACGGGCTGCATTTGGAAAAAAGCTGCTTTATTAAAAAGCAGTCCCAGACATGGTGGTCTGCTGAGCCCAGCAGGCCACCATCCCTGGGAGGGCTGGCATTTCCAATGGGCTCGCAAATTGCGAGAGGCTCGTTAATATTAATGAGCCTCGCAATTTGCGAGCCCTGGGAATCGCAAAACAGTGTAATAACACTGTTGTACATTTCATTTAGCGCCTCGCAATTTGCGACTCGCAATGAGTCGCAAATTGCGAGGCGCTAAATGAAAGGGTTGTACATCTGGGCCTATATTCCCATCTTGTCCTAAAAAATATTTAAATAAGAGAGACCAGTAAATTTTCCCTGCTCTGAAGCGGAAAAGGAGGGACAGCTCCCATCTTGACAGGTCCAGCGGCAAATACATAGGGGAGACGTCTGTGTATAGAAGACTGTAATACTGCAACACAGACGGTTTGGATAACTCAAGTTTCAACTTAGAGTTAGCACAGTGGGCCTTAAAAAGTGTTTTCACCTCCATCTTAGCATTTTAGGAATGCGACTAGGTTCGGTAAACCACCAGGATAAACCGAGGGAGCCGAGGGTATCTTGTATATAACTCAGCCAGGGTATGGCGCGAGCCCTGTCCTGCATCAGGCAATCAGATATAATGTCCTTACAGAGTTTAGCAGCTGGGTTCAACCAAATGCTAACCCATAATAAGAGTGGTGCCAGCTGGATTGTGTCCTCAATAAAACCCTGGCTTAGCTCAAGGTGGGAAATAAGGCTTGAAGTAGAGGGCGGTGAGGTTAACAGCCTACTCAAGAAGCGGTTTTCCTCTGCCTGGAGAGAACCGCATTTACTAAAACCCCATTCTCCTGCTCCGTAAGTGGCTACACTGATACATTGAGGGGGATATTCTCAAGAACGTGCGATAAACATCGCCAAAATAGGTTAACGCAAGTTTCCATATCGCTGGCCATCACGGGAAAATAACTCCGTGTTAACGTGGCATTCTCAACACGGCGGTAACATGCGATAGCACCCCGACAACGCGGCAAATGTCCGCGATAACAACCCCAACCTGAACGTGAAAAAAGTTGCGATGTGCCCAAATGCGATAAACAATCCAGCGATAAGCAGCGCCAGGCCTGCAAGTCCCACAAGTCAGGCTGCAAAAAGCACAATAAAAGCGGCAACACAAAACCCAAACAAAACACAAACAACTGCGAAGCTCCATGGAGGTAGCCGGAGCAAGCACAGAGGACAACCAGAACCCCACAAGCCCCACGGAGGACCAGCCTGGGACCTCGGGGTCAGGGAAGGGCAAGGAGAAGAAGAAGAGGAAGACGCGGTTCAGTCCGCAGGAAAACAGGATCCTGATCACGGAGGTGACAGAACACCATCAACAACTGTACGTCACCACCACTATGTCATCGGCAACAAAAAATAGAATATGGTAGTCCATCGTGGACAAGGTGAATGCAGTTGGAGTGCTAAGGAGGACAATGGAAGAGCTCAAGAGGCGCTGGAATGATGTCAAGCGCAAAACCAAGCTGAAACCCGCCAACACCCGCAAAGCAGCAATGCAGACTGGGGGTGAGAGTCCTGCGCCACCGGAGGAGCTGGATGAGATGGAGGAAATGGTGTCCACAGTCAGCAGTGTGGAGACGGTGGCAGGAGTTGGGGGACCGGACACTGCTCAACATGACCTGACACAACAACAACAGGGTGAGTAACCACCAGGGACTGGGGGTACGGGGGGAGATGGGCACAGTGGCACACATGCACAAGTAAGCACAGCACATCTGCAGACAGACCATGCCCAAGAGTCACAACTCCCACCAAGAGCCCAACTTACCAATGTCTGCAACAGCCCAGCACTGTATAAGCACAGAAGTCAAAGGCACACCGCCTGAAAGGGAAAAGGGCCAGCCAAATCAGAGCTGAAGGGTCAAATCACCCACAATGCAGCACACACACATAACACTCAGAGCACCTCAACATGTACAACAAAGTGGACCAAACTGAAACACTTCCACAACAGAACAGAGGACACAACTGCTGCCGCTTGTGTGTAGAAAATGGCCATTCGCATTTGACATAGCAGGAAACTGTGAGATGACAATGGACAAATACAACCTCACATCCGTGATGGTGGCAAAATGTCAACTGTCCAGCATCAAATAGGCATCTCCACACAAACAGTCACAATGTACATTGACATGCAGTCTGTTCATAAACTTGGCCAATCCGTCAACATACATGTGAACACAATGTCAAAATGCATCTCCCCTACACATTGCAGAGGGAGAATCATCACCTCCTGCAGAGCAGACCGTACTCCTCATCACTGATGATGAAGAGGACCTACACACCATCGACCCCGATGCCCTTCAACAGCACATGGACACCCTCAGCACCCCACCCCCAGGAGCAGGGCAGCCCAGCTGCATCGAGGAGAACCCACCCCCTGCACAGACCACACAGCAGGAAGCACCCACCACCACGTCATCTCCCAGGATCCCTACGAGCAACACATGGCATTCCAACGCTGTGTGTCGCAGGGGCAGAAGGGGATGGCTGAGCAGGAGCGGGTGGTGTTCGACCTCATGGCAGCCAAACTAGATGCCATCCGTGGGTGTCCAAGTCCCATCAGGGACCACATACAGGCCCTAACGGACACCCACAGACCACCCCATGGTCTCCAACAATACATGGCTGACATCGCCGGAGTCATGCCTCATGGACAAGAACAACTGTCTAGTCAGAGTGGCTCCAGCTATCTCAGCCGTGAGTTGGTCAACATGGGGAGGAACATGGAGAACATGGAGCGGATGCAGGTGGGAAGAATGGCTGCCACGGCTGCACACCAGTGAGATGTAGCCGGGATCTACCATGCCCTGCAGATCCTCATCATGGCAGTGCTGCCACAAGGCCTGGCGCAGATGAATGCTGCTGCCACTACTCCTTCCACATCACCGCCCCCTGATGTGTCACTGCCACACAGTGCCGCAGACAAAACACCACCACCCACATGTGAGGCACATCACACATAGGAGGACGATGATGTGGATGAATCTGCCGTTGGGCTAAGTAGGAAGCGGTAGCATTTATCTCCGCCATATAGCATTTTCCTGCTAGGTTCTGCCGTCTGCATCATGCGCAGGAATAACACCCTCCACTGTCCCCCTTAACACCCTGCGACACTCACCTTGGTCCCCGACATGGACTGCTACATTTGTTCAGGCAACCACTGACACAGAAACCAGACTGTGTACTGAACTCCCCCTCCTACGATGTACTTTTCCCTCCCCAAAGGACCCTGGCTGGCCCTCCACGGGGCAACATTGTAAAGTAGCGTGTGCATGGCCAGGTACTGGTCCACCTTCACCACTCCACCGAATGTCATTAAGACATTCAAATTCACACAGATGAGTCATGTCCATGATCAAGCAAGTATGAAAGTATGGATGTATGTAGGGGCAGTGATTCCAAACAACGGTGCTCCCTGGGAACTGATTTCAATGCACATGTATGTCCGTGACCCAGATGGGCAGAGAGATGACTGGGAATGTGTGAACTAGCTGTGGCATCATTGCTCCAAAACAACAATCTCGCTATTTCCAAACTTAGCCCCACGTCAATGTATGAAATAGGGTTGTGTGTCGCAAAGGCAAAGTCAAAGTCATGTGGAAGTCACAGCTCGGAGCAATGATTGGTTTGAGTGTGGAGCGCTTGGACTCTTGGGATGGTCGGTGCGTAAGTGTGAAGATCATACCATGCAAGTGAACTACGAGCAAGGACTCCTCTGTGTGGGGTGTGTATACGTTGGTCTCTGGTTAGCGCTGTGCGTAGTGTGGGAGCCGTCAGCAGCTGCTATGGTATCGCTCAGGGGGTGCCGGGCGCATGCATTCCCATGGTTGGAGGTGCAGATGTGCTACCGCCTTCTAGTTCAGACAGAGGGGCTGTCATCCACAATGTTAGTTTGTCATCTGCTTGCATTCTGGAAATGTGATGGGGATTGGGTGGGGGGGGATGTCACAGCTTCGCCTTCCGGCGTGGTTGAACCCTTACCAGCCATGTACGTGCCCTCACAGTCAGTATTGCATGCTCTGATGTAGCAGTGTTGTTTTGCTGCAGTCTGACAGTGATGGGTGCAGGTAGCTGTGAGGAGGCGGTTGACAACTCACCTTGCACCTATTAGCTGGCACTGATCACTACTCTTGATGGATGACGTCCGTGTACACATGTGACCTGTACATGGCACATTTGACCAGGGGACACCTTGGTGTGTTCCACGCAAGGTGGACCTGCTGGCTTCTAGGCTGGTGTGCATCTCCCAATGTTGCTGAGGTGTCCACTGTGCCCACATCCCCCTTACGGCCATTTTGTTCATGTTGTTGGACTCGACACACAGGGTGTATATTTGCATCAGGCAGGTACATCTCTGACCACAATTGGCACCCTGTTGTCTTTACCTGAACACCAATGACGGCCTTCATGTCATGTTCATGTACACGTGGGACGCTGATGAGTGGCATGACGTACTACATGTGACACCCTGATATGGCATATCGAATACGTGACACCCTAAACAGCCTCTCAGTACAGAGGTGACATACACACCATTTCTTACTGCAACATATGCGAATGTTAGCACTGAATGTTGCATTTGCACCCGTCAGAGTGATGTGCTAATGCAGAGGACTGACATGAACACGGGGAATGTGTAATGCTAAGATTTTATTTGCACATGATGGTCATGTGGTCATCTTGTACTGTGCCATGATTGCTGTGGGCAGTCACAATGTGACGTGCTCATGCGAAGAAATTGTTGATGATTGTGTTCCTTCGGGCTATTCCAGCTGCGGCTGCAGTGGGGTGTGGTCCAACTGCATCATCTTCCTCATCATCGTCCGGTGCTTCTGGGACTTGGATCCATGGGGCATTGGTGCGTACACATAGGTTGTGCAATACACAACATGCAGTGATCATCTTGCACACTATTTCTGGGCTGTACAAGAGTCTTCCACCAATGATGTCCAGGCACCTGAAACGTGATTTCAACACGCCAAATGTGCGTTCAACAATGCCCCTGGTGCGTTTGTGGGCCACATTGTACTACCTCTGGGCCGGGGTGTTCGGGTCTCGGAGGGGTGTCATCATCCACGGGCAGAGTGCATATCCTTGATCACCTGTGAGGGGTAAGTGTGAATAGTGTTAACTGGTGGTTCTGCATGCTGTGTTGGCAGACATACAAGTTACGTGGTGTGTGATTTGTGCGACCTTGGGATCCATGTTAGCCATGTATTGCTGCTGGCAGATGTGGGAGGACAATGTGTATTACGTAGCCTCAAAGCTGCTCCTCCCTCCCACCGAGCCCATTTACTTGTGTGTGCTGCCCGGTTGCATCACTTGCACTCCTACGGCACACCATTGTCATGCCTGTCTGTGCATGTCCGCAGGACTGACAGCAAGACTGTAATGTTGGCCGTTGAAGGTGGGTGGCCACGTGTGTGTAGGCCTATGGTAAGGATAGGGCGGACACAGATGTGAAGTACTGGCCTGGCTGTACTCGCGCTGCTATTGAGGCTAGGGCTTCGGTTCAGCCTGCGGCAATGTAGATACACACATAACAGTTGGCATGTATGAGCCGAGACCCCGAGCAGTCTTGCGCTCCTTTATTAATCCATTCGGGCGAGGCCGCCCTCCTGGTGCATGTCACATTGCAACTTTGTCAATTACAGTCCGGGTGGCGCAGGCAGTACTACGGAGGCACATGCCATAGTCACTTTTGTGGCCAGGCCAGAACTGAACCACGCCCAGAGCCCAGAACTGAACCATGCCCAGAGCCCCGGGCAATTTTTCCGCACTCCTCACACGCGTGCGCCGCCATGGCGGTGCTGGGATGTCGTGCGCTTCGGAGTACGTCTCCAGACAATCTACCCAGGCTTACCGGCGGACTGCCTGGGACGGGGGTGGCCCCGTGACTGTGAAGGCCTCCAGTGGCGTTACCGAGGACATGCTGTTGGCTACTGGAGGCGGACTTGTGGGGTGGCCCCTCGGGACAATGACTTGCGGTGCACTGAGTTCGGCCCACCGGAAGAGCAGAGTGGGTGTGCATCAACCTATAATGCTGGAGGATGGACGATGGCTTGTGGTGCACTGAGTTCGGCCCACCGGAAGAGCTGAGTGGGTGTGCATCATGCTATAATGCTGGAGGATGGACGATGACTTGTGGTGCACTGAGTTCGGCCCACCGGAAGAGCTGAGCGGGTGTGCAGTAGGCCTGGGCGGTAAATTCCGTTCCGCTCGCGGAATTTGCGGAATTTGGGCAATTTCGCGTTCCGCGGAGAACGCGGAATTGCCAAAAATTCCGCGATCCGCGGCTTCGCAGAATTTTTTGCTTGTTCGCGCTTTCAAAGTGCGTGTTCGTGAGATATTTCCCCCCGAGCACGCAAACAGCGTTCGCGAACAGGAAAAAAGCATCACGAACGGGCGGAACAAGCAATTCCGCGTGTTCGCGGAACTTTTGCGTGCTCGCGGAGATTGTTTACCGTTTCGCGGAACTTTGCGTAACGCGACTACGCAAATTCCGCCCACCCCTAGCTGTGCAGCCTGCGATATGCAGCAGGCCTGGAGGTGCGGACTGGAAAGGATGTGTATATTACTTGCTGTACCGCAGTGTGGTCAGAAGGCAGCAGTAGCCAACTCGCAACCCCGCGGTGCGGTGCTGCTGGGTGCGCTGGGGGCCTGTTGCGCAGAAGCCAGCGATCGGCTGAGGAGGCTCCAAGCCCGCGGAGTCCGGCCTTGGAGATTGCACCGGCACGTGGTGGGCCCTCTTGGAGAGACGCCGGTGGCGGCAGGTGAGCAGTGAGGCCTGGGTGCGCAGGGGCGGGCATTCAACCCTGGGCGCAGGTCGGGTCTGGGGATCAGCGGGCTGGGGTGCGGCAGGCGCACAGGCCACACCGGTCATGACGGTGGCCTCGTGGCAGTGTGAAAGACCCCGCCCTGGCAGACACGCCACTGCAGACGATGACGAGATGTGCGCCGGGTGGCGTGGAACGTAGCCTCCTCGTCGCCGGTGTGACTTTGCCCGTTGTAGATGGTCGGCCACATGTGTAGGCCTATGGTCAGCATATGGCGGGCACAGAGCCACACGCAGTAGTTACTTCGATGGCCGTCCCGGAAGTGAACCACTCCCTGAGCCCCGGCCTATTTAGTCACTCCCCTACGCTGGACTGGCATGCGCCAGCCCTGCCCACTACGCTTACGCTTACAGGGGGGCCGACATGGCGACTTGTCCAAGGTGTTCCCCACTGCCTGTGATGACATGGTTGCGTACACTGTCCACGACACTACAGACTCCAGCAGAATGTTTCCACATGGACATGTCTGTGCTCTGCATACACAAGACTGTCCAGCACATCACCGCCACACTTGGCATTGTGTACATTGTTATTCATGGGTCCATTGCCTCCTTCGCACAATCGTGGTTCCCACCTCTCCCCACATTCTGCAAATGTGTGGCAGAGGGGCTATGCCTAAGTGTGTGGTTTGTCCACATTTCTGGGCCCTCTTGCCACGGTTACTTGTGTTGTCGTGTCTGGCAGGTGAGCATGTTGGTTGGCATGTTGTATGTTATTTTGTTACGTGTCCATTACCACAGTTGTGCGTTGTGTGATTGTGGAGTTGAGGTGTGTGGTGTGTTCCTATGGTACTTGCCAACGAGCAGTGCATTTCCATAGGTGCCATCCTGGAAGCGCTGGTTGATGATGGACTGTTGGAAGATGTATGAATCATACACACTGCCTGGGTAGTTGGCGACGACATTGGTGAAGAGTCCCCGGTGGTCCACTATTGCCTGCACATTGATGGAATGCGTGTGATTCCTGTTGCGGTAATTGTGTGCAGTGTCTGCAGGGGGCACGAGTAGGACATGTGTGCAGTCGATTGCCCCCAACACGTGCGGGAATCCAGCTATGGCGTAGAAGCCTTGCTTGGTCTCCAGCTGTTCCTGCGCAGTGTGGGGGAAGTGAAGGTGCTGGGGTATGAAACTGATGATGGCATCCAGGACAGGTGTGATGGCCTTTGATAGGGCTGGCTGTGAGACTCCTCCGACTCTGGCAGTGGTTGGTTGGCAGGTACCAGAGGCCAACAGGTGCAGCACAGCCAGCATCTTTGTCTGCGGAGGGATGTTGATTGTCCGCTGTGTTGGTACCGTCAGCCTGTGGCCTTTGTGGGTCAAGATGCAGAGGATGGTTGTCCTTTTGAGCCTGTAGTGGGCAATGACATCCTCTGGCGTTAAGTCTGTGAGGCTGATGCGTTTTCGGAAGGGCCGCTGTCTTGTTCTGTGCTGCCTTGGTGGTGGTCTGGAGGGGGGTGGTCCGGGGGGGGTGGTCCTGGGGGTGGTGGCGGTGGGTGTTGTGGCCCTCTTGGGTCTCCAAGCTGCATGATTAGTAGCTCCATGGCATTTGTTGGTCTTCAGATGTGGCTCTGGGCTGGGCTCACTTTCATGCTGCAGGTTGTCGTCCTGCTTAACACCAGCAGAAGGCAGGTGTTAGATCCCTGCAGCTAACGCGCCTTATCGCCTGTTCTTTGTTCGCATCGCAGATCTGATTGGTCGTTGAGAATCTCGCGAAGTTGTGTTTTCGTGTGTTTTTGCACGGGAACGCCTACTCTGCATATCATTAACGTTAGTGGTCGCACTCATCCGTGGCGATGTGTTTTGCGGTTGCTATCGCAGGTAAACTGGCGATGTCGGCAGTTTGCACCAGCTTGTGAATGGGGCGATAAATCTATCACCACTTTTGCGGCGCTAAAGTGCCGATAAATCGGCGATGTGTCCTTGAGAATATGCCCCTGAGAGTTATAAACTTTTAGAGGTGGAGACACAGTCCCCCTAATTCGGGGCCTAATGAGATTGCAGACTGTGCCTGCAGATTTACTTAATTTGACCTGAGCACAATGGGGATTCCAAGATCCTGTAGAACTGAAATTAAAACCTAAGTAACAAAAGGTCTCAACAGTCCTCAAAACATGCCCATTGATACTAATTTTATTTTGCCTTAGTTTACCCGGACCACAGGACATGATATGGGACTTCGAGTAATAAGTGTTGAGATTCAAATTGTGCATAAATAATGCAAGGCAGTCTACCTGATGTCTCAGTGCTTTGGGGGTCAAGGCTAACAATACCACGTCGCCCGCATATAGTAGAGTGGGAATAGGGCAGCCTGCGATTCTGGGTATGTCTGTGTGAGAAGAAAATAAGTGGAGTTTAAGTCCGTTAATGTATAAAAAAAATAATAAAGGAGCCAATATGCAGCCTTGCCTCACTCCACTCTTTAAAGGGAATTCAGAAGAAAGCTCCCCAAGTGAATTTAGGCAGATCCAAGCTGAAAGGTCTGAGTGCGAGCAGTGTAAAAAATTCACCAGAGGAGGGTCCACGCCTTGATCCAGCAACAGAGTTTGGTTCTGTTCACTGAATCAAAGGCGGTGGATAGATCCATGAAAGCTAAATATATGGGTGAGCGTTTAGTCTTGGTGTATTTAGAGATGGTCAAAGCCAAGTTCAGGCATTGTTCGTTAGTTCCTAATTTTGGCGAAAATCCAAATTGTAAAGGGGAAAGTATGTCAGCAGCCCATCCATCGACCAGTCGGTCATAAATGACCCTGCCAATGATTTTGATCATGCTGTCGATGAGAGAAATGGTCCGGTAGCACTTGGGCGACATACGATCACCCATTTTAAATATGGGTACTATTATTGCAGTAGACCATGAGGGGGGAATAGAGACAGATAGGGAAGTGTTAAAAGCATTCGTAATGAGTGGACCCCAAATTTCTGGCATGGATTTCAATAAATCCATCGGTACCCCATCTGGGCCAGGAGCTTTCCCGCACTTTCTATGATGAATAGCTGACCAACTTCTTCGAGAGTTAAGGAAAGTGGGGGAGAGTTGTGTAATGTATTATGGAGAGAAGCAGACATAATTGGCACGTCCTCAGTATGATAAATTGAGGCGAAGTGGGTGACCCAGTCCGCGCCAGAGATATTGTTTTGAATAGAGGGACCGATGGAGAAGTTTCTGGACCGAATTAATTTAACAAGGTCCCAGAAGGATTTACTATACTTTCTTTTGGACGCATGCTCCAAAAGTTCCCAATCTTTTTTTTTCACAACAAATTTTATTGTTGACAGACACAAGAGCCCTGACAAAGCCAGGGTAACACATTGTACAGAAAACATGGCAATTGTAAAGATATCAACTCTTACAATATACAGTTGTTGCAAGTTGGAACATGCAAATATTTGAATTAAGCTCAAACTAAAATTTGAAACAAGAAACATCAGTGCCACGATGTCAGTATATAAGTTACCATACAAAAACGCAGATCGTGATAGTTGAATACAGGCATGGTTATAGTCAGTGTTGGTACCCAGCATTTGGTCTTCATGACAGGTTCTCATTGTTTAATGTAGGGGGGATAGGTTCAAGATAGAGACCCGATAATCCGCCCACCGTTTCCATATGTTCGGGTGTTTCTGGGGGCATCCCCGAGCCTTGAAAATTGGTATTTCTAACCCCATGGAAAAGTCGAGGCCCCGTTTCCAGGCTCCCACAGATGGCGGGGAGGCAGCTTTCTAAGCCCTAGCGATGTCCCGCTTAGCCAGCGTAAGTCCCAGAAATAACAAATGAGGTTTAGACCTATTGCCGCCAATTCCCTCTGTAATATGGAGCATGACCAAACGTGGCGACTGTGGAATGTCCCACCCCAACACTTCAGAGAGACAAGTCAGCACCCCACGCCAAAACCGCGACAGGACGGTGCACTGCCATACCATGTGGAAGAGAGGGCCCTCGGCGGTTCCGCAGTGCAGACAGAGGCGGGGTGCAATGATTCCCGCTCACCAAAGCCTATAAGGGGTGAAGTACACCCGATGGAGGTATTTAAATTGTATAAGGCGAAGGCGCGCAGCTATGGCTGCGCCGCGCGGGGACTCAAGAGCCTCAACCTAGTGATCCTCATCCAGTGGACCAAGATCTTTCTGCCAGGCGTCTCTAGTCTTATTTTTTTTTTTAATTTATTCAGTGTTTTCTATAGCGCAAACAAGACCCAAGAATTGGGTGTCAGAGCGCTTTACATAATCACCCTTTCACAATCAGAGGATATTCAATTCTTTAACAACAAGTGTAAAAACATGTTCAATAATATTGGCAAATGCTAACCCTTGTCCAACCCGAAACATATTGAAGAATAAAGGAAATCACTAGGTAAAAGTAAAACATGCCATAAACATAATTCTGAACCGGAATAGGTCCACTCCTGATATCCTAGCTATCTCGAATGGATATATTATTGCTACTCTAAAACAAATATACATCGATCGAGTTACTTGACTGTAGACAACATCCATGTAGATGGACAAGGGACTAAGGGCCAGATGTAGGTAACTTCAATTTAGCAAGTTCTTAATAGCGATTTTTACCGAATCGCTATTAAGGACTCGCTAAATGGAATGTAGGTAGGAATCGCTAAAATATTTGCGATTCCTTAACATTCCTTAATAACGAATCAGTAATTGAGATTCGTTATTAAGGAATACCTAGCCATTCATTCCTATGGGCTAGGAGGCCCATAGGAATGAATGGGAAGATATTCACTATTAGCGATTCGGTATTACCGAATCGCTAATAACGGAGGTATTTCAAGGGTGCCAGGGTGTCCAAAGGACACCCTGTTGCACCCCTGAAATGTGCATGTGTGCACATGTGGCGCACATACATGCCCTAAGGGCATGGATGTGTGCCACATGGCACATTTGAAAAAGCAAAAAGTGCTTTTTTAAAGGAAATCGCTACTTACCACCAACTTGAAGTTGGTGGTAATTAGCGATTCCTTAAAACTCAAGTGCACTATTTTTGGTGCTACATACATTGCATTTAAGGAATCGGTATTTCCGATTCCTTAAATGCAAGAACAAAATAAGGAATCGCTATTTTGCGATTCCTTATTTTGCATGTAGGTATGAACTCACCTACATTGCACTCAGCCAAATACCGGTCGGTAACGCTGAAATTCTCCGAATTTCGGTGTTACCGACCGGTATTTCGCCTCCTACATCTGGCCCTTACTGTCTTAAACCTAGCTGAGTATAGCTATTATGGATCCATCAAAGAGGGGTAATCTGGTTCGTGCAATGACCAGTTTCTTTGATCTGAGATTAATAGGACTTAATCCATCTTACCGAAGTCTACTTGAACAGCAGACAGTAGTGGTGTCGACGGGTTGTCTGCCAAACTCAAAATAGTCTTAGTGTAGCCTGATGTTTGTTATGGGAGAAATTTACCCATCAGAAAGGACTTAGTCTCCTTTTTGAATCGTGGACCATACGTGATTCTCCTAATATTCGGTGGGAGCGAATTCCAAATCCTTGGTGCAGCTCCCTTGAACGCTCTATCGTATGATATCTTCTTACGGAAGAATGCTGGTTTCAGTAAAAAATCTTTAGATCCCCTGGAGGGTCTACTGCCTCCCGACAACGTGATTTTCTGGGCCTGGTAACGTGGAGTTTTGTGGTATATTGCTTTGTGTGTGATACATGCAATCTTGAGCTGTATTCTTGCCTCATATGGTAGCCAATTGAGTGCTTTCAGATGTGGAGATATGTGGTCAATTTTTTTTGATCCCGTTATAAGTCTGGATGATGTATTGAGACATGCTTTTGGGGGAGCTGTAGAGATCTTAGGAAGCCCTGAGAGGGTCGCGCATCCGTATTCAATTCTTGATGTGACCAGTGCCTGGACTGCCATTTTGAGATCATCTGATTCGATGAACGGCTTCAATTGTTTTAGGTAACTCAGATGGAAACGTGCGGTTTTTGCCATTGTGTTGTTGTGGGTTCACATGTTTAGTTCTTTATCCAGAGTGATTCCAAGAGATTTGGTTGAGTCTACTAGAATCGGGGAACCATTTAGCGCAGTTATCATCTTGGTCCATTCCTTAATCCTGGCTGCGCTTTTAGGAGGGAAGGTCAGGAGGAATTCGTTTTTTTTGCGTCGAGCTTAAGATGATTGTCACCTAGCCATTCAACGGTTCTCTGTTGTGCTTGGTTCATTATGTCGCTCTCTTCTGGTGATGTAAGCTTCATATACAGTTGGGTGTCATCTGCATACATGTGGAAGGAAATGTTAGACTGTTGTAATACATCTGTTAATGGTTCAATGTATAGGTTGAATAGTGAAGGGGATAGAGTTGATCCTTGTGGAACCCCAATCTGAATTGGATATGGAAGGGATAGCCCTTTGTTCACTAGGAATCTTTGTGATCTGTTCTCTAGGAAAGAATAGAACCATTTCAAGACTGTTCCCGATAAGCCCATCCTATTTTCGAGACGGTCTAATAGTTTGGGATGATTTACGGTGTCAAATGCGGACGATAGGTCAAGAAGGACCAGGAGGCAGGTTTCATTGCGGTCTAGAGCAAACAGAGCGTCATCTACTATGTGTAGGATTGCTGTTTCCGTACTGTGATCTGATCTGAACCCTGATTGGTAGTCGTTTAGTAGCTTAAATTCAGTAATATGTTGATTCAGTTGTTGTTGAGCACATTTTTCTAGTACTTTGGCTAGTAGGGGGATGGTTGTTACCGGCCTAAAGTTGTTTGGATCCGAAGGGTTCTCAGTAGGTTTTTTTAAAAGAGGGATGACCTGTCCAGTTTTTAGACAATCAGGGAAAGATCCTTGGGTTAGTGATTCATTAATTATCTTAGTCGAATAGGGGATGACCATGTGGTTGAATGAGGACCAGCATTTAGCAGGAACATGGTCACTGTAGTGGTTATTGGGTTTCAGTGATAGTAAGGTTTTGGTAATGTCATGTTGGTCATATAGTTTGAAGTCTGACCAATGAGCATTATTTTTGGGTGTTGCTTGTGCAGGTGTGTCTGTATTCTCCCTTTGTTTATTCCTTATATTCAAGGCTTTGTCAGCGGTATTCTTGAGTTCTCTCTCCAGTGAGCTGGCTTTGTTGGTAAAGAATGTTGAGAAGTCTTCACAGTTCAATTCCGATTTAGAAGTTAGTAGGGAGGATTTGGCTAATTTGTTCGATTGATCTTTTAGTAGATCGAAGAGTTTTCTCGGCCTGTTCTTTGCATTATCAAGTTCATTTCTAAAAAAATCTTTTTTTGATTTAAGTACGCTTTTATTGTAGGTTTTTCAGGACTTTCTTAATTGTTTTAGGTGGGGGGATGAGGGACTTTGTCTCCAAATCCGTTTCGTAAGTCTGAGTTTCCATCTTTCTTCATTAAGTGAACTATTGAACTATGTTTTTTTTTCCTTGACCTGAATTCTTTTCAGATTTAGAGGGGCTATATTGACCAATATTTTAGAAATCGTACGATTGTAATGATTCGTCAGCTCGCTGACGTCCGTCAGTTCAGACGGGGGTTGAAGTTAATTCTCGCAGTGTAAAGTTAAACTGTCAGGGTTCAGACCTTTAGTGTCTCTAACCCAATGCTTGTGATTGACTGGTTGAGAGCTTGTTTTATTTTTAGAGGATGGAACTTGGAATGTGATGATGTGATGATCAGACCAGTCACAGGGGACAATTGAGACAGAATGGACCGCATTTTCTTTGGATATGATCCAATCTAAAGTAGCCCCTTTGGAATGGGTTGGCAGGGTACAGGCTTGCACTAGTGAGTGGTCAGTTAGGAATTCTTTAAGAATATTGACCTGATTATCATTGATGTCGTTCCAGTGAAGGTTGAAGTCTCCTAGGAAAATATCATTGGCGTGAGGTTCTGAGTTTGCTGTAATAATTTCCATTAGTTGGTCTATGAACATCAAGTTTTTACCTGGGGGTGGTAGAATGCGTGTAATTTGTACAGTTGGTTGTCTGTAAATCGTACAGAGAGCCCCAAGTATTCACATGATTCAATAGGGTCTGCGATAATTTTGGAGATGGTGATGTCTGATTTGTGGATACAGGCCACACCTCCACCAGTTTTGTTTAACCTGTCTAGTCTTATAATGTTGTAGTTTGGTGGTACAAGTAGGTCTAGACATGTGGAGGATGATTCAGATAGCCACGATTCCGTTAGAATAGATACGTCAATGTCTTGATTCAGGATTAGGTCGGCAATGTCAGTGGCATGTTTTATTGCTGAGCGGCAGTTGATAAGTAGACATGTGATCTTTTTTGTATGGTTATCTGAGTTAGAGTCCTGCCCTGAGGGAATTAGCGTTATATCCTTCAGGTTGTTGGGGTTTAGCTTTCTTAGTTTGTGTGATTCTGTTTTCTTTTATTGGGAACACTTGAATTTTCTGTTCATTTACCTTAGCCGGTAGTCTGGGTGTCGTCTCGTAGGATTGTAGTAGGTTTTGGGTTTCGATGTCCGTCAGATATCTAAGGAAAATACTTGGACGGTAAATCCTATTAGACAGCGGCAGTGGGGTAGTGATAAGTTTATTGTGAAGAGTGTATACCGATTTTTGACTCTGGATAATTTTGGAGAGATAGCTTTCTGAAAGAAGTAGAATATTCTTCATGTTCCTAATAGCGTTTTGCATGTCCGTAGCTATCCTATCAGTCTGGACATTAAGAATTTCTAATTCCCTTCTTGAAGGAGGAGAAATATGCTGTTTTTGAAACGCGACTGTCGGACTGTGGAACGGGATGTTGGATGGTTCCGCTTCTAAAGGCTTGTGGCTATCTTTATTACATTCTGAAGGTTTTTTTGTAGTCTTAGGGGCCAGCTCTGTATTATTATCAATGTTGTGATTAAACTTCCCGGGGTACTGATTGATGAGTGCTGAGACCGAGAGATCATCTGTTTGTAAAGTAGTGGGGGTATTTGCCCCAAACATGTGCAGATTCGACGGCCTGTTAGAGTATAATTGGTTTGCTCCTGGGAATTTGTGAGTAACTCCTTTGTGTACGTCCTGACTTGGATTGTTGGCTATAAGGCGAGTCTTAGTATTGTGTCTTGTACGGGGGGAACTAGGGTGCTGACTCTCCTGAACTGTCCTGTTATCATTCTTAGCCGTTACCCTCAATGGTGTATTTGTGATGTTGACTGCGGTGCTGCCTGGTCGGTGAGCTGAGGGAGGGGTGTTATGAACCTGTTCTTTTAAAGTGGGGAAGTAGTCATCAAACAGCTCAAGGTCTTTGTTGGCCGCTTGGATGAGTACCGTGCCGTTTTTGTAATAAGTTATATTTAGTGTGGCCCTTAAGTTTTTCAAAGGTGTTATAAGCAGCTTAGTTTCGTAAGGGATATTTCTTGCCTCTTTGATATTTAGTAATTTAGCCATAGTAGTGTGCCATTTAGCCAGTGATCTAGTGAAGAAAATTAAATCGTTAATAATCCCTCCGTTTTATGAGTTGAATGAGGGATCTGAGATAAGTGTTTCAGGGTTTTTTCTAAGCAGGTTGTATTTAAAGGTTTTGGATGCATTTTTAGAAAGGTTGGCAGGGTATTCTATCGTTCGGGAGTTATTACCTGCAGGAATCATGTTTGCTCCTTCCAATTAGAGTGAAGTGAGTGAAGTAAGTCTAATTCCCGCTGGGGCTATTCTAAGCTATTTTGTCCGCGATTATGTTTTAGGCAGGAGGTACGCGCTTAACTATGACTGTGAATGTCTTGTAAAGAATGGTGGTTTCTCTACTGTTGATCCAAATCTTTATGTTAACCTATTATCAAGACAGATTATTTCCTATAATCATATTATCTTAGTATCTTTGGTGTAGAACTCATATTGATCCAATCATCAATGATCAGATTATCTTTTTACTGGTGAGTATTGATATTCATAATTGTTAATATGTTTAATACTAAAATTATTTTGTGAATGCCGAAATTTTATTTTATTATTTTATTATTTTTATTTTAATAATTGATTAATTTTTTTTTTTTTTTTTAAATATCTTGTTGAGAGTAGTGTGGCAATTGGTTACCAATGTGCGATATATTGCTGTAATTTTGTGTGCACCCATTTCTCCCATAAACACCTTGTCCTCAATAGGGTGGAAGTCAGGAATATTATCTAGTCGTGCTACAGAGGGGGAGAAGGCAAGGCGGAATTGGAGGTATCTGTAGAATTGCGACCGTGCATGCCAAATTCAGATTGTAGATTTTGGAAGGATTTCAGGATCTGGCCATGGAGGACTGCCCCAACCGTTGAAATACCAATGGCATCCCGACCCACAAATCCCTGCAGCTCAGACAGTTGTCGTAAGAGGCCATTGTGCCAGAGAGGAGTTTCCTTAACAGTCTGCCCCACCATCCCATCCTACTCAGCGCTTGTCACCATGTCACAAAGACCATCCTGGTTGCAGGTGGCAGCGATTTAAGTGTCGAGCCTGAGTATAGGATTGTGTCTTATGATTTAGTATCCATTAACCAGCGCTCAACCGCGTAGGCAGGGTCGCGTCTATCTCCATACCACCAGTTGTTTAAGATGAGGAGGTGTGAAGCGGCATGATACGCTTGGACTTCAGGTGTTGCATGTCCCCCACAGTATGTGGATTGGAAGCACCTTCTTAGTGCTACGCGCGCGGAGCCCCCACCCCAGAGGAAGTGATTAAGGACGGCATTCAACTGCCTAAACCATGTGGGCAATATTGGGTAGGGATGGTTTTGGAGTTGGTAGAGGAGACGAGGCAAAGAGACCATTTGGAAAATAGCCGATCTACCAAAAAGTGATAGTGGCAAATGTGACCAGGAACGCACCTGTTCCTTAACGTGGGCCAGAAAGGGGGCCAGATTCTTGTCCCAGGAGACAGATTGAGACGCCGTCAGGAACACCCCAAGATACTTAAACCCATCCGGAACCACCATCACCTCGCTCGTTCAAGCCCCGAGCTGGTCACCTCCCCGCAGAGGCCACAGAAACAATTTACGAGCGTTCATATAGAGGCCGGAGGTTGTGCCAAAGATTTGCTTTATCCGGAGCAGACGTGGGCCGGATCTATTAGGGTGCGTTAAGAAAAATAATACATCCTCTACATATAGCGCTACACGGTCAGAAATATCCCGCGACCACTCAAAGCCATAAACTTGGGCATCTATCCTCACCCAAGCCGCGAGTGGTTCCATGGCGAGTGCGAAAAGGTAGGGAGACACAGGGCATCCCTGTCGGGTACCCCATTCAATGGGGAATGGCCGCGAGGTCGAGTCGGCAACCTGAACCGAAGCGGTAATGTCTGTGTATAAGAGGCAAATGTATTTAGTGAGTCAGAGGCTGATATTGAGGCAGCTCAGAAGTGCAAAGAGGTAAGTCCAGCCAAGGGAATCGAAGGCCTTGTCAATATCTGCAAGAAGGAGCACGGCTGGCTCATACAGCCGATCCACCGAGGCAATAGCATTATGTGCGTGACGGATATTATGTCGGGTGGCACGACCGGGCATAAAGCCGGCTTGGTTCGGATGAATTAACTCTGCTATGTGAGGGACAATGCGGTTCGCAATGATTTTAGCTAAGAGTTTCGTCTCAACGTTAAGTAAGGATATCGGTCTATATGAGGTATGTAGTTCTGGGGGCTGACCCGGTTTTAAAAAATCACTATTTCCACGTGACGCCAATCAGATGGGAGATGGCCTTTGTCTGCAGCCACGTGGAGTGCCGCTAAGTAATGAGCCGTCAGTTGAGATTGGTATTTCTTATAGAACTTTAAAGGGAATCCGTTCGGGCCCGGTGCCTTGCCCGAGCTCATGTCGGATACGGCACTTTGAATCTCTGCGGTCGTGAATGGGACATATAGGTCTTCCCACACCGAGTCTGACAGGGACTTCGGAGGCAGGTCAGCCAGAACCGGTGAATGGTGGCCTCCGAGAGGGTCTTCCATGGGGCATATAAATCTGTAAAGTAGTCAGCAAAACTGGTCACAATTCATGCAGAGTCAGTGAGTACCTCGCCAGCAGGGCCAAGATCTACGGGGAGAGACACGGGTCGAAGTGTCTGCTGGCAAAGGCGGTGTAGAAGGGTGCTGGACTTATCCTCCCACTGATATATCCGGCTACGTGTAGCAAGCCAATACGTTTTAGCTTCGTCCAGCAGATCACTAGCGTAGAGCTGTTGTGTCATGCAGAGTTGGCGGCGAATCGCGCCACTATTATCATCTCTGCTCCTACGCTCCAAGTCAAAGAGTTAGGCCTCGGTACGTATCAATTTTTCACGGTGTTGCTTACGTCGTGCAGTGCAAAAGCCAATATCCACCTCCCTTAGTGTTGGCTTCATGGCTTCCCACAAGATCGCGGGGGAATCGACTGTGCCCACATTGTGGGAGAAGTATTCTAGAATGGCGGTATGCATCTGCCGTCCTGCAGGAGCCATGGCGAGAGCCGCCAATGGGGCGGGGAGCACCTGGGGTCCAAGCGCATCAGTAATGCTACTGGGGAATGGTCTGACAGGCCCCGGGGCAAAATCTCTACTGTCTCAATTAGGTGGAGATGCAGAGCGGAGATAAAGATACAGTCAAGGCGAGAAAACGAGTCATGAACACCCAAGAAGTACGTGTATCTCTGCTCTGTCGGGTGTGATTTCCGTCAGGTATCTACCCATCCCATCCCCTGGGTCAATGTCTGGAGTTTCGATTCACGCACGTCAGCCCATTGTCCTGTACTACGCCATCTGTCATTCAATGGACACATTACATCGTTCCAGTCTCCCCTGGCTATCGTCAGGCCCTGTGAAATCTCGGCCCAGAGGGACGTCAATCGCTCCACTAAGTTCCACAACAAGGGTGGGGGGGCATATACACTACCAAGAGTAAGGTGCTCGCCATATAATGTACCCGTCACCACTGTGTATCTGCCCTGGAGGTCTGACCAGATCTTATCATGGACAAATGGTACCCTGCGATGGATTAGGACCGCTACTCCCTGGGAGCCCCTAGTGAAACCAGAATGGAAGGTCTGGACAAAGCCAAAGCGCGCAAGACATGGCATCTTGTTGCCCAGCAGGTGAGTTTCCTGTAGGAATAAGATATCGGCTTTGTAGCTCTTGGCCTGGTGGAGTATGGCTTCCCTTTTAAGCTTGTCCAGAAGGCGATGGACATTCCAGCTAATAATATTCAATCCCCACGTTTGGGCCTCTGTCATGTAGGGTGTCTAACGTGTATGTGAGACGTGAGGATGTAGGCTAACAAGTGGGTAGCATAATGCGACCGGACACTATACATGAGATGAATGATTGTGGCACTGAAAATCAACATAAGCTTCCCATTAAACCCCCTGCCCTCCCTCCCCCCCAATACCTCAACAGTTCGGAAGCATCTGTCGCAGCACGGTGAGCGTCCCTGCCAATGGATCCCGAATAAACATCCCTTGTACATTAAAGTGTCGTAGGAACCACTGAAATGTACATGCATATGTAGCCCAAAGTGTCTCAGCCATCAAGTTTAATGTATTGTATGTAAGACTCTGCCAGGATGAGTTAGGATGATGCAGAAGTTTGTTGACCCTCCATGGGTCTTCTGCGAGAGTTACTGCGGGTCTTGGACCGTCTCTTGGAAAGTGACCGGTGTTGTTGTTTACCACTGATCCTGGGAAGGTCCCGGCCGGGACCCCCCGATGAGGTGTTGGAATCTATTCAAGGGGGAGCATGAGGCTTCAGCTTCACCGCTTCGTCCTTTCAGCTAAACACCTCTTCCGGTGACTCGAAGAAGTAAGTCCGTGATTGGTAGGATAGACTCAGGCGGGCGGGAAAAAGTAGGGAGTATTGGATTTTCAGGCACCGCAGACGGGCCTTGGCCTCAGCAAATGATTGTTGGCGCTGTTGGACCACTTTGGTGTAGTCTGGGAAGATCATAATGGGCTGAGAGGCGTAGGTAAGGACCCCCTTCAGCCTGGCCTGTTGTACAATCACATCTCGTTCCTTATAGTTAAGGAATCGGGCAATAATTGGCCCGGGGGCGTGCCCTGGGTGGCTGTTTCTGCAGTAGTGCACGTTCAATTATAAAGTAGGTAGACAAGGAGTCAGCTGGGAGCCAATCTATAAGCCATTTGGTAAGGAAGTCGACAGCATTATTATTCTCACAGCCCTCAGGGAACCCCACGAATCGGAGGTTGTTCCTTCGAGCACGGCCCTCTGCATCCTCCACTCCCGCTGCCAGGCCGCGCGTTAGTGACTCCAAACTGGACATCTTCTTTTGAAGGGTGCTCACCACATCCTCAGTTGTCAAAATCAGCGATTCCGTTTCGATAACCTTCTGCACCGAAGTGCGACGGTCTTGCCGAAGGAGCATAACGTCCGAGCCGACCGCACCAATTTTAGCTTCCAGTGTGTCTCTGTACTGGGTGATAGCCGCCAGCAGCGCTGCATTGTCGGGTATGGTAGTCGCCATATTCTCAGGGCCTGGCAGTTGGGCCCCTGCGCCAGTGTACTGGTCCATCATGGATTGTTTAGATGTGGCCCCCGGTGGTTTATCTTTGGCCATTTTGTCTGGGCCTTAAGAAGGACGTCACAGAGTATATATCCTTGGCGGGCCCAATGTTGGGAGGAGACTGCAGCTTTGCTGGTTTCCGCCGTGTCTCACCAACGCACCCAGGGGCAGCAGTCGGGGGAGGGCACCACACCCACAAGCCGCACCAGGGCCTAGCCTGGCCGCCTCAGTGAGTGGGGTCCCCCCAGACCCCCTAATGGGTGTCTCCGGCCCCCCGCGTCCTGACCACGGCAGGTGTTTCTGGCTCTAATTATGGTGTGCCCTGATATTCCTCTGAGTCGGGCAATGCTGCAGCCCCGGCTTCTCGTGCCTCCTTTACTGTGATTGCGGTGCAGTACCATGTGGTCGTCTATGGCCGATTCCCTGCACAAATGTTCACGGAGCTACGTAGGCCGATCCGGGCCTTCCCCGCAATTGTCTCCTCCAGAGGAACCCGAAATTGGGTCTAAGGCCTCAGCGCCACAAGGCCAGTGGGGCACACCGCACTGTAATTGTATGGCGGCTCAAAGACACCTCAGGATTATATGGGGTGCACTAGGCCACCCACTTGGAAGCGACAGTGGGGAAATAACAAAGGGCCCGGCGCACTCACTGGTGGACGCATGGTCTCTGGTTTCGGGTCGGGCTCCTCCAGTTCCACCAGCCTCGCCCCACCGCCACTCAGGGATCGGGGTCCAAGGGGCACCATGGTCCAATATGGCCGCCTCGTTTCGGGAGTCCGGCACCCTTCATGTAAGAGCACACAGCTCTGAAGTGTCCCCAGGAGCGCCGGGAGCCCACCGCTCCTTCTGGGCAGCAAGCTCGGTGGGGGCGTGGTTTAGTCGGGGAGCTCCATCCAGGCCCAAGTTCGCCAGGCCGCATCCACGCTGCGGTCCGAGTAGGCCGCCAGGGTCTAATCTGGGCACTGGTTACTAGGAGTCGTGTTCCCGGCCCACTCTAAGCGCAGCCCCCCGGGAGATCACACACGGGCCGCCACTGTAGGGGTCGACTCACTGTGTCTTCAGGGTGTGCCGCGGGTCATTCAGCAGCTCTCCAGTCGCTCCGGCAAGCCAGTAATGCCCAGGCCGGTGCACCGGGCCCCTGCTTGTCTGCGGTTGCGGCCGCCCAGAGGCGTCGATCGGAGCTCTAAGGAGGCGCCCTGGCCGCTCCGGGGCTTCTCTGAGCCCCATAGAGGGTTAGTTTAGCAGCAGATGCATCGATGTAGCAGGATTAATGCAGGATTTCGGTCGGCTATGGGAGCTACTCTAAGGCGTGTCCGCCATTTTGGACCGCCAGGCCACGCCCCCCAAAAGTTCCCACTCTTAATTGTATATCTCCCTCTTTCTATTAGCTAGAGCAGTATTGTACTCAGTGCGAGCCAAGGAAATTTCGGTCTTATTCCTAGGACGGGCATTTAGGGCTTTTCTCAACTTCCTATTTGCTAGGGAACAAACCCCATTGAACCATCTTGGATCCGTATTTGGGATACGAATTGGCTTAAGCATAGAGTGTAAGAAAGTGCCCTCTTTTTGCATGGTTGCCCCCACTTTTTGCTAAACTGATGATATACTTTGACTGAGTGTGCCCTGAGTTCCTGCCAAACAAAGGCCTATGTTCTTTCCCTAAAATGCATTAAAAACAAAACCCAATTGGCACTCTTTGGCCATAGGTCAGTTCCTTGTAAATGGTACCACAGGTACCAAGGGTACTGTGGCTAGGGAAGGCCTCTAAGGGTGGCAGCACTTATTATGCCACCCCTAGAGGCCCTGTACCTTTACACACACACACACACACACTGCCATTGCAGGCTGCGTATTTTGGTGCAGAACAAAGTGAAGTGTCGACATGGCACACATCCCTGTGTGCCATGCCTACAACCCACTGCCCTGGCATAGGTCAGCCACCCCTCTAGCTGGGTGCACTATACCAGTGAATGGTGAGGGTACAGGTGCATGAGCACTGTACCCATACAGTGTCTAAGCCAATTCTAGGACATTGTAAGTGCAGTAATGCCATTAAGAGTATATGGTGCTGGGAGTTTGTCATTGCGAACTCCACAGCATCAGAATAGCTTTACTGAAAACTGGGAAGTTTGGTTTCAAACTTCTCAGCACATTAAACCCATACTGATGCCAGTGTGGGATTTATTGAAAAATGCACTCAGAGGGCATCTTAGAGATGCCCCCTGAAAAATGACCTAATACTAGTGTCCAGGCTGAGTGGCTGCTCGCCAGCTGCCACCACCAGACATGTTTCTGGACCCCTGGGTCAAGAGCCTGCTGCTCTCGGGGGTCTGAAACAATGCACATCCTGGGACAAGGTGCCTAGCCTCCTCCCCCAGGATGGGCAGGGTCCACAAACGGGAAGCTTCAAAGGCTTGCCGCCTTTGTGAGCTACGTCAGCCCTTTGCTGCTTCCAGTAACTGGTTCCCACTGGTTCCGACCCCCACTTTGGGTGGGAGAATCAGCGGGAAAACCAAGTGAGGAAGGGAGGTGTGCTGTAGCGGCCAGTGGTGGGAGTGCTGCCGGGCGGTGACGTGGGGCGGGGGAGGTTTAGGGTGGGGGGTAGTAAACTACGGAATTCGGCCGAATACAGGTAAGTAAACATATAAATAAATAAAACGAATTTCGTTGCGTGCGCTGCATCGCATTTGGTGATGCAGCGCGCGCAACAAAATTTGTTTTATTTATTTATATGTTTACTTACCTGTATTCGGCAATTCCATAGTTACTACCCCCACCCTGCCCCTCCCCCGCCCCACATCACCGCCCGGCAGCACTCCCACCACCGGCTGCAACTGGAGGTGTGCCCACCTTTGCCAACCCCACCCCTCAGGTGGGGGAGGCGAGGTGAAGCACAACTCTCAGTCCCCGCCATCTTGTAGATGGGGGGACCCAGCCAACCAGAGTGAGGCATATGCCCCCCTCCAACTGGAGGGTGGCATAATAGGAGCTGTACCCACCCCAAGGAAGGGACCCATTGCTCCCAACCTTTACCAACCTGTAACGCCCCTAAATCTAGTATTTAGGGGCAACCCTGAACCTTGCCTCCTCAGACAAGAATCAACAAGAAGAAGAGAAGAAGAAGGACTGAAGAACCCGTGCTGAACTAAGAAGAGGAGGATGCCCACTGACTTGGCCCCAGCCCTACCGGCCTGTCCCCACTTCGAACATGCTCCGGCGAAAACATGGTGTGTCCTGCAGCCAGCAACCTCAAGAACCCAGAGGACCTGCACTGCCTTCCAAAACAAAGACTTTGTCTCCCGTGAGCACCGGATTTGCACACCAACAGACTCTAGCCCCAGCCAAAACCGTGAGTCTGCACCACTCTGCACCTGATGCCTACGGCCCGAGTTCGAGTGGGCCAACACCACGAGGAGGTCTCCCCAGCGATCCTGACCTGAGATCTGGTGATCTCTGACCTGCCTCAACCCTCCAAACGATGCCTGCAGTCTCTTTCTGGAGGACCCCCATGACTGTGACCGGAGCTGGCAAGAAAACCCGACACCTAAAGATACCCCTGCACCCGAAGTCCCACGGCCTTGGGTGGCCCAACCGATGGTGTCCCAGCATCCCCAGGCATCCCAACTTACCTCTCCAACCGGTGGTCACATCCAGAAGATCTTCATCCCCGAGCCTGCAGTCTTTGTTGCAACCGGAGAATCCCCTTTGAAAACAACAGGGCACCTAACGCCAAACCAGCACCCTGCACCCAGCCTCCCCTGCGCCGCTGCGGGTGTACTTTGGGTGCTAACTTGGATCCCCCCTTGCCCTGAGACTAACACCAGGAGCTTTGCTCCCACAACCTTGTGGCCTGCTCGTGAGCAGCCACCAACCGAAGGGCCCCTATGTCCCATTGGATAACATTGGGCCTCAGCACTCTGCACCCGACTGTCCTAGTGCCACTGAGGGTGCTTTGAGAGTGCATCCCTGACCCTGGGGGAACCCTGGCACTAGCCTAAGAATACCAACTCCCACAGACCTGTACTTACCTGCAAACAGTTAACTTCATTTTTCTCCATAGGAATACATTGACTGTTTTTCCTTGAACATTGTTCAGTGTGTGGAGTTTGTTTGTATGGAACATTCAAAAACTGTATATGTACTAAAAGTGAATTACTTACCTTTTGTCTAGGAGATGTCTCAGTGTGATATCTAGGTATATCACACTGATTAGCAAAAGTAATCTGAAAAGTAATCTAAAAAGTAACATACATAGTAATCTGAAACAGTGACTTACCTGTAATTCATTCTACTGCATTTGAACCTGCATTCAATTGCAAAACATCGCATATGATTTTGCAAAGCATTTATTTCACTTGCCTGCACCATGCTTGGCTTGGTCATAAGAAATAAAAGAACTTAATAATATTTTTTATCCAAACAAATTGGTCTGAGTTCAGTCTTTAAGTGTCTGACGGTTAACTGACACAACATCGAAGTAAAAAATATCGATGTTAAAAATATTGAGTAAAAAATATAGACAACAAAAATATCGATTCCTATATTTAAACAGGTAAGTACAAAAATATCGACTTAAAAATATCGATGTAAAAAATATAGATGAATAAAATATCGACTTTAATATAAATATAAAATGTAATATACATTTTAATAAAATATAACAAATAAACTTAATAAAAAAATAAACGCACAAACATAGTAATTTATACATATATATTTACTTTAAAACAATTAATAAACTATTATTTTTAATTTATGTTAAAAGTTTAAAATGATATAAAAAAATGTATATTAAAGATTTCAAATATAAAAAAACAAAAATCTATAATAAATGAAAACATTAAATTATTAAAAAATATTTAAACTTACATTTCACAATACAATCAGTACAACAGTAGGGAAAGTGTTGGATAGCAAAGGGGTAAAAAGAACTATTCCCACTCCAATGAGTGCAACCGTAGTGTAAGTGTTGGATAGCGGAGAAATTAAATTTACTATTCCAACTCCAGTGAGTGCAACAGTAGGGAAAGTGTTGGATAGCGGAGGGGTAAAAATTACTATTCCCAATCCAAAAAGTGCAACAGTAGGAAAAGTGTTGGATAGCGGAGGGGTAAAAATTACTATTCCCAGTCCACTGAGTGCAACAGTAGGATAAGTTTTGGATAGCGGAGGGGTAAAATTTACTATTCCCACTCCACTGAGTGCAACAGTAGGGAAAGTGCTGGACAGCGAAGGGGTAAAAATCACTATTCCCACTCCAGTGAGTGCAAAAGTAGGGAAAGTGTTGGATAGCGGAGGGGTAAAAATTACTATTCCAACTTCAGTGAGTGCAACAGTAGGGAAAGTGTTGGATAGCGGAGGGGTAAAATTTACTATTCCCACTCCAGTGAGAGCAGCATTAGGGAAAGTGTTGGATAGTGGAGGGGCAAAAATTACTATTCCCACTCCAAAGACTGCAACAGTAGAGAAAGTGTTGGATAGATGAGGGGTAAAAATTACTATTCCCAATCCACTGAATGCAACAGTAGGATAAGTGTTGGATAGCGGAGGGGTACATTTTTTTATTCCCACTCCAGTGAGTGCAGCAGTAGGGAAAGTGTTGGATAGCCAAGGGGTTAAAATTACTATTACCACTCCAATGAGTGGAACAGTAGGGAAAGTGCTGGATAGTGGAGCGGTAAAATTAACTATGTCCACTCCAGTGAGTGCAACAGTAGGGAAAGTGCTTGATAGCAAAGGGGTAAAAATTACTATTCCCACTCTAGTGAGTGCAACAGTAGGGAAAGTGTTGGATAGCGGAGGGGTAAAAATGACTATTCCAACTCCAGTGAGTGCAACAGTAGTGAAAGTGTTGGATAGCGGAGGGTTAGAAATTACTATTCCCACTCCAGTGAGTGCAACAGTAGGGAAAGTGCTGGATAGCGGAGAGGTAAAAATTACTATTCCCACGCCAGTGAGTGCAACATTAGGGAAAGTGTTGGATAGCGGAGAGACAAAAATTACTATTCAAACTCAAATAAATTAAATATATAAAAAGAAAACATATAATATTAATTACATATAACAAAAACCTGCAGATATGATATAAAATAAAATAAGAAATACATTTTGGTTTTTTTAAACTAGAAAATATTTACAAACAAAAAAAGAACTAATGCATAAATGTATTTATTTTATTTCCTACCCTATAACACCACACCAAAAACAAAACACTTCAACATTTTAAATTAAATTTACTTCCATAATTAACATAATTAATAATCAATTAAACAATATTATTAATAAGAAAACTAATAAACATCAATTGACTACACACACTTTAACACTATAATATCCACAACACACACCTAAATTAAACTATAAAATAATAAAACACAATTACAACTTATTTTTAAATTAAAAACTATTACTATTAACAACTAATAATAAAGTAATTAAAATATATTTAATACCCATCCATTACCCCTTTAAAAGTAAAAACAACACACAAAAAATAATCAATTACCCAAAATAAATATCAAATAATTAACATTGATTAACAACTATATATTAATTAATTAAACACAAATTACTTTCCACCCTTTACTCCAATAAACACCACAGCACGCACCTAAAATTAATTACACAATTACCATAATAACATTTTAATTGATGTAATTAATAACAATTAACAAAAAAGTAATAATAAAAAATAAACAAACTACTTAACACCCTTCACCCCTATAAACACCCAAACACACACCTACAATTAATTACACAAATACCATAATTAATTACCAATTAATTATTTAAAATTAATTAACAACCAATTATTAATTCATCACTTAAAAATAAATTACTTCCCACCCTTTACACCTATAAACACCACAACATACAGCTAAAATTGATTACACAATTACCATAATTAATTACCAATTAATTAATTAAAATTAATTAACAACCAATTATTAATTCATAAATTAAAATAAATTACTTCCCACCCTTTACACCTATAAACAACACAACACACACCTAAAATTAGTTACACAATTACCATAATTATTACCAATTAATTAATAAAAATTAAGAACCAATCATTAATCAATTAATAATAAATTACTTTACACATTTAAAACTATAAAATCTCAACTAAACAAATATTAATAAATGAAAAATAATCAATTAATTAAATATAATTAAATTACTTCCCACCCTATTCCCCTATAAACCCACAACCTGCTACGGAACTAAAAATGCAAAATTCTAATTAAAAAAAATTAATATCTACTAAAAATGTAACACAAATATTAAAAATACAAACAATTCTTGCACAAAAAAAATACATCACATACATATAAAATATATACTAAAATACATAACATTAATTAAAAAAATGATATTTTTACCAACTATATTTTTGCAAACGATATTAAACACTTCGATATTTTAAAAATCAATATTACTTACCTTAAGTCGATATTCTTGACCACGATATTCTTGCTGTCGATATTTCTGAACCGGGATATTTATTACTCGATATTTGTGCAACTCGATATTTTTTACTCGATATTCTGTCTGCACACCGTATGTGACATCATTTGCTGCCTGAGTGTGTACAACAAATGCTTAACACTACCCTCTGATAAAGCCTTACTGCTCGCCCACACTACCACAAATAGAGAGTAAGGTGCTATCTACTTTTACCTCTGCCTACCTTTGAGGTTCCACTGGACTCTGTGCACACTATACCTCACTTTGGTATAGTATATATAGAGCCAGTTTCCTGCATAGAGTCCCTGATTATGTGAATTAAACTATTATAGTGGAGAGCCATAGATTCTTGTGCTTTCTCACCTAAGCAGCAGAGGAATTTATTTAAGTGTGAATTAAGTAAAGCAGCAATAACTCTTTTGGGTTTTTCATACGCCAGACTAATCGTAGGCCATCCGATGAATGAGGTGTAATGGAGGCTAGGTTCCTATTGCATGTGAAACCCTTAAGCGGTAAAAGCATAGAAGCACTTAAGGCATTATGATCTCCCCAGTCTGTGGGCAAAATCTCACTTTTGGAGAACCAGGATAAAAGATCAGGACTGACAAACATGTAATCTATAAGGAAGGTCCCCCCCTCTAAAAGTAATCACTGTATTGCATGCTCCCCGAGAATGTCAAATAAGTCGACCAGGCCGTGGGCAGTAAGATATTTAGAAAGCTCTATGCCCTTTGCATTAAAGTCACCACAAAGAAAAAAGTGGGCTTGGGAAGCACAATTACCAATCTTAGATTGTAATAGGGATATAAAATTAAATAGACTGATATAGTGTGAGCAGCTAACATTGAGAAAATCATTGTTATAGAAATTTATCAGATAAAAAGCCAAGCCTGTCTTTGGCACTCGTATTATTAATGCTAAAAAGGCAGAGGAACTAGATTTTATCTGTGATACCTCTACCTGGAGGCTTAAACTTACCCAGGTAGCTAATCCGCCGGCCGCTTGGCCATAGGTGGAGGGAATAGCAGGACTCGAAAAACAAGCTTAGCCTTCAAAGTGTGGAGGAGCAATGAGCTAGGTCTCCTGCAACAGGATTAAATCAAACTTATACACAAACACCCTCCAATCTTCATTATTGATCTTCCCTTTGAGACCTGCCACATTCCAGCTAAGTACAGAAAGAGTTCTGTGGTGCGTGTACATAGTGTGAGTGCAGGTTGCGACTGCCATTAACTCTGGTGGCGGGGTAGTAGTGATTATCTCTGTGGGGTTGTCGTTCAAAGGTGGAATACCAGAGGAATCAGATGTTAAAACTACTTTTGGGCCTAAGAGTCAATCCAAGTTGGATAGTGCTTCAAATCTATTAGATGTAAGTAAAGGGCACGAAGCAGGGAAACCACTCTGTGAGGCCTGCGGTACAGCCAGGGCATTAGAAGGTGTTTGACTATCAGTGGCTATCGGGGCTAAATTATCTCCATGCATATTAAGAACCCTGTGAGAGTTAAAAGAAGCTATATCATGAGCACTACAGATAAAATCTGAATTGGGAGGGTGCTGCCTGAGGTCAGAAGCGGGTCTATAGAAAAAGCCTAACCGAACCAAAGAAATGGAAGTAGAAGCCCGCTTACTTGATCTGGGGTTAAATAACAAATGATGTGCCAGATCTGGGAGACTAAAATTAACCACAATGCACTCCTCATTTGTGTCCGGCCTATTTGGTCCAATCCACGCACATCTCATTACGTGCAAAATAACGTTAGCATACCAAAAAGGCGAACCTTTTTGTCCTGCCAGCCAGTCTAAAGTTTTATTAAAAAGCTGTTCATACGATTCACGTTGATCCAGGCCAAATGGGGGGACCCTCTCAGGACAGCCACATATGGGAAAGCAGCAGGGGGAAGATTGATGACTGGTAGCTGTGACTGCATCTGGAACTGAGTTGGTGCCACACTGACCTCTGGGTCCTTTGTAATGTTGATGAACTGAGAGGAGGAAGGAAGTGCTTGGTCTGCTGTCTGATCGGTAACGGAGATGTTGGTAAAAGGGAGGGCAGCTTGTACTGGCAAGTTGCTAGCCAGTGACATGGCCTGTAAAGATAAAATAGACTTTTCAGGAGGGCCGTCCGGAGTCCTGTTCAAGGAACAAAACTTGGGGATGGTGCTAGTCGAAGTTCCTTTGGCTGAGCCTGTTAAATTAATGCCAAGGGCGGCCAGGTTGGACTCAATAGTATCTAAACATAAGACCAAAGGAGAAAGAATAGTTTTAATTAATGAGCACGCATTTTCTGAAAAAGTCTTTAGCTGGGTAGCCAAGAGGTCATTAAAGGAGTTAATGAGATGTGACTTGTCCACCTGTGAGAGTTGTACTGAAGTTGTAACTGAACTCTCTGGGGCTTTTGTGCTTGAAACCGAAGCAGGCAGTGGGTAAACCTCAGGCACATGTACAGTCGCTTGTGTAGTCTCGGGGGGGAAGGGAGGGGGCTAACTGTCTGTTTATGTGATTTACCGCGTTTGACTCTCTTTTTTAATGTTTTAGACAAAGTCTTATTGATTGGAACTTTGGAGAGATCAGAGGGAGTAGCAGATGGAGGAATCAATGTTTGGTTTGTTAAACGGCCTTGTATGGAAAAAGGCTCAGCACTGTTATGGGATGTGACTGTGAGTATGTCCGATGTAAGGCAAGGAGACAGGCCCGGAACGCCCCCACTGAGGCCGTCTGCATTGATGGAAAGCCTCCTTTCGGTTTTGGCAATTTCATTACTAATGACACTAACTACTCGTTCGAGCATCCGGTCGATTGAAGTAGGCTTAGGTTTGGACTTTGGGTAGACCTTGCTGCAGGAGATGGAGTAGTTCCACAAACGCCCCCTTTTCTTTTGCCCATGATCCCAACGATTGTTTGAGAATTTAAGTTAAAAACCGCGCAAACAGTAATAAGCCTGCGCAACCCAAGGGTAGAAAAGAAAACCGCTCTAAGCACTTGAAAAAAGAAAAAGTAAAAGACAATCCCTCTCGAGGAAAGTGGGCTCAATGTCCAGACAGGGGCGTTGGAGCTTCACAGTTTTAAAGGCCCATTAAAGCTGCTGAGTCACGGGGACAGAGACTTCAGAGGGTAGGCCCAGCCCAGCCTTATTCGGCCGGGGACGGGCGAAGACCGCGCGTGTCCATCGCTGCGGGAGCTCTGAGCTGCAGATGTAGCGCCTCCGGGCACAGGAGTGACGTCGACGATGGGGGCCATAGCCGCGAGCAGTTTTGGGGCTTGTAGGCTCCTGCCTTCTTCCCCTGTGGCAATGACGGGCTTCCCACGCTGCGGGAGCCCCTAGCTGCAGATGTAGCGCCTCCGGGCGCAGGAGTGACGTGGAAGATGGCGGCAGCCTTCTTCACCTGTGGCAATGACAGTCTAAGTCATCCCACCACAGTCCAAGGCATGTGCAGCCCTAACCACAAATGACCAAAGCTCCTTACTCGGCCGGTTTTCTCTTCGCTTCCCAAGGACTGCAAGTGGTGACTGGTGATGTGAGAGAAAGCAAGGCTGCTTGGAAAATCCCTCTGAAGCTCACCCTAGTATCCAACATTGTTCTGGGATGAATGTTCTGTTTTGTTTTGAGAATGTCAGGGTGATAGCTGGCATCAGGATCCAATCACCACAGACTTCCCTCTCTCATTTTTTGCATCATTAGTCTTCAAGTGATGCCAGTCCTGAATCTGGGCCTTTTGCAAATAAGGGCCTCAGGCAGAAATCATACACTCCAAAGGAGGGGAGAGATCCCAATATCTTAGAGAGCTACCCTAGTAGGCAACTAGACCTGTCACTAGTAGAAAGTGATAATAACACAAAAAACAGGAGAAGAGGGTCCAAGGGAGGGAGTTTAGAGACCTGCAAGGAAAAATATCCCCTTTCTAACAAAATTATAACACAAAATAACCTTGGGTATTATCTCGTCAGGACTTTCGTTTTTTCTATGCAACATAACATGTCTAAATAATTTTTAGTACTGGTGAAATTTGTTATACCATATTTAGCATTAAAATCTAATGACTTAGTGGCATCTGAAAACCACACATAAATTGAAACACATAGTTGATTAACTATAATTTACAAATACACTGAATAAGGAATTGTTCTAAGCAAATGCAGCTTTTTTGTCTAACAATGGTATCAGGGAGTGCTCCTTAACAAACAACTTTCTGGTAAATTAGAGACTGTTTTAAACTATGGTCCTTTCATTAAGCTTCTCCATCTTCCTGCACTTCTCCCTGAAGAAATGGTCACTTTCTACTAGTTATTTATAACACAAAATAACCTTGGGTCTATATACGCACGAAAGCAAACTGAAAGTAAACAAGTTGTATCTCATCAAATCTCCTCGGGGGAGAGATCCCTTTTAGGACGAATACCCTCACCCACCTATGGTGGCATGCTTCATCATATGGGTTTCTCCTCCCAGTGGGAATACCTAGTCCCACTGAGGGCTACAACTCCCTCACTGAGAGGAAGGAGCTCTGGGATGTTTACAAGAATAGTGCGATGCTACTATGGATGCTAAAATCCCATATGGAAAGTATCTGGTGGGGTGAGTACGCAGCGCAACAGAATAAAAAAGTGAGTGAAAATCATGAATTTAAAACTACCTAATGTCAGCAAAAACAGAAGCTTTATTCACTTGCTAGCACTGGTAGGATTAAAAAGCAGTGCAAAGAGCAGTATAAATTATAAACTGCTCAATTTGAAAAAACGGTCAACATGTTTCAGCCAATACGATCTACAAAAGTATCCCGGCTTTCTTCAGGACCAAGTGGACATTAGTGCTGCTGCTAATACAAAATGTGAAAAATAAAATATACACAACCAGTAATCCTGTATATTGTTTGTTTTAGTAATACTGGAACTATCTGTATACGTGAGACAAAAAAGGGGAGGGAAGACAAAATACATAAGTCAAACAACCAGTATTGCTCATACGTTCTTAACTGAAAGGATTAAATCTATATCCATTCTCATACCATATCGGTATTCAACCATAATTATATTGAGAAGATTCAATATAAGAAAGAATTCTTCAAGTTTTCTACAAGTGACTTACCCAACAGTATAGGATAAGTAGCCACACCTCTACCTGGCAACAGCTCAGGGAAGGGGGCCCCGCTCTGCAAAAAATCAAAGTAAGATCACGTGTCACACACAATGACAGCTCAGTGTAGGCACTGATCTAACAGATTAATGCGTGAGTAATTCCGTCACAGTTAAAACTAGCACACTGTAAGAAGTCAGGTATAAATGGCGAAAAATTGACATAAAAATCAATTTTAAACCCACAGAATGGTCTAATGGGCAACGATTGTAATATGCTTTCAAGAAAAATGTTTTAAAAGGAAATACACAAAACAATCAGAAAGGTGAGACACTACCGTAATGATCCAACTAGCATAAATGTACAATATAATGGGCCAGAAAGATTTTTATAAAACTACAGGGTACTGTTATAAGAGAATTACATATCTTAAGGGAACACCCAAATACGTCAAGGGAGGCTCCGCCAAGATTGTAACGCTGTTGTAAAAACATAACTCCTCGTGAAGGAACACCCAAAACTGACAGGAGAAACTCTGTTCTAGATTTAGATACTCGTGAGAACACACACACAAATGACAAGGGAGACTCAATCTCTAACCTAAACAAACAAAGTGTGTGAAGAGCCCTACAAGCGTTCCGACTGGAGCCTATAGCACCAAAGTCTTGAAGCCAAAAGAGGTTAGCGGACACACTGCAAACTGCTTACCTCTCCGTCGGTACCCCGTCAAGGTACAGAAGCTGCAACCGGAGGTATCCGACGGGAGGCAAGGAAAGCTTTTAAATAGTGTCCAAACCCAGCATTTTCAAATCAGTGCATGTAGCGCAAGGACCCCTAGTTGGCTAAAGGCAACGCCTGTGTCCTAATGTAAATGGAACACACATGCGCGCTACTCGCAACAATGTTTACTTGCGCATCTGTGAAAGGGAGATGTTGCACTGTTTCAAAAGGCGTTGTCTGCGCATGTGTGTAAACATGCCACAGCACTCTTTCAACTATTGACCCAAGTAACTTTATAGAAATGGCTTCTAAAGTACATTATTTAACCTAAGTGTATCTTAACAGGTAGTGACCCAAGAATGCCACAGGAGAGTATGAAGAAAAACAATAGCCGCTTCAATTAGAATTCCAACATGCTCAATTACGCAAGCAGGCTAATCTAAAAACGCCCAGAATTGATAATTCAGTTCTACAACGATACATGTACTCAAGCAGGCTGAATAGTGCAACAATATTCAAAGAGCTAACCAGGGAATCTCATCATTGAGTCCCAGAATGTCACTCCTGATCCTATATACCCAACGCTGTTCTCGTCTGAACAGAAATTTGGATATATTGGTGACATGTGCCGGAATAAAAGGTTGCTCTAGGACCACCCAGTGTAAATCTTCTTCACTATGATTAAGGTCTAGAAAGTGATTAGTCATCTTAGTGGATCTTTTTTTGCAACGGATAGTGCTCTTGTGTTCGAGTATGCGTGTCTTAATTTTCCGCGTGGTCATACCCACATAGCGGAGACCACATGGGCAGGTAATCATGTAGATTAGTTTGTCACTATTACAATTAGTGTGCTTCGATAGTGTCCAAGGGATATTAGTGCCAATATCAATTTCAGTTGTACGGATAGTTTGTGGACACACAGCACAGGACCCACAAGGAAAATGACCTTTAATTGGGGGTAAGCCCCATAGGGATTCATGACTGGAAGTTCTTTTCATCTGTGGCCGGGTATGTACCACCTGATCTTTAATGTTCGCGCTCCTTTTAAAGGCAAATAGCGGACGAGGCAGTTGTTCCTTCCCGATATTCAGAATCTTCCAATGTCTCAGGATGCTCTTCTTGATTTCATTTGAATAACTACAGAAGGTATTAACACAGGTCAGTCTAGACTGTTCCTCCTTAGGGGTGTCACCTCAATCAACGCCTCTCTGTTGTTATTAGCAGCTCTCTTCCTGGATTTACGAATGATGTTCAATGGGTATTTTCTTTCTTTCAGCTGGTGAGTAAGGTTACTCGCATGTTCTTTGTATTTTTCAGAAGTGGAACAATTTCTCCTAATACGGAGAAACTGTCCAAGGAGCAAATTCTCACGCAGGGATTTCGGATGGTAGCTTTGATAGAGCAAAAGCGAGTTGCGTGCCATTGGTTTTCTGTACAATTCTGTGCCCAGACCATTCCCCTCAGGAAATACCCGTATGTCGAGGAAGGGCAGGCTAATATTGGAGAATTCAAAAGTGAATTTCAGAAATGCATTTCTCGTATTCAGCCAATGATGAAACGAAACAATTGTATCCGGGGTGCCTCTCCATATCATAAACACATCGTCTATATAACGTTTCCAGACACGAATGTGTTTTTCATAGGGATTATGTGGTTGTAAAATTTCTGTCTGTTCAAAGTGATGCACATAGAGGTTAGCCAAACTTGGAGCAAAAACACTGCCCATGGATGTCCCAGACGTTTGTAAAAACAGGTCATCCTCAAACTTGAAGAAATTCTCCTTCATGGCTATCCGTGCACAAGACATGATGAAGTGTACTGGGGTGATACTGTCCAAAGAGTTGTTGTGAAGTAATGTCTCCACTGTCATCAATGTTTCATCTTGTGGTATGGAAGTATACAGAGACTCCACGTCGAAAGAGACTAAATAGTCCTTTTCACCGTCAAACGGGGTCTCTGCCAGGAGTCATAATAGATCTTTTGTATCCTGTATGTAGGTGGGCATCTTATGAACCATAGGTCGAAGAAAAAAGTCGACAAATGTTGACAGAGGCTCTAAGATAGATCCGATTCCGGAGATAATAGGTCTCCCTGGTGGTGGTCGCTGCTCTTTATGTATCTTTGGCAATACATAAAAATAGGGGGTGGTGGGATAGGGTGTAACTAAGAAGGAAGCTTCATGATCAGTAATCCACCCTTCTTCCTTGGCTTCATCCACTATTCTCTTAATTTCCATAGAAAGTCGCTTTGTAGGATCCATCTTCAAGCGTCTGTAGGATCGCTTATCCTCCAGTTGACGTAAACACTCAGCTCTGTATATTGTAGTGTCTAAAATCACGATCGCACCACCTTTGTCAGCTGGCTTTATGACGATAGATCCATCTCCAGCTAATTTCTGGAGTGCCAATCGTTCAAGTTTCGGTAAATTCTGATATTGCCTGGTGTTTTGTTCAAATAAATGGGTCACATCATGCAATACAGCTTTCTCAAAGGTAATTATTTGTGCTGGAATCAAATGCGCTGGAGGATTAAAAACTGATCTAGGCCTCAGTCCCGTGTTCTTAGACTCTTCATCATGGTCAGATGTAGACTTGTCCTCAAAAAAGGAGCGTAAGCGAATTTTCCGAAAGAAACTAGCCAGCTCTTGTCTCACTTGGAAGGTATCTCCTTTGTTCGTTGGAACAAAACCTAGTCCCTTCTCTAGGACTGCTGTCTCATCATCTGTCAAAATTCGAGTACTCAGGTTAACGATCAGATCACTTCGTCGCTGGTCCCGGGTTGCACAGGGGGTTTCGTCATACTGCGAGTTGTCGTGGATGCCAATTGTGGGCTCCAATGGACATTTGTTTGTTGATTTCTTCTGCGACCTCTTGAACGGCCCTGGCCATACCCTAAAAAAGGCTGGTTAGGGGCCATATTGGTATAAGGTTGAAAAGGAAACATTGGCGGTTGAAATGGCGGTTGATGATAGCCGTAAGGAGTGGGGGGCCACCATTGTGCAGGTCCTTGGGAGAAATGGCCGCCTCTTCTCTGACCTCTACCCCTTCTGTTTGTACCTCTCCATCTTCTTTCCCCATTTTCAGAGTCTGAGTCATTTGAGTCATCCTCACTTGCGGAGGTGGAGTAATTAGATCCATACTTCCTTCTTCTCTGATTGAACTGAGGGGGTACATAGGTTTCGCTAGTGTAAGGATACACTTTTTCTAACACGAACTTAGCCAGATCTTTTTTAAACTTAGTTATCTTTGTCGCAAGAATTGAATCTTTAAATTCTTTATTACTCTTATTAGTCTCCTCTGCTTGTCTTTTAAAGACAGATGTTACCAACACTGATTTAATCTGAGATTCTAAGGTCTGTATCTCAATTAGGATGGTATCAGCAATGCGTTTAGCTGTGCTAATAATCAGTATCAGCCAGTCTCTTGTACACCGCCAGGCGACAAGGGACCAGTCTTTCAAAAAATCTTATCTTCTAAGAACAAACGCGGTGCGTTAGTTACAATCAGCCCTGTGGGTGCACAGTTTGCTCTCAGGTTTTCGGTCATGATTGCACCATGTATATATGTACGCGAGTGAGAACATTTCAAAACCAACAGTTTTGCCCAGTCATCACTCGGAGTAGAACTAGTGCTAGGGACATTATCCAAAATACTTGGGGGCCGATTCCGATCTCGGTCGGAGGCGCACCCAATACCATTTGGTCGGGAAAAAAGCCATGCGAAAGCCTGTTTCCCGACCGATCCGTACAGCACACCGAACGAGTAAGTACGATGCGCACAACAGCACAGAATCCGGCCGAGCCGTACTCACCCAAACCAGGTCCTGTTCCCCGACCGAGGCGAATCCGGAAACGCCGAATCGAGTCGCACGGAAAGAAAAATGCAACTCCGTCCGGCCGAACGAGTACGATGCGCGTTCCGTACGCGCCGAACCCGTCGCTACGCACGGCACGTCAAAGCATCCGGGAGAGGCGCACATAAGCTCCGAATCGCGCCACAACACGATCCACGGCTACGAGACGAACACGCCAGCGACGAGGACGAGGCGAAGCGACGAGGACGAGGCGAAGCGACGAGGACGACGCGAAGCAACGAGAAGGACGAACGACACGAACCAACCATGAATCCCTTCGTCCCGATCATACCAATATTCTAACACCAGAGGCCTGTGCACACGTAATGGTAATTTGCAGAGCTAAATCTGCATCAATGGAAACAAACAGTATTCAGAACAATACAGTTGTACAAAAGGTTTTGATGTGAATGAAGAACACTCCAGGTATCACGTGTTCTTTATTGAAGATCGATTGCCCAGCCAACACGTGTTTCATCAGGGTTGTTAAACCCACGACTTCTTCAGGGCTCTTAGGCACGACAGTAGAGACTTGATCGATCTCTCCGTCGGTTGTACTTCCGTCCCGGCTGTATCTAGGAATGGTGTATCCAAAACTTTAAATGGAGAAGGACTCGTGTACGTGTCCGGTGGGATATCACTCGAGACACGTAGTTTTATGCTTCGCAACGTACATGAACATCAGAGCTGAGTAAAGCTCGGTCCACGGTACGAAAATCTTCTAGAGCTCCAATATTCTACATTTACTACCGGAACAGGCACGGACACGTACGGCGCAGAAGGTAAGTCAGACACCAACCACAAAACACATACAACACGTACACGACACATCACACACACACAGAGGGATGCAGAATATACTTACACCAGCAACAGCAGCACCATAGGGGCGGGATGCCCATCACCAATGCCACATATGCACACAGGGGCCTGAATGCGCACCACCAACCCTACCCAGGGGGCAGGATGCCTACCACCACCCTGAGCCAGGGGGCTGGATGCCCACCACTACTACCACCCTCACCCAGGGGGGCTGGATGCCTACCACTACTACCACCCTCACCCAGGGGGGCTGGATGCCTACCACCACTACCACCCTCACCCAGGGGGGCTGGATGCCTACCACCACCCTTAGCCAGGGGGGCAGGATGCCTACCACCACCCTGAGCCAGGGGGGCTGGATGCCTACCACTACTACCACCCTCACCCAGGGGGGCTGGATGCCTACCACTACTACCACCCTCAGCCAGGGGAGCTGGATGCCTACCACTACTACCACCCTCAGCCAGGGGGGCTGGATGCCTACCACCACCCTTAGCCAGGGGGGCTGGATGCCTACCACTACTACCACCCTCAGCCAGGGGGCTGGATGCCTACCACCACCCTTAGCCAGGGGGGCTGGATGCCTACCACCACTACCACCCTCAGCCAGGGGGCTGGACGCCTACCACTACTACCACCCTCAGCCAGGGGGCTGGATGCCTACCACTACTACCACCCACACCCAGGGGGCTGGATGCCTACCACTACTACCACCCTCAGCCAGGGGGCTGGATGCCTACCACCACCCTTAGCCAGGGGGCTGGATGCCTACCACTACTACCACCCTCAGCCAGGGGGCTGGATGCCTACCACCACCCTTAGCCAGGGGGGCTGGATGCCTACCACTACTACCACCCTCAGCCAGGGGGGCTGGATGCCTACCACCACCCTTAGCCAGGGGGCTGGATGCCTACCACTACTACCACCCTCAGCCAGGGGGGCTGGATGCCTACCACTACTACCACCCTCAGCCAGGGGGGCTGGATGCCTACCACTACTACCACCCACACCCAGGGGGGCTGGATGCCTACCACTACTACCACCCTCAGCCAGGGGGGCTGGATGCCTACCACCACCCTTAGCCAGGGGGCTGGATGCCTACCACTACTACCACCCTCAGCCAGGGGGCTGGATGCCTACCACCACCCTTAGCCAGGGGGCTGGATGCCTACCACTACTACCACCCTCACCCAGGGGGGCTGGATGCCTACCACTACTACCACCCTCACCCAGGGGGGCTGGATGCCTACCACTACTACCACCCTCAGCCAGGGGGGCTGGATGCCTCACCACCACCCTTAGCCAGGGGGGCTGGATGCCTACCACTACTACCTCCCTCTCCCGGGGGGCTGGATGCCTACCACTACTACCACCCTCACCCAGGGGGCTGGATGCCTACCACTACTACCACCCTCAGCCAGGGGGGGGGGCTGGATGCCTACCACCACCCTTAGCCAGGGGGGGCTGGATGCCTACCACTACTACCACCCTCAGCCAGGTGGGGCTGGATGCCTACCACCACCCTTAGCCAGGGGGGGCTGGATGCCTACCACTACTACCACCCTCACCCAGGGGGGGATGGATGCCTACCACCCTCACCCAGGGGGCTGGATGCCTACCACCACCCTTAGCCAGGGGGCTGGATGCCTACCACTACTACCACCCTCAGCCAGGGGGGCTGGATGCCTACCACCACCCTTAGCCAGGGGGCTGAATGCCTACCACTACTACCACCCTCACCCAGGGGGCTGGATGCCTACCACTACTACCACCCTCACCCAGGGGGCTGGATGCCTACCACTACTACCACCCTCACCCAGGGGGGCTGGATGCCTACCACCACTACCACCCTCACCCAGGGGGCTGGATGCCTACCACCACCCTTAGCCAGGGGGGCTGGATGCCTACCACTACTACCACCCTCAGCCAGGGGGGCTGGATGCCTACCACCACCCTTAGCCAGGGGGCTGGATGCCTACCACTACTACCATCCTCAGCCAGGGGGCTGGATGCCTACCACTACTACCACCCCCACTCATAGGATGGACAATGCATGACACAACCAGCACACCACAACCTAGGGAATGCAAGAAGAAGACATCCCCCAACAACATGACAAGCGTGTGTAGACTGTGTCAAATGCCTACAACACCGAACATGACTTTGAAAATACAATGTGACCCCCTAGCACATGTGCCACACATATATGTGTGTGGCACCCACAATGCAAGCAGGCCATGACCATTGTGGCAATGGGGTCCAAACCCCATCATCACAGTGACCAAAATGTAAGTGTGGGGTCCATAGCTGAAGCACATTTTGAACATTGTGGCAATGGGGTCTAAAACCCCATCACCACAGTGACCAAAAGGTAAGTGTGGGGTCCATAGCTGAAGCACATTTTGAACATTGTGGCAATGGGGTCCAAACCCCCATCATCACAGTGACCAAAATGTAAGTGTGGGGTCCATAGCTGAAGCACATTTTGAACATTGTGGCAATGGGGTCTAAACCCCCATCATCACAGTGACCAAAATGTAAGTGGGGTCCATAGCTGAAGCACATTTTGAACATTGTGGCAATGGGGTCTAAACCCCCATCACCACAGTGACCAAAAGGTAAGTGTGGGGTCCATAGCTGAAGCACATTTTGAACATTGTGGCAATGGGGTCCAAACCCCCATCATCACAGTGACCAAAATGTAAGTGTGGGGTCCATAGCTGAAGCACATTTTGAACATTGTGGCAATGGGGTCCAAACCCCCATCATCACAGTGACCAAAATGTAAGTGTGGGGTCCATAGCTGAAGCACATTTTGAACATTGTGGCAATGGGGTCTAAACCCCCATCACCACAGTGACCAAAAGGTAAGTGTGGGGTCCATAGCTGAAGCACATTTCGAACATTGTGGCAATGGGGTCCAAACCCCCATCACCACAGTGACCAAAAGGTAAGTGTGGGGTCCATAGCTGAAGCACATTTTGAACATTGTGGCAATGGGGTCCAAACCCCCATCATCACAGTGACCAAAAGGTAAGTGTTGACAAAGAAAGAGGTGCAACTGCCAAACTGCATGGATGATTCCTGGTCACAGAACAACAAACACATCAGTGGCAAAGTAGTGTATGTGTCCCATTGCAACATAAATTGGGGGAGCCAAATACTGCAGTGCAAATAAGACATACCTTTGGCCATGTGCAGACAAACAACACCCATGGGGGCTGACACCGTCAACAATCATCAATGACACAATGACAGAAGTGACCATCAGAATGCCGACCCACATATTTGCACCAATGGGCACACAAATGCAGATACCCTGTGGAGACTGCAGATGTGAGGTGAACAGATACCATACCATGGCAGCAATGGGACACACAAACCATGATCATTGTGCTGACCGATGACCTAGGAGTCCCAGGGACAGCAGGGGAAACCCACCAAACTACATACAGCCAATGGCACACCCAAGATATGCCAATGCAGTGGTGCAGATGCACAAACACAAACAGGCAGACCCACACTGCACATCATACACAACAGGTGAGGGGGGTGCCAGTGTCCCCAGGCAACCAGACAACACATGAGGAGACCTGAATACCAATCATACAGATGTGCATACAGTGCCACACAAAGGTAACTCATGGATCCAAATCCCCTATGTGGGCAAGCAGGCATTGTCAGATGAGAGGGAGCACAAATCACACATGTCACACAGGCACGTAGGGACAGCAACTGACACAGCAAGACACAGACACACCACAGCACCACCCCCAGGGCCCCCACAATGTGGTGACCCTGGGCTGCATTGCAATCCCACTGTGATGACAAAGCTAAATGTGGTTCACACTGTGAACCACAGTCATGTGTTCTGAGCAACTAACTACCATCACACCTACACAAGCACAAATCAAACAGCATGGCCAGTAAGCCAAGGCCAACATGGAGGCAGGGGCCTAGCCGGGCAACAACTCTCATCTGCACACACTCAACACCACAACCCTTGACCTCCAACAATGTGCAGCAGTGAAGCACACATGCACTGGTGACATTGCACATGCACCCATGACTATTCCAGGGGGGTGGGTGTGAACCAAGGTGCAGAAACAAATCACACATGGCCACTCAACAAGACTCCTGAATGTCTGACACACTGCACACTACGCTGTACATGGACATGACAGCAATACCACACCAACCAATGGGATCCCATCCACAGTCATACACCAATGAAGAAGCCAAGGTCACCCACAAAGAACACACATAGACAACAACCAACATTGCAGCCCGGACCCTGAGGAGTGCCAGCAGTCACACACACAACGTGTCACAATCACTGAAAGATAACACAAACTGGAAATCACATGACAGGGGCAAACAACAAGTGCCAAGGGAAACCTGACTGTGACCCATCTGCGTCTGCACACAAACTCAGCCCTGAAAGCAAACACACCTATGGGTGACACCCTGATGACCAGTAATGTGCCATGCACCCACATCACAGAGAACCCAGAGGCGAAGACTTTGGGGAACATAGGTCAACTCAGCTAGCATCACAAACAGGTACAACACTAGGGATCACAGCATGCACAGCTAAACAGAAGTGAACACACAGACATGCACATACAACACACACCTTGGGCGCAGGCAATGTCACAGGAGTACACACTGCCATGAGGGGACTCCACTCCTGTGTGAGGAAAGCTGTGCCATATGTTGCCTCAGTAGGGCCCCATCATGTAGCTGAGCACTTGGTCACACAATCAACAATTAGCACCAAATGAGGGCTCCCGTAACATCAGCCTGGTCATGGAAGTGCCAACGGAATCATCAGCACAGATCCAACACACTTGTATAGCAATGTTGCACTGACAACACAGATGAGTCCTTCCACATTGATGCCCAAACCTGCATGTCCACTGGAGATGGCCACACGGTCAGGGAAGTAGACGAATTGTACAATGGCAGGCACAACAGATGTGCAGGGGTGGAAGCCACAGATGTGAAATAGGCAATCTAAGTAGGAAATCCCATTGCCAAATACTGAACACATGACACCCTCAGATGCTGCTATGGATGACATGGATACACCACAGGATAGGACACATTCCCCTGGACCACATGGGTTCCTGTACAGTAACACTTCATTATCATGAGACCAAATATCACCATCACTGCAGCAAGGGCATGGTTAGCATCATCAACATCATGTACATCAGAAGCAAAAGCACTAGAGAACAGAAAGTTGCTTTATTCAGCATATGTGGCATTAAAAGTAGAAGTCCGGTAGAAAATAAACAAAGGCCAATGGCCAGTCCATCAACAAAGTCACAAGTGGGTGACAGTGGCAGATGCCACCCTACACATGCCTGCACAAAACCAGGGACAATCCACTAGGAGGGGCAACCGGGGGTAGGCCAGGCACCGCAGGGACAGGATCAGGGCTCACCAGGAGGAAGCAGGGAAGGGGTGGAGGGTGCTGGAGAGCCACTGACAACTGCAGTGGAGGTGTCTGACATGGTGTGTGCCGGCACAACTGGGGGCATGGCTCAGATGTTGTGGGTGCCGGCACGACTGCAGTGGACCCTGCAGATGGAGTGGACAGGTCCGCCACTGCAGTGCCCAAGTCAGACAGGGTGGTAGTGGACTCCACTGCAGTGCCTACCACCAGGAGAGGAGAATGGGGAACAGGCAAGGTGGGCTGGACAGAGGGGAGGACACCCTCACCACATCAGTGGCACAGACAAGCGCAGCGGGGGTGTGGTGCCGGGAGAGCAAGTGGCAGGGGAGAAGGCCGGATCCTCTTGGGGATGGTATATCTGTGGGTGGGGGAACCTGGGGCAGGGTGTGGTGGGGGCACCTGTGGAGTGGGGGCCTGAGGGATGGAGGAAGGAGACCTGGTGCTTGAGCTGCAGGGGCGGCGGCGGGGTCTTGCTCTTACCACTCCGGGGGACTTGCGGGTGGGGGCCTCAGTCTGTCTGCGCCTGGGGGAGGGTGTCCGGGGGCGAGGGCACTCTGCTCCGTGTGGGGGCTTCCTCTTCCCCCTGGATGCTGGAGCAGCTGGATCGGAGGGGAAGAGGCCGAGGTCACTGAGGAAGAGGCGCTGGGTCTTTGGGGTTGCAGGTGAGGCAAGGGAGGGTGTTTTGGAGGGAGAGGCAACTGAGGACTGCGCAGTGCCCGTGGATGCGTGTGTGTGTACCAGGGCCCCATCCCCTGTGAGTCTGGTTTCAGTCCCCTGACTGTGCGTGCGTGTGCATTTTGTTTGTGGCGTGTGTGTCTGTGTGCTGGACGTGTGTGTGCTGGTGTGTGCCTGTGCCGGTGTGTGTGTGCTTGGGACGGGTAAGGTGCTGGGGAGTGTGGATGGAGCAGAGGCAGGAGGGGTGAGGGACTGTCTGAGGAGGGACACTGCTGCCGTCAGGGAGGAGTCCATGGACCTATTGCCCCTCTGTAGGTCAGACATGCCCGATGAGATGCCCTCCATGAACGACACCAGCTGAGTCAACAGAGCAGTGTGCGCATGGAGGACACTCAGCATGGCTGTCTGCCCTACATGGAGCTGGCGAAGGAGGTACACAGACTCCTCACTCAGGGCAGCAGGGGGCACAGGGGCAGGGGTGCGGTGCCTGGCCCAAAGGAGACACGCTCCCGAACATGGGAGCCTCCACGGACCTGGGGAATGGGAGCCGATGGGAGGGCGGTGGTGGTGCTGGTGGTGGCGGGGACAGCAACACTAGCTGGGGTGTGGTGGCTGCTGACACCCGCCTCCATAAGGGAGTCCGAGTTGCTCTGGTCCTCAGCTGAGGTGGATGGTGCTGAGGACTCCTCGGTGTGGCTCCCCTCGCCCTCCGTGCCACTTGGTCCCTCCGACCACTCCTCGGCTGCTGACCCAGTCTGGCTCTCTGGCTCCTCCTGGTCCATGGAGCTGTCCCCTTCCGTGGCCGTGGATGTATCTGCAAACAATGGGGAAACAGACAGACATCAGTCACCTGCACCAAACGCACACACCACTGTGAGCACAGCACATTACAGAGCAAGCCCTGGCATCATTAGTTGTACATTGCTAAAAGTGCCCTAACTGAACAGGAGAAGCCAATTGTCAGTCTGATGCCAAGCATGGCACTCACATCCCACATGGCCTTGCACCCATCTGTCTGGTGTCTGTTGGATTGCAACACCCCAGTGTGGACACATGCACCAAGTACACAGTAGTTGGACAGTGCAGAGGACACGGTGTGGCATGTGGACATGCACACATCACAGCTCTTGCCACTGAGTCAGTACAGGTTTCCGGATGAAAGGGATTCCCAGAGTCAAATAGGAAATGCATGTGATGCATACCAGCGACAGACACCATGATGCACCCATGTCCTGATAGCCATCGCCACAATGGTGTGCATGTAGCACATGTCACTCCCCTGCAGGACCACCAATAAGTTGACACATGCCATGGCAGAGGCATGACTGCTAAGTCATACATCACTGTCTCAGTGATGTATGACTTGGCAGCCAGACAACAACACTATGCACTGTGTCACAATAGTAGGTCATGGGGAATGCAAGTCCTGGAGCTGCACAAGTGCACATGTACATCCCCCACACAACACATCATCTTAACCCTCATCTGTCCAGGTCATACCTATTGGACATATGGGAGACCTGTGACACTACCCTCTGAACCTGAGCCCCTCACAATCTGCTGTGAATGGGGAACAGCTGCCTGAACTTCACATTCGCATACCCCATTCTGCACGGGCAGCTGATCAAACACCTATGTGACACACAAGTATCGTCTCCTATGGTCACATCTCCAGGGGCATGCTGAGCCCCTACCAAGAAACACCCCAGCAGTCCTGGCAAGTAATCCACAGCACACTGACACAGAGGCAGACACCTGAGGGGTCAAATCACTGCGCACAATGTGTCAGCTGATACACGGGAGTGGGAGTACAGAGTGCATTGCATGGCTTGGAGTAGGCATGACTGTCCTGCTCCACATGAATGAGGGATGAGCCCTGGACAGTGGATAGCTGGCTATGTATGTGTGACACACGTAATCTGCACACTCCTGGGGCCCAAACATTGTTCCCACCCGCTGCATGGGCGTGTGCCACATACCCCAGGCACATGTGGTGGCTCAGCTCAGCAAGTGGACCGCATATCAAAGCAACACTCAGATTACATGTCCGAACACAGGCGTTGTGTGAACAATGGACCCACCCATGATGCCCACAACAGAGTTAGGGAAACAGATGCTGTCCCCCACCTTTAGTGAAGCAAACTGCAAGGACACAGTCCCAAGTGACACAATTCCCTGAATGTAAGGGCCACACCTGGGTATCAGATGAGCAGTGGGCAGTGCACAATAGAGGGACATGGCTCCTGGACAACATGACTGCTGCACTGTGGCAGTTGAACCAGGCCAGAGGAGGGCACAAAGCATGTAATACAGAGTTCACAGTGCAGTCTTTGACTCACCCCTCCTTGCTGCTGTCTGGCCTTCAGCTGCCCATCCAGGTCTGGAAACACCACCGCCAGGATCTGGAGCATGTGGGGGTCAGGGTCCGTGTTCCGCCCCTCCTGCGAGGAGGCGACAGCTTCAGCTGGACCCGTGCAATCCTCCGGGTCCAGCCCTGAAGGTCCTGCCACCTCTTCTGGCAGTTGCGGATCCGGCGCTTGTAGACCCTCACGGACCGGACAGCCCGGACGATGTCCTTCCAGATCTCCTGCTTCCGATGGGCATTAACCTGTCAGGATGACAAAGTGAAAAGGCCATTACTACACATGCAACATATCCGTGCATGACACAGTTGTATATACATGTCTCAATCACAGGGGCACATGATGTACACAGGCAGTGCAAAGCTGCCCATGGACAGTTTGCCAAACGTCACTACATGGTATCATTGCATGGGAAGTAAAACCTTGTTCAAATGCACTGTCACTGCACCATACCTGTCCAGTGCATGTCACTACACACTATGGGGGTGACAACTACTCAGTGAGCCTGCTAGCCAGTGGCGTGCAGACTTTCAGCCTTGCTAGTCAGACAATATGCACATTCAGAAAGGCAGTGCACAGAACACTCACCTGCTCCCCTGGTGTCCCATACAGCTTGCTGTACTGTGGAAGTAGGCTGTCCAGCAGGGCCTGGTTCTCCTCAAGGCTGAAGGCTGGGGCTCTCTCCACAGTACGTGCCATTGCAGTGTCCAGAGGGGCAGAGACAGCAGCAGTGCAGTGGCAGATGTCGTCCTGGAGCATGTAGTGCAGGCAAGTGAGCTCTCAGGGGAACAGCCAGCAATATATATGTGCTGGAGAGGCAGATACTGTCCCTTGTGTCCAAAGTGATAGGTCCAAGTCGTTTGCATCTTCTGAATCTGGCCAATCCATGGGGCACAGGGTCAGACTGATTTGCATATGGCCATGTCTGAACTGGGGTGGTGGAGTGAGCTAAAGAATGATGATGGATTAAACCCAGATCAGTTGACTGGGGGTGAGTGTTTGATTGGCTCAAACGTTCCGTCCATCATCCCCTTTGTATCGCTTTGGTCGCCCTAAGTTGGCGGGGGTATGCCCAGACGTGGGTCCCTTGCTCACTTTGCCACTGGATTCAAGCAAGCCTGGCTGATGACGGCTGAAATGCCAGAAACCGGTCCTAGGATGCTTGTTTCCGGTCCAGGGAAGACATGGCTTGGCAGTTCGGGCTGGACTGTTCCCATGAGGCACAGGGTCAGACTGATTTGCATATGGCCATGTCTGAACTGGGGTGGTGGAGTGAGCTAAAGAATGATGATGGATTAAACCCAGATCAGTTGACTGGGGGTGAGTGTTTGATTGGCTCAAACGTTCCGTCCATCATCCCCTTTTGTATCGCTTTGGTCGCCCTAAGTTGGCGGGGTATGCCCAGACGTGGGTCCCTTGCTCACTTTGCCACTGGATTCAAGCAAGCCTGGCTGATGACGGCTGCAATGCCAGAAACCGGTCCTAGGATGCTTGTTTCAGGTCCAGGGAAGACATGGCTTGGCAGTTCGGGCTGGACTGTTCCCATGAGGCACAGGGTCAGACTGATTTGCATATGGCCATGTCTGAACTGGGGTGGTGGAGTGAGCTAAAGAATGATGATGGATTAAACCCAGATCAGTTGACTGGGGGTGAGTGTTTGATTGGCTCAAACGTTCCGTCCATCATCCCCTTTTGTATCGCTTTGGTCGCCCTAAGTTGGCGGGGGTATGCCCAGACATGGGTCCCTTGCTCACTTTGCCACTGGATTCAAGCAAGCCTGGCTGATGACGGCTGAAATGCCAGAAACCGGTCCTAGGATGCTTGTTTCCGGTCCAGGGAAGACATGGCTTGGCAGTTCGGGCTGGACTGTTCCCATGAGGCACAGGGTCAGACTGATTTGCATATGGCCATGTCTGAACTGGGGTGGTGGAGTGAGCTAAAGAATGATGATGGATTAAACCCAGATCAGTTGACTGGGGGTGAGTGTTTGATTGGCTCAAACGTTCCGTCCATCATCCCCTTTTGTATCGCTTTGGTCGCCCTAAGTTGGCGGGGGTATGCCCAGATGTGGGTCCCTTGCTCACTTTGCCACTGGATTCAAGCAAGCCTGGCTGATGACGGCTGAAATGCCAGAAACCGGTCCTAGGATGCTTGTTTCCGGTCCAGGGAAGACATGGCTTGGCAGTTCGGGCTGGACTGTTCCCATGAGGCACAGGGTCAGACTGATTTGCATATGGCCATGTCTGAACTGGGGTGGTGGAGTGAGCTAAAGAATGATGATGGGTTAAACCCAGATCAGTTGACTGGGGGTGAGTGTTTGATTGGCTCAAACGTTCCGTCCATCATCCCCTTTTGTATCGCTTTGGTCGCCCTAAGTTGGCGGGGGTATGCCCAGACGTGGGTCCCTTGCTCACTTTGCCACTGGATTCAAGCAAGCCTGGCTGATGACGGCTGAAATGCCAGAAACCGGTCCTAGGATGCTTGTTTCCGGTCCAGGGAAGACATGGCTTGGCAGTTCGTGCTGGACTGTTCCCATGAGGCACAGGGTCAGACTGATTTGCATATGGCCATGTCTGAACTGGCGTGGTGGAGTGAGCTAAAGAATGATGATGGATTAAACCCAGATCAGTTGACTGGGGGTGAGTGTTTGATTGGCTCAAACGTTCCGTCCATCATCCCCTTTTGAATCCATGGAATAGCAGCATCAAAACACGCCCACAGCATCCTTCAAATCTTGAACTTCATGACATACATGATTTTGCAACATTGTTGTGGGTGACCAACTGATTTTCCAGCAACCGACTCGTTCGAAATTCGAAAACGCGTCCGTTGCCAGGCAAGGCCATTGTCAATGGGTGTGCACCGATCGGTCCATTGCGGTACAACGCGTACAGGGGTACAACGCGTACCCGCACACATTGAATGCAATGGGCCGGCCGGGGCACCGATCGGTCCATTGCAGTTCAACGCGTACAGGGGTACAACGCGTGCCCGCACACATTGAATGCAATGGGCCGGCCGGAGGCACCGATCGGTCCATTGCAGTTCAACGCGTACAGGGGTACAACGCGTACCCGCACATTGAATGCAATGGGCCGGCCGGAGGCACCGATCGGTCCATTGCGGTACAATGCGTACAGGAGTACAACGCGTACCCGCACACATTGAATGCAATGGGCCGGCCGGGGCACCGATCGGTCCATTGCAGTTCAGCAGCGTACAGGAGGTACAACGCGTACCGCACACATTGAATGCAATGGGCCGGCCGGGGGCACCGATCGGTCCATTGCGGTACAACGGCGTACAGAGGTACAACGCGTGCCCGCACACATTGAATGCAATGGGCGGCCGGGGCACCGATCGGTCCATTGCAGTTTAACGCGTACAGGGGTACAACGCGTACCCGCACACATTGAATGCAATGGGCCGGCCGGGGGCACCGATCGGTCCATTGCGGTTACTACGCGTACAGGGGTACAACGCGTACACACACATTGAATGCAATGGGCCGGCCGGGGCACCGATCGGTCCATTGCGGTACAACGCTGCGTACAGGGTACAACGCGTACCCGCACACATTGAATGCAATGGGCCGGCCGGGGCACCGATCGGTCCATTGCAGTTCAACGCGTACAGGGTACAACGCGTACCCGCACACATTGAATGCAATGGGCCGGCCGGGGGCACCGATCGGTCCATTGCAGTACAACGCGTACAGGGGTACAACGCGTACAGGGGTACAACGCGTACCCGCACACATTGAATGCAATGGGCCGGCCGGGGGCACCGATCGGTCCATTGCAGTACAACGCTGCGTACAGGGGTACAACGCGTACAGGGGTACAACGCGTACCCGCACATTGAATGCAATGGGCCGGCCGGGGGCACCGATCGGTCCATTGCAGTACAACGCGTACAGGGGTACAACGCGTACAGGGGTACAACGCGTACCCGCACACATTGAATGCAATGGGCCAGCCGGGGCACCGATCGGTCCATTGCAGTACAACGCGTACAGGGGTACAACGCGTACCCGCACACATTGAATGCAATGGGCCGGCCGGGGCACCGATCGGTCCATTGCTGTTCAACGCATCACTGTACATGTGACTGGCATATGTCAGCATGCCTGTCTCAGATGGACATATGCCAGCCACAGATAGCTCCCAGGGAGTGAGGGGCACACCTACATCACGACAGCCTGTCCAAACTTTATCATAAGGCATGTAAGGCTGCATTTCCTATTGTGTGTATGTTGGTGTACATGGTGTCCTGTGGGTGTCACCTGTGGGCAGCCACCCCCAGGCTGTGCACGTGTTAATGGGGACAGGATCCTGGGTGTTACGTGTACATGACCACTGTGATGTGCAACTGTTCATATCTGTGCATGTGCCATGGTCACATTTCACGGTGGTGTATGTGTATGTCATGTCACATACCCCGTGAGTCCCATGTGGGACGGTATGTTTGAGCCAGGGTGTCCCAGTGGCACAATAGTGATGGTCCTCCACAGTCTTTGTGCATGTAGTGTTTACAATGTCTCTGATTTCATATGCACAATGGGAGACAGTCTCCACATCCACGTTGTGTGTGCATGGACTTTGATGTTGTGCGTGTGTGTGTCACAGACGTCCATGTCTGTCCTGCCGTGGCAAGTGGGACCACTACCTGTGGGGGTCATGGGTGTTTTGCTGTGGTGTATAAATGATACTCCATGTAATGCCAGTGTCCATGTGGCAATACAGGGTCCCTGGGAATGTACCTGTCGTTGAGCTGTGGTGCCTGGGGCACATCTGTCCTCACATGTCACTGTGGGGGGTGATTGTGACACGGCAGCAGGAGATGGGAACTGTGACACGGCCTCATGATATCCAATGGGCCAACCTGGGACTAATTGATGCCACCTGTTGGACCGTGTTGACAGATGTTGGCCATGTATGTACCATACATGTCCTTACGGAACTGCACACTTCATGTAGTTGTGCCTCATAATGATGTATGTTGGGATATTGAGTGTGTTCAATGCCGCATATGTGGGGTGACTGACAATCTTGCTTACTTCTCCTCTGCACTGCAGGGCTCCTGCTGTCCATCGACCATTCCCAGACCTGGCAACGATGGTGGAACGGGACAGCATCCGACGGTACCGCTTCACCAGGCAGCTGATTGAGGATTTGGCAGTGCAGTTGTCCCCACATTTGCAGCCTGGCCGGCCGTATCCTACAGCGCTGACCCCCAAGATGAAGGTGATGGCAGCCCTACACTTCTTTGCCACCGGGACCTTCCAACATACTGTGGCGACTGCTGGTGGGATGTCACAGACCATGTTGAGCCGTGTGCTCCGCGATGTTTTGGCGGCAATGTTGCTATTCCTGAACCGGTACATCTATTTCCCTAGACTGCGACGACTCACTGACGTGAAGAGTGACTTTTATGCCCTGGAGAGGATGCCGCATGTCATTGGCTCCATTGATGGGACACATGTGGCTTTGGTACCACCACAGGCCCAGGAGCAGGCCTACAGGAACCGCAAGCACTACCACTCGGTCAATGCACTGGTGGTGTGTCTTGCAGACATGACCATCACACACGTGTGTGCCCGTTTCCCTGGTTCAGCACACGATGCCTTTGTGATGAGGAGTAGTCGCATCCCCAGGATGATGGCACAGATGCAGAACCAGCGTGCCTGGCTTGTCGGTGTGTACTGACTTTGTGCCATTGTGTGTGATCTGATCTGTAGTATTCCGCCCACTTTTCCAAGTCAGCTAATGTGCACTTGTCTGTCCGTAGGTGACTCGGGATACCCCAACATGCTGTGGTTGCTGACACCCCTCAGGAACCCTGTGACACCAGCCCAGATGCGCTACAATGAGGCACATGGTCGGACCAGGAGAGTGATTGAGCGGACATTTGGTCTCCTGAAGAGCCGCTTCCGCTGCCTGGACAAGACCGGAGGGTCCCTCCCATATGCCCCTGCGAAAGTGTGCAAGATTATCATCGTCTGCTGCATGCTCCACAACCTGGCAGTGCGGAAGGAGTTGCCTCTCATCCAGGATGACAATGACCAACATCCGCCACCTGTGGAGGATCCTGGCCTGGACCACGATGCCAGTGACGATGATGATGATGATGATGAGGGTGATGTCCGCACACAGCTCATCACCAACTTCTTTAGCTGAATGTGAGTATCCATGGGGTGTAATGTCAATGATGTGAGTTGGCATGATGTGTAGGTGGTGCTCTGGTGCTGTTGGAGTGTGTCCATGGGCTACTTGACTGGATGTGTGTTGCGATGTGTGCTTACAGGTGGGCTGTACTCCCCAACAGTGTTGACATGCTAACTTGGTTCTGGGTGGGTATCTTGTAACATGTATTGTGCATGAGTTTTGCTGTTCTGTCCTGTACTCCAGTGCTTTTGACTGTGTGTCATTTCTGTCCTTCACAGGGTACTTTCAGATTCGTTTGGTCAACTGTGTCCACCGACGACGTGATTGCACTTCCAGGCTGGTAGCTGTTGTGTCCCTACAGGTGATGTGCGCCACACCCATGGACTTCCTTCCGTCTACAGTTGTTGACTGTGTGCCCGCTGCCAGGTGGGATTACCTTGCATCTGTAGTGGTTACGACATGTTGCAACTGTGTAATAAACCTGTGCTTCACTTTGTGATGTGCGTTGTCTGTGGTCACACATTTGACTGCCATTTGCTTACTGCACCTGTGGGCTACTTGACTACAACTGGGAATGGGTGTGGTGTCTGTGCATTGCACCGTCTTCCCTGGCAACATCAGTGTAGGCAATGAGTCAGATGGCCTAGGTGTGTATGTGTTGTGTAGCCCTGGTGGTGTGTCTCCCTCATATGTGTCACGTTGCCTTTACTCACATGCCTGTGTTGTCCTTGCTGTTGCAGTTCACATACACAGTGTAATTTTGCAGTTCATCATCCCCATAACAGCACCCACGTTGGAATCACAACAGAGGCAAGTATGGTGTATTAGTGTGTTTATTGTGATACATTTGTGTGAATAGTGCATAGGATGGGTAGTGCTGTACATAAATCTTGCAATCAGAAGTTCCTAGGTGAATTGAAAGTCCTGGTAGACAGAATCCCCAGTATCGGGCCACAGTTGTCTGACACATTGGTCCAACTTGTACTCCCCATGCAATGTGTGGGAGTAGTGTTGCCGTCAACAGGGTGAACAGTCTGTGCACAAAGGTGAACATCCAGAACAGGTTCAGGCTTCCTGGGAGTTGCGCTTGGCCATCGGCCTCTCACTTGCCCCTCCTCGGACGACCCCTCTTCTTGGAGGGGGCCCCACAAGTACAGGCTGCTGCGGTGCAGGGGACTCTCCGCCAGAGTCATCCTCCCTCTCTGTGGCAGTTGCAGTTTGTTCGGCACCAGATGTTGTTGGCACACAGGGAGGTGTGGACTGGTTGCTGTTCATCTGGCGGAGGCATTGTAAGATGTCCCTGTGCACCGCCGTCATCTCATGCAGTGCATCCCACATGGACTCCACGCGGGACATGTGTGAGTCCACGCAGGACATGTGTGACTCCCCGTGGGACATGTGGGAGTCCAAGCGGGAATGATGGGCAGCCTGCTGCTGTTTCATGTCTCTGAGGAGCCCCACTACCTGGCTGAGGTCTCCGGTGCTGGACTGGTACGTGTTAGACCTGGCATCCTTGGCGTGGGTCTCCCTTCCATTTTTTCGTAATGCCTCCACTGTTGCCAATATCTTTTTGCTGGACTAGATGCTCATGGGCACTTTGCCGCTGCTAATCAGTGCCAAAGTGCAAGTGCTCCCTATCGTTAATTGATATATGTATTAGTGACTCCATGATTGGATGATTGGTTTACTTGTCAGTCCCTAGTACAGTGCACTCAGTGTGCCCAGGGCTTGTAAATCCAATGCCGCTGGTGGGCTTGCAGGACTGGTTGTGCCACCCACAGAAGCGGCTTGTAAAATGTGTCTCAGGCCTGCCATCGCAGAGCCTGTGTGCAGCCTAGGGCTGCCATGTCGACTTGGTGAGTACACCCACTTACCAGTCCCTAAACCTTCCCTTTACTGCATGTTGGTCACCCCTAAAGTAGGCCCTAGGGCAGGGTGCATTGTAAGTATAAGGTAGGACATGCCCTGGTGTGTGTGGCATGTCCTAATAGTGAATTACAGCCATTTTCGTTTTCACTATTGCAAGGCAACCTGCTCCCCATAGGCCAGAATGGGCAGACTGACTATTACACCTTATAGTCAGAACTGACCCGGGAACATGGTAGAAAAACGAATTTAGTATGCCTGAACTCAGGATGATAAAATACATCTTTTAGTGAAGTTGGTTTTAACATTCTGTGTTTGAAAATACCACTTTTACAAAGTGGGTATTTTCTTGCCTAACTATCCAAGCCTGCCTCTGCTAGGTTGTGTATTCCTTGTCTGGAGATTGAGTGACAGGGGCTGGGGGTGGCTACCGGAGACAGGGTGAGTCAGCACAGCGCTGAATAGAAAGATCAGCATCCAGAGTGGAGGGAGGAGTTGCACCTGGGTCTGAATAGGGCTGTGCCTGCCTTCCACAATGCTGGCTCCACCTCCTGCCGGGCGGCTGAGCACTCTGCCCCACATTCTGAAAGGAAAGAAGGAGTCAGAAAAACAAAGTGCTCCAGGACTGACCAGAACTGGTTTTGGACTAGGCAGAGGCCTCTCTGCCTCCAGAGAACAAAGAGAATCAGGGTATAAGAGGGGCACCCAGACCCCAGGAAGATTAGATCACTTTTGGGAACAAGAAGAAACCTTTGCTGAGGAGTGGAACCAAGAAGAAACTGAGGAGAGACTATCCCTAAGCCTGAAGTGCTGCTTGGGGGATTGGCCTGCAGTGGTTTGCCTGACTGCCAAAGAAAGGAGAAAGGAACTTTTGCTTTGCTGTTACTTTCATCAACTTGTGAAGGATCTCCAAGGGCTTGGAAGAGAGCTTGCCCCCTGACCGAAGTCCCAGGACCATTGGACTTCACCCCTTTGTGAATTGCTGCTGGAAACTCTGTTTCAGTGGCTACAGAGGTAGGGAGCTGTGACCGACTCTCACGACCGACTCGGTGTCCTGTAAGCACCACATCGAAGCACCGTCTCGCCCTGCAACGCACGGCCCTGGTCTCACCGACTCCGTCAACGAGCCGCTGCCTGCACCGCATCGAGGGACAACGCGTCCTGCAATGCTTCGCTACGCCAAATCGAACTGGTCCGACCGACACGGTCACTGCTGCTGAGTTCGAGTCCTGTGACCGCACCGGAATTGGGCACCGCTCGCACGCTTTGCGACGCACCGCCCGACTCGCACCGCTGTCCGGACTGATCGACGCCAGCTCCTGAATCCGGCTCCGTCGCCGCACCGCAACCTGCCAGCACCGCCGAAGCACCGTCTCGCCCTGCAACGCACGGCCCTGGTCTCACCGACTCCGTCTCGACGACGTCAACGAGCCGCTGCCTGCACCGCATCGAGGGACAACGCGTCCTGCAACGCTTCCATTTTTGCATCGCAACCGCGATGAACAGCCATCCGGCTCGCACGCCCGTGCCTGCCGCTTCAAGTAAAAGGTACTGTGACCGAGTCTGTCTACGCTGTGTTGGCCCGTCTCGACGCGGTCAGCTGGATTTGTTAGACTCTGTTTGTTCTCGACATCGCCGTAGCCGGAGGAGGCTACCGACTCGCACAGAACCTTGAATTAAGCCTTTTTGATCAGAACTAAGCACTCTTGACAGTATTGTGGATTATTTTTGTCGTTTATGGTCTTGTGATAAATCTATATAAAGTATACCTATTTTTATAAATATATAACCTGTGTGGTGTCCATTTGTAGTGTTGTCACTTGATTACTGTATGTGTTCACAAATGCTTTACACACTGCCTCTGAACTAAGCCTGTCTGCTCGTGCCAAGCTACCAAGAGGGTGAGCAGGGGTTATTTCGGGAGTGTACCTACTTTCCCTGACTAGACTCAAGGGTCCCTATTTGGACAAAGGTACCTACCTCTGCCAACTAGAGACCCCCAAATCTAACATTGGTGGTCAGCGGTGAGGATTCTGGACTTGCATTTGTGACTCATGTACAGTGATTGGTGAACACTACTTAGTGAGTGCAGACCAAAACGCAACCACATACTTTTATAGCATTTTTCTGGGATTTCCTATTTTTGCAAATGCCAAGTTCAGTCACTATGGAGAAACCAGCATCAGTAGCCTCTGTTGAGTGTGATTGGGAAGAAGAGAGGCTAGAATGCTACACCCTCAAACAGCTCAGGCAATTCTGCAAAAAGTTTAAAGTGTCCATGACCGGACTCTCCAGGAAGGAGGACCTTCAAAAGGCGCTGAGGGCCTGGGTCGAATCAAGGAGTACCCCTGTGGAGGGGGCTGAGAATGCAGAAGGGCAGCTGAAGGGGCTTTTGGGTCTAGGGGATACAAGACCACCTTCCCCAGTAGGTAGCAGCGTTTCTGCCAGAGGACTGTCTCCAGAGGAGTTGGAGGACAGGAAAGAGAGTAGGATGCACGAAATGGAGCTGACCAAGCTCAAGCTGAATGGGCAGTTAGAATTCCAAATGCAAACTAGGAAATTGGCCCTAGAGGAAAAGAAAATGCAGTTTGAACATGAGAAAGTTTTGAGGGAGTTGGAATTGAAGGCCAAGAGCTTAGAGATTACTCCCTCTGGTGGCAGTGTACCGCCTGTGCCTGTTGAAGCTAGGGTGTATATTCCAAAAGATGTGGTTAAGGAATTTTTTTAAATGATGACATTGGGCAGTGGTTCAAAGCCTATGAGGTAGCCATGTCTTCCCACCGGGTCCCTGAGAAGGATTGGGGAGCGGGGTTGTGGGGACGGTTCCTCAGTGAAGGGCGGGATACCTTGTTGGATTTGCCCTCTGAAGTCTATAATTCGTACAGCCACATGAAGGATGCCTTAATGACTAGGTATGGTTTGACCCCTGAGCTTTATAGGCAAAGGTTCAGGAACTGTAGTAAGATTGAAAGCAGTACCTGGTTTGAATATGTGACCTTCTTTTGCAGAGCCTTGGATGGTTGGGTAAAGGGTAGCAAAGCAACTGATTTTCAGGCGCTCTTTGATTTGATTGCCTGGGAGCACTTGTCCGGTAATTGTTTTCCTGAGCTACGCCAGCACCTGATTGATAGTAAGCTGACTAACCCTAGGCAGCTTGCTGAGGAGAGCGGACCGCTGGGTGAGTACCCGGGTCCACAAGGGTCACGTGGGAGACTACGCCAAGGGTGGGCAGGGTCCCCAGCAGAAGAGTGGGGGGGGACAAGGGTAAACAGAAGGAGTTCCATAAAGGGCCCCAAAGTAAACCCCAAGGGAACCAAGGGAAAGGTTCTCAGCCTCCCCTGAGAAGAAGCCAGTGGCCCTGACAGGCCCCCTGTTCACCAGGGACCACTGGTATGTTACAAGTGTGGCGCCCCTGGCCACAAGGCAAACGATCCTCGTTGCCCTTTGCATGGAAAACCAGCACCCACCAGTGCAGTCCCCGGCAGTTGGCTAGTGTAGCCCTGGGGGAGGAGTTGGGTGCCCAAGGTGGGGGATCCCACAGTGTTTTCCCTTGTCTCATTAGGAGACTCTGAGATGGTCCCTAGGACCCCGCTGCCTGAGAACACTAAGAAATACAGGCAGTGGGTGACCATCAATGGCCATAGGGTGGAGGCTCTGAGAGACACAGGAGCCAGTGTGACAGCTGTCAAGTGTCACCTGGTGTCTAAGGAGCAGGTTATCCCTGATGCATTCTATCCGGTTGTTTCCGCTGACAACACAGAGAGTCACTGCAAGGTGGCTCAGGTTCCCTTTGAGTGGGGGGTCTCGGGTACTCTTCAAGTAGCTGTGAGGCCAGCCATGCCTGTTGACTGTTTGTTAGGGAACGATTTGGAGAGCTCACCTTGGGCTAAGGTGGAGCGGAGTGCGCATTTAGAAATGTTGGGCTTGCCTGATTGGGCATGTGTGACCACCCGGTCAATGGCAGCTAAAGGTGTTCAAGAGGACCTGGAGCCTGAAAGGGAGGCCCAGGTGCCTGCCGGAGAGAGAGGAGGCAGGGGCGCGGGAAACCGGCCCCGAAGTTCCCACGATCCAGGAGGAGGCAGACCCTGAGGGGATGCCCTGGAGCCTACAGGGGAACAGGTAGCTGAACTGGGGGACCTACCTGAGCTGACCCATTGGCAGCAAGAAGGAGGACCCTCCAGGGAAGAGTTCTGCGAGGAGCAGAACGCATGCCCCTCTCTCGTGGGTCTGAGGCAACAGGCCACAGACCAGGCAGCAGGTGATCAGTCTGGATCACATTGGGTTTACTGGGAGAATGGTCTCCTGTATTCAGAGCCTAAGGTTGCTGTGCCTGGGTCAGCCCGTGTGCTGGTGGTACCCCAGCGCTTCAGAGCCTTCCTACTGGGGTTGGCTCATGATGTACCGTTAGCAGGACATCTGGGGCAGGACAAGACCTTTGACAGGCTTGTTACCCATTTCTATTGGCCCCAGATGCGCAGGAGTGCCGCCACTCACTGCAGGACATGCCAGACTTGCCAGGCAAGTGGAAAGAGTGGGAGGAAGCACAAGGCTCCTCTCCAGCCATTCCCTGTGGTCAGCACCCCCTTTGAACGGGTGGGTATTGATATTGTGGGGCCACTGGACCCCAAGACAGCCATGGGCAACAGGTTTATCCTGGTCTTGGTGGACCATGCCACCCGGTACCCTGAAGCCATCCCTCTGAGGACAGTGATGGCCCCCGTGGTGGGACGGGCACTGATGGGAATTTTCTCACGTGTGGGATTCCCTCAAGAGGTGGTGTCTGACAGAGGTACCAACTTCGTGTCCAAGTACATGAAGTCCCTGTGGCAGGAGTGCGGTGTAACTTACAAGTTCACCACTCCTTACCACCCTCAAGGAAATGGGCTGGTTGAGAGATTCAACCGGACCCTCGAGGAGCATGATTATGGGTCTGGAAGAACCCATGAGGCGTAAATGGGACGTCCTCTTACCATGCCTGTTGTTTGCATACCGAGAGGTGCCACAGAAGTCTCTAGGGTTCAGTCCCTTTGAGCTCCTCTATGGACACCCGGTGCGAGGACCTCTGAGTTTGGTCAAGGAAGGCTGGGAGCAATCTCCCAGGAAACCTCCCCAGGATGTATACAGTTACATGCTGGCCTTCAGGAACCAGACTAGGCGTTTCAGAGAACTTGCTGAGGCAAATCTGGAAGCCAGCCAGGAGGAGATGAAGCGGTGGTACGACCAGAATGCCACTCTGGTAGAGCTTCAGCCTGGTCAGAAAGTGTGGGTCATGGCCCCTGTGGAGCCTTGTGCGCTCCAGGACAGGTGGACCGGCCCTTTTACGGTGGTGGAGCGCAAGAGTCCAGTTACCTATTTGGTGGACTTGCAGTCTCCCAGGAACCCCTTGCGGGTCCTGCATGTGAACCGCCTGAAGCCCCACTTGGAGAGGTCCCAAGTGGGCATGCTCTTGGCTACAGATGATGGAATGGAGGAGGAGACCGAGCCTCTTCCTGACCTCCTGTCAGCCCGAGAGCAAGATGGATCAGTGGAGGGAGTAAACCTCTCTACCTCCCTGACACCTGAGCAGCAGGGTGACTGTCGCCAACTGTTGGGACAGTTCCCTGACCTGTTCTCCCTGGTTCCCAGTGTCACTCATTGGTGCGTCCATGATGTGGACACTGGGGACAGTCTTCCTGTGAAGCACAAGGCTTACAGGGTGACTGACAGGGTCAGAGCCTGCATCAAGGAGGAGGTCTCCAAGATGTTTGCGCTAGGGGTGATTGAGTCCTCTAACAGCCCTTGGGCCAGCCCAGTGGTCTTGGTTCCAAAGGCTGCCGCGCCTGGTGCCACCCCAGAACTCCGGTTCTGTGTGGACTACAGGGGACTCAATTCCGTCACCAGGACTGACGCCCACCCCATCCCCAGAGCTGATGAGCTCATAGATCGGTTAGGGGCTGCGCGGTACCTCAGCACGTTTGGCTTAACGTCTGGGTACTGGCAGATCGCCTTGACTGATGGGGCAAAAGAGAGGTCAGCATTCTCCACACCAGATGGGCACTACCAGTTCCGGGTGATGCCCTTTGGGATGAAGAATGCCCCTGCCACCTTTCAGAGGTTGGTCAACCAGGTGTTGGTTGGACTGGAGGATTTCAGTGCCGCCTACCTGGATGACATCGCAGTGTTCAGTGCCAGTTGGGAAGAACATCTGCGCCACCTCTGGGAAGTGTTGATGGCGCTGCGGAGAGCAGGCCTCACAATCAAGGCGAGTAAGTGCCAGATTGGGCAGGGTTCTGTGGTGTACTTGGGACACCAGGTTGGGAGCGGACAGGTGGCGCCCCTCCAACCGAAAATTGATACCATTCTGGCTTGGGAGCCCCCAAGACCCAGACAGAGGTGAGAGCCTTCCTAGGACTCACTGGGTATTACCGGAGATTCGTCAAGGGGTATGGCAGCATTGTTGCCCCCTTGACAGAGCTGACTTCCAAGAAGCAGCCCAGGAAAGTGATTTGGACTGACGCCTGTCAAAAAGCTTTTGACACCTTGAAGGCTGCCATGTGCACGGCGCCTGTGCTCCAGGCACCCAACTTCTCCAATGAGTTCATTGTTCAGACCGACGCTTCAGAGCATGGTGTAGGGGCTGTTCTATCACAGATCAATGAGGAGGGCCTAGACCAACCTGTAGCCTTCATCAGTAGGAGGTTACTTCCCCGGGAACAGAGATGGAGTGCTATTGAGCGTGAGGCATTTGCTGTGGTCTGGGCACTGAAGAAGCTGAGACCATACCTGTTTGGGACTCACTTCTGGGTTCAGACAGACCACAGGCCCCTCAGATGGTTGATGCAGATGAGGGGTGAGAATCCAAAGCTGTTGAGGTGGTCCATTTCCCTACAGGGGATGGACTTTACGGTGGAACACCGCCCTGGTACAGAACACGCCAATGCTGATGGACTGTCCAGATTTTTCCGCCTTAGCGATGAGAACTCCCTAGGGGTAGGATAGTTCTCCCCACATTTCAGCTGGAGGGGACACGTGTTAGACCTGGCATCCTTGGCGTGGGTCTCCCTTCCATTTTTTCGTAATGCCTCCACTGTTGCCGATATGTTTTTGCTGGACTAGATGCTCATGGGCACTTTGCCGCTGCTAATCAGTGCCAAAGTGCAAGTGCTCCCTATCGTTAATTGATATATGTATTAGTGACTCCATGATTGGATGATTGGTTTACTTGTCAGTCCCTAGTACAGTGCACTCAGTGTGCCCAGGGCTTGTAAATCCAATGCCGCTGGTGGGCTTGCAGCACTGGTTGTGCCACCCACAGAAGCGGCTTGTAAAATGTGTCTCAGGCCTGCCATCGCAGAGCCTGTGTGCAGCCTAGGGCTGCCATGTCGACTTGGTGAGTACACCCACTTACCAGTCCCTAAACCTTCCCTTTACTGCATGTTGGTCACCCCTAAAGTAGGCCCTAGGGCAGGGTGCATTGTAAGTATAAGGTAGGACATGCCCTGGTGTGTGTGGCATGTCCTAATAGTGAATTACAGCCATTTTCGTTCTTCACTATTGCAAGGCTACCTGCTCCCCATAGGCCAGAATGGGCAGACTGACTATTACACCTTATAGTCAGAACTGACCCAGGGAACATGGTAGAAAAACGAATTTAGTATGCCTGAACTCAGGATGATAAAATACATCTTTTAGTGAAGTTGGTTTTAACATTCTGTGTTTGAAAATACCACTTTTAGAAAGTGGGTATTTTCTTGCCTAACTATCCAAGCCTGCCTCTGCTAGGTTGTGTATTCCTTGTCTGGAGATTGAGTGACAGGGGCTGGGGGTGGCTACCGGAGACAGGGTGAGTCAGCACAGCGCTGAATAGAAAGATCTGCATCCAGAGTGGAGGGAGGAGTTGCACCTGGGTCTGAATAGGGCTGTGCCTGCCTTCCACAATGCTGGCTCCACCTCCTGCCGGGCGGCTGAGCACTCTGCCCCACATTCTGAAAGGAAAGAAGGAGTCAGAAAAACAAAGTGCTCCAGGACTGACCAGAACTGGTTTTGGACTAGGCAGAGGCCTCTCTGCCTCCAGAGAACAAAGAGAATCAGGGTATAAGAGGGGCACCCAGACCCCAGGAAGATTAGATCACTTTTGGGAACAAGAAGAAACCTTTGCTGAGGAGCGGAACCAAGAAGAAACTGAGGAGAGACTATCCCTAAGCCTGAAGTGCTGCTTGGGGGATTGGCCTGCAGTGGTTTGCCTGACTGCCAAAGAAAGGAGAAAGGAACTTTTGCTTTGCTGTTACTTTCATCAACTTGTGAAGGATCTCCAAGGGCTTGGAAGAGAGCTTGCCCCCTGACCGAAGTCCCAGGACCATTGGACTTCACCCCCTTTGTGAATTGCTGCTGGAAACTCTGTTTCAGCGGCTACAGAGGTAGGGAGCTGTGACCGACTCTCACGACCGACTCGGTGTCCTGTAAGCACCGCATCGAAGCACCGTCTCGCCCTGCAACGCACGGCCCTGGTCTCACCGACTCCGTCAACGAGCCGCTGCCTGCACCGCATCGAGGGACAACGCGTCCTGCAACGCTTCGCTACGCCAAATCGAACTGGTCCGACCGACACGGTCACTGCTGCTGAGTTCGAGTCCTGTGACCGCACCGGAGTTGGGCACCGCTCGCACGCTTTGCGACGCACCGCCCGACTCGCACCGCTGTCCGGACTGATCGACGCCAGCTCCTGAATCCGGCTCCGTCGCCGCACCGCAACCTGCCAGCACCGCCGAAGCACCATCTCGCCCTGCAACGCCACGGCCCTGGTCTCACCGACTCCGTCTCGACGACGTCCAACGAGCCGCTGCCTGCACCGCATCGAGGGACAACGCGTCCTGCAACGCTTCCATTTTTGCATCGCGACCGCGACGAACAGCCATCCGGCTCGCATGCCCGTGCCTGCCGCTTCAAGTAAAAGGTACTGTGACCGAGTCTGTCTACGCTGTGTTGGCCCGTCTCGACGCGGTCAGCTGGATTTGTTAGACTCTGTTTGTTCTCGACATCGCTGTAGCCGGAGGAGGCTACCGACTCGCACAGAACCTTGAATTAAGCCTTTTTGATCAGAACTAAGCACTCTTGACAGTATTGTGGATTATTTTTGTCGTTTATGGTCTTGTGATAAATCTATATAAAGTATACCTATTTTTATAAATATATAACCTGTGTGGTGTCCATTTGTAGTGTTGTCACTTGATTACTGTATGTGTTCACAAATGCTTTACACACTGCCTCTGAACTAAGCCTGTCTGCTCGTGCCAAGCTACCAAGAGGGTGAGCAGGGGTTATTTCGGGAGTGTACCTACTTTCCCTGACTAGACTCAAGGGTCCCTATTTGGACAAAGGTACCTACCTCTGCCAACTAGAGACCCCCAAATCTAACAGTACGCATCAGCTATGCGTACCAGTTGTGGGTCATCATGCACACCAGCAACCTCTGCAAGCAGCGACCTCTGTCTCCCACCCCTCCCACCACCCCTGCTGACATGTGCAGTGCGTTCTGTGGCACGCACAGATGACCCTGGTCCACCTTGGGGGTTGGTGGTGGTGGTGGTGTCCATGGCCCCAGGTTGGTCCAGGGTCCCTGTGCTGGTGTTGCTCCTTGTTCTGTCCATGTCGGCAGGGATGGTATTTGTGGTGACAGTCGTTGGAGGGGTGGGTGCAGGGGGTGCAGCTGGTGGTCCTGCTGGTGCTGCAGCTGGTGGTCCTGCTGGTGCTGCATGTAGACTTGCACCGGATGTGCCAGGTTGGTCTTCTTCGTCCGAGGAGGGCAGAGGCTGTACGACGCCAGTGAGCTCCGCATCCTCTTGAGCCTGGGACTGGGACTCCTCAGCTTCTGCTGCTGTGTCCCCATCATCACCTGTTTTTGGCAGACACACACAATGTATGTTATGTTTCTGCAGGCATCAATGGTTGACACACATGACAGTTGTGACTGTGCCTCTGGGTGCGGGCCTGTACATTGCATTGTCCTAAGTCGTCACAGTCAGGGGTTGATATTGGTGTGGCATATTGTCCTGCATTATTTGGGCATTTCTATGTATTTTTTGGGGTGTGAACATGGCCTGCATTGGTTGTGTTTGGTTGACAGCCGGCCCTCCTTCCCACCCACCCAGCCAGTCAGTTATCCCACCATGGACTGTGCTTGCATTGCAGGGAGTGGAAGTTGTCTCTCAGGATGTCAGTCAGTGGTGTCCTGCTGTTTGTTGGTGCACAGTTGCCAGCAGGGCCTTGTGCTCCCCACAGCAGTAGCCAGTGTCAGCCATCTTGTGAGTCCTTCTCCACTCCCTGTGATGTGAGCATGGTTCAGGGTGGTGTTGATGGGACAGTTGTGGGGGTGAGCTATGTCTGTGACTACGACTCCCATCATGCTATTGCCTCCACCCCACTTCCCAGCATTCCCATACTTACTTGCTTTTGTGGGGAGTTCAGTGTGTGTGGGTGTGAGAGCAATGGCAAGATGGCTGACAGTGGTGTCCTGCTGTTGGTTGGTGTGCAGTTCCCAGCATGCCCTTGTGCTCCCCACGACACAGCAACACTGTCAGACATCTTTGATGGGCCTTTCCACTCTCTGTGGGATGTGCATGCGTGAGTGTGAGCTTGCTGGGCCATGTGGTGGGGGATGTAGAGCTGTGACTACGACTCCCATCATGCTATTGCCTCCACCCCCTTCCCAGCATGCCCATGCTTCCTTCCTTTTGATTCTGCTTCCCTGTGGGGTGGGCTGGCTGTGCTGACAGGATGGCTGGGAGTGTTGTCCTGGCAGTTGTTTGGCTAAGAGTCCCAAGAGTGTCCCTGTGCTTCACACAACATAACCCAGGGTGGTGGTTCTTTGTGGGATCTTGTGTTAGGATGGGGGCATTGCATTCTACCAGGTGGGTTCTGTGGAGTTTGTGTTGGGGTGTGTGTGAGGGGAGGTGCTTGTGACTATGGTCAGTGCTGCAAGTCCTCCTTCCCACCCACCCAGCCAGCCAGTTATCCCACCATGGAACGTGCTTGCATTGCAGGGAGTGGAAGTTGTCTCTCAGGATGTCAGTCAGTGGTGTCCTGCTGTTTGTTGGTGCATAGTTGCCAGCAGGGCCTTGTGCTCCCCACAGCAGTAGCCAGTGTCAGCCATCTTGTGAGTCCTTCTCCACTCCCTGTGATGTGAGCATGGTTCAGGGTGGTGTTGATGGGACAGTTGTGGGGGTGACCAATATCAGTGACTACGACTCCCATCATGCTATTGCCTCCACCCCCCTTCCCAGCATGCCCATGCTTCCTTCATTTTGACTCTGCTTCCCTGTGGGGTGGGCTGGCTGTGCTGACAGGATGGCTGGGAGTGTTGTCCTGGCAGTTGTTTGGCTAAAAGTCCCAAGAGTGTCCCTGTGCTTCACACAACATAACCCAGGGTGGTGGTTCTTTGTGGGATCTTGTGTTAGGATGGGGGGCATTGCATTCTACCAGGTGGGTTCTGTGGAGTTTGTGTTGGGGGGTGTGTGAGGGGAGGTGCTTGTGACTATGGTCAGTGCTGCAAGTCCTCCTTCCCACCCACCCAGCCAGCCAGTTATCCCACCATGGAACGTGCTTGCATTGCAGGGAGTGGAAGTTGTCTCTCAGGATGTCAGTCAGTGGTGTCCTGCTGTTTGTTGGTGCACAGTTGCCAGCAGGGCCTTGTGCTCCCCACAGCAGTAGCCAGTGTCAGCCATCTTGTGAGTCCTTCTCCACTCCCTGTGATGTGAGCATGGTTCAGGGTGGTGTTGATGGGACAGTTGTGGGGGTGACCAATATCAGTGACTACGACTCCCATCATGCTATTGCCTCCACCCCCCTTCCCAGCATGCCCATGCTTCCTTCCTTTTGATTCTGCTTCCCTGTGGGGTGGGCTGGCTGTGCTGACAGGATGGCTGGGAGTGTTGTCCTGGCAGTTGTTTGGCTAAGAGTCCCAAGAGTGTCCCTGTGCTTCACACAACATAACCCAGGGTGGTGGTTCTTTGTGGGATCTTGTGTTAGGATGGGGGCATTGCATTCTACCAGGTGGGTTCTGTGGAGTTTGTGTTGGGGTGTGTGTGAGGGGAGGTGCTTGTGACTATGGTCAGTGCTGCAAGTCCTCCTTCCCACCCAGCCAGCCAGATATCCCACCATGGAACGTGCTTGCATTGCAGGGAGTGGAATTTGTCTCTCAGGATGTCAGTCAGTGGTGTCCTGCTGTTTGTTGGTGCACAGTTGCCAGCAGGGCCTTGTGCTCCCCACAGCAGTTGCCAGTGTCAGCCATCTTGTGAGTCCTTCTCCACTCCCTGTGATGTGCGCATGGTTCATGGTGGTGTTGATGGGACAGTTGTGGGGGGCAATATGTGTGACTGCGACTCCCATGATGCTATTGGCTACACTGACTTGGCCAGCATACACAGAATTCCTTCCTTTGAGTGGTCTTCACTGTGTGTTGGTGTTGTTGTGGTGGCTACATGTCTGGATGTGTTTGTTAGTTCTATTTGTGCCACTGCCTAGCTGTGGTTGTAGTTGTGTTTGTACATGTGATGGCACAGTTGGATGTGACTTTTTTGATGGCATGTGTTGTGTTTATCTGACTGACATACACATTTTGGGATGATTCTGTTCTGGTTGCTGTGTAATTGCTATGAGTGCATGGTTTGACTCTCCCTTGACAGTGATGTGTGTGTGTTTTGTGGCAGTATATTGTGTACATTTGTTGTGTACTCACCAGGCTCTGGGATGTCCTCTAGTCCATATATGCTCACTGGCGGAAGGATGGCCCGCACCTTCTCCTCCCAGGGCCTGAGGTATATTGGCTTGGCAGGAGGGCCACTGCCGGTGTATTGGCTGTTGATGTAGTCTTTTTTGAGCAGGTCCCGTACCCTCCTGCGCACGTCATACCACCTGTTCTGGATGTCGCTCTTTGTGCGCCGACATGGTGATTGTGCGTTCACCCTGTTGATGATCCTCTCCCACATCTTGGTTTTCTGGGAGATGGGGGTCTGTTGGACCAGTGTGCCAAACAGCTGTGGCTCTACCCTGAGGATCTCGTCTACCATGACTTCCAATTCACAATCTAGGAACTTGGGATTCTTCTTGGGGGCATGGTGATGGGTGGTGATGGTGAGTGATGTGTGTGTTGTTGTGCAGGTGAGGGTGTGTGAGTGTGTGTTTTGCTGGGTGTATGTGAGGTAGGTATTTGTTGGTGTGCTGATGGTGTGTGGCTTGTGTGAGGGATGAGCTGTGGGTGTGTGGTTGCTTTCTCTTGGGTGCTGGCAGTGGAATGGCATTTGCAAAGGATCATGGTTGTGGTTTGTGTCCTTTATATGGGTGGAGTTGTGGGTGTGTCTTTGTTCTCTGTCCCCACCCCCCCCCAGTATTTATTGGCTTAGTAATTGCTTGTTTGGCCTTTTTTTGTGTGATTTTTCCTTTGTACTGTCTGTGTATGTTGGAAAGGTTCTTGTGACCGAGTCGGACCCTGCATTTGTCTCGTACGGTCTTCTCCGTTTCGTTCACGCTGTGTTTGTGCAGTTTTCTATGCTGCGTACGCGTCGGTCGCGGTGTTTTGTGTTGCTTCGGCTCGGTTTTGTATGCGTGTCGGTCGTACGGCTTGGCCTCCGTCCGACTCGCTCGTGGTTTTCGCGCCTTGCATCGTACTTTGCGGTTTGGAGTTCGCGTGTACGCTTTCGGTCGGATTTGTTCCGGGTGCGTGTCGGTCGGTTGGATTCGCGTGTTTTTCCGACCGGATTGCTGTTTTCCGTGCGGCTCGGTCGGTCGACTTGGGTTCGGTACGTGTCGGTCGGATTTTGCACGCCTTGCATCGTACTTGGCGTGTCGGGCGCCACAGGTACGTGTCGGTCGGTATAATTTCCGGATCCGAGTCGGTCGGTGCTTTTTCCCGCCCGAATCGGAATCGACCCCTTGGTGTCATAAGAATATCTCGGGCTATGGCTTCGTCAAAAGCCAGCCCTAGTCTTTCTGCCATTTTTAAAGAAAAATAGTTGCTTCAGCCCAAACCTTTACAATGTGCAGTAAAAAGTGAGGAACACACACAGAAATAAATTAAAGAGCGGAGGAAGGAAAAGGTCCACTATGTATCTGGACTCCTAAGAATTGGACCCGCAACCATGGCCGCACATAAATCATAACACAAAACACAGGAGAAGAGGGTCCAAGGGAGGGAGTTTAGAGACCTGCAAGGAAAAATATCCCCTTTCTAACACAATTATAACACAAAATAACCTTGGGTCTATATACGCACGAAAGCAAACTGAAAGTAAACAAGTTGTATCTCATCAAATCTCCTCGGGGGAGAGATCCCTTTTAGGACGAATACCCTCACCCACCTATTGTGGCATGCTTCATCATATGGGTTTCTCCTCCCAGTGGGAATACCTAGTCCCACTGAGGGCTACAACTCCCTCACTGAGAGGAAGGAGCTCTGGGATGTTTACAAGAATAGTGCGATGCTACTATGGATGCTAAAATCCCATATGGAAAGTATCTGGTGGGGTGAGTACGCAGCGCAACAGAATAAAAAGTGAGTGAAAATCGTGAATTTAAAACTACCTAATGTCAGCAAAAACAGAAGCTTTATTCACTTGCTAGCACTGGTAGGATTAAAAGCAGTGCAAAGAGCAGTATAAATTATAAACTGCTCAATTTGAAAAAGCGGTCAACATGTTTCAGCCAATACGATCTACAAAAGTATCCCGGCTTTCTTCAGGACCAAGTGGACATTAGTGCTGCAGCTAATACAAAATGTGAAAAATAAAATATACACAACCAGTAATCCTGTATATTGTTTGTTTTAGTAATACTGGAACTATCTGTATACGTGAGACAAAAAAGGGAGGGAAGACAAAATACATAAGTCAAACAACCAGTATTGCTCATACGTGCTTAACTGAAAGGATTAAATCTATATCCATTCTCATACCATATCGGTATTCAACCATAATTATATTGAGAAGATTCAATATAAGAAAGAATTCAAGGGAACACCCAAATACTAAATCTAGAACAGAGTTTCTCCTGTCAGTTTTGGGTGTTCCTTCACGAGGAGTTATGTTTTTACAACAGCGTTACAATCTTGGCGGAGCCTCCCTTGACGTATTTGGGTGTTCCCTTAAGATATGTGATTCTCTTATAACAGTACCCTGTAGTTTTATAAAAATCTTTCTGGCCCATTATATTGTACATTTATGCTAGTTGGATCATTACGGTAGTGTCTCACCTTTCTGATTGTTTTGTGTATTTCCTTTTAAAACATTTTTCTTGAAAGCATATTACAATCGTTGCCCATTAGACCATTCTGTGGGTTTAAAATTGATTTTTATGTCAATTTTTCGCCATTTATACCTGACCTCTTACAGTGTGCTAGTTTTAACTGTGACGGAATTACTCACGCATTAATCTGTTAGATCAGTGCCTACACTGAGCTGTCATTGTGTGTGACACGTGATCTTACTTTGATTTTTTGCAGAGCGGGGCCCCCTTCCCTGAGCTGTTGCCAGGTAGAGGTGTGGCTACTTATCCTATACTGTTGGGTAAGTCACTTGTAGAAAACTTGAAGAATTCTTTCTTATATTGAATCTTCTCAATATAATTATGGTTGAATACCGATATGGTATGAGAATGGATATAGATTTAATCCTTTCAGTTAAGCACGTATGAGCAATACTGGTTGTTTGACTTATGTATTTTGTCTTCCCTCCCCTTTTTTGTCTCACGTATACAGATAGTTCCAGTATTACTAAAACAAACAATATACAGGATTACTGGTTGTGTATATTTTATTTTTCACATTTTGTATTAGCAGCAGCACTAATGTCCACTTGGTCCTGAAGAAAGCCGGGATACTTTTGTAGATCGTATTGGCTGAAACATGTTGACCGTTTTTTCAAATTGAGCAGTTTATAATTTATACTGCTCTTTGCACTGCTTTTTAATCCTACCAGTGTTAGCAAGTGAATAAAGATTCTGTTTTTGCTGACATTAGGTAGTTTTAAATTCACGATTTTCACTCACTTTTTTATTCTGTTGCGCTGCGTACTCACCCCACCAGATACTTTCCATATGGGATTTTAGCATCCATAGTAGCATCGCACTATTCTTGTAAACATCCCAGAGCTCCTTCCTCTCAGTGAGGGAGTTGTAGCCCTCAGTGGGACTAGGTATTCCCACTAGGAGGAGAAACCCATATGATGAAGCATGCCACCATAGGTGGGTGAGGGTATTCGTCCTAAAAGGGATCTCTCCCCCGAGGAGATTTGATGAGATACAACTTGTTTACTTTCAGTTTGCTTTCGTGCGTATATAGACCCAAGGTTATTTTGTGTTATAAATAACTAGTAGAAAGTGACCATTTCTTCAGGGAGAAGTGCAGGAAGATGGAGAAGCTTAATGAAAGGACCATAGTTTAAAACAGTCTCTAATTTACCAGAAAGTTGTTTGTTAAGGAGCACTCCCTGATACCATTGTTAGACAAAAAAGCTGCATTTGCTTAGAACAATTTCTTATTCAGTGTATTTGTAAATTATAGTTAATCAACTATGTGTTTCAATTTATGTGTGGTTTTCAGATGCCACTAAGTCATTAGATTTTAATGCTAAATAAGGTATAACAAATTCCACCAGTACTAAAAATTATTTAGACATGTTATGTTGCATAGAAAAAACGAAAGTCCTGACGAGATAATAAGACGAGATCATCGATACATTTAACAACAGAGATTTTCAAATGTGCATCCTTTAAGGAATACGATTCTTTGCTTTCCTACACCTCCTAAACCCAGATTATGGGGCCGATTACGATGGCGGGTGGATCGCCACCTCCGTGCCGGCGGTGGCTTCCGCTGGCCTGGCGGGTGCTGTTTTGCCTACCACGGTCGCGATTCCCCGACCGCCATATTACGATGGGCAGACATAGCCCAAATCCCTACCGCCGCGGTGTTTTTAGTTCCGCCAGTAGTTTGGTTCCACGACGAGGGCGGACGTAGCCAATAGCGGGAGACCGCCGTGCGGAATGACGTGTAGACCGCCGTCCGAATCACAATGCCTCAAATAGGCAATCGGACCGCAACGGAGAAACCACCAATTGAAACACGGCGGAAGCAATACTGCGGAGGAAAACGGGAATCACAGACAACTCCACGCATTCACTACCGCTATGGATCCTGCTCTACAAGCCCTACCGCTGCTGTTCCTGATCCGCGATCAACAAAGACGACGCCGCCGTCGACAACACCGCAGGTACGTCAATGACACACATCCGCATACAACACCAAGACACAACACCTGACCTGTAAATGACCTCCTGTCCACAATAGACATTCTGTTGGTCACAGGACCATATCCACCAGTGTCTTCATAAGGTGCTGCAAATCGTGAAACCACACCTCCGCATCGGGGTCATCCATCAACAACGTCATCACTGCATTATCCCGGTCACGTCACCGCAGCGGTGAATACGCAGGAAAAGTTCCGCACAATCTAGTAAGCAGGTCCAGCGGCAAGCATGGGCAGTCTCAGGGACGTGTAAGGATTGTGTTGGCCTTGGGCCAAATGTATATTGTGTGCCTCTGTTGGTAGCAGCTGTCATTACCTGATACCATCACAGCTCCTACCATCCCACCCTGTTCAACATCAAAATGTGTGCCCATCTGATATTCAGGGATAGTGATGTATGTGAACAAGTTCATAGGTGTATTGTGGCAAAACAACACCTGCATAGTAATGCCAAATAGGTGCATGCGGTGTTAAACCCCCTTCCTGCTAGTGCCAAGATGAGTATTAGGGGGCAAATCCCACCTGCATAGTAATGCCAAAAAGGTGCTTGTGGTGTTAAACCCCCTTCCTGCCACTGCCAAGATGAGTATTAGTGGGCAAACCCCACCTGCATAGTAATGCCCAAAAGGTGCTTGTGGTGTTAAACCCCCTTCATGCTAGTGCCAAGATGAGTATTAGGGGGCAAACCCCACCTGGAACATACACGTGTGTAGTTGGCATGTTCAGGGCCACATACACCTCAACACCACTGACAAGGACAGGCCAAGCACACTGTGTGACCACTCAACTGCACACATCCAAATATACCCATGTGAGTATGAAGACTGGCCTACACAAGATTACCACACACACACTGCTGTTCACACATCCAAACACATCACACAGACATCACCAACCTTGGACACCCCGCAAGTTAGACTGTGTGTAGAATTCACCTCCGTTGTGGTATAGCCCCCTAACATGACATGTGTACAATTATACTAAAATCAACAGCGAATGATGATTGCAAGAGTACATCAACACCAACAAACATCATTGCACCCCCAAACCTCAGAGTCAAGCAGACCAAAAGTGTGTGTTACGTTTGCCAAACAATGACAAAGTGAATGAAGTAAATGGCAATGTGGAAGTGCCATGCAGAGCATGTGGCACATTTATCCATACCCACACATTAAAATGTTTAATTAAGCAAGGGGAGTAACAAACTATACGACAGGAGTAACAGTGTTTATTGCAAAATATCCTGATAGGCACAAAAATTCAAACAAATAAAAGGCCATTGGCCAGTCCACAGTTCAAACAATGCACATGTGTGCATGAAAATGTTTACAGTGAATGTATAACACCGTACACTGCCATGTGAATGACCAAAGCACCGGGGATATCAAAGCTCAGTCCAGGCACTGCTGTGGGAGAGATGGGTATGGGAGGGGGTCTTTGCCTCAGACTTGCCTGTCAGTTGGACTGGGAGGTGGCTGATTGTCGTGGCCAGTGGCGGAACTGGACCTGGGAGAGAGAGAGGATCATCAGAGTCAGAGGCAGTAGTGGCTGTGGCAGGCGTAGGGCTGCTTGGACTGGGTGGCATGGTGGCACGTGGAGGCGGAGAGATGCTGCTGTGAGACACAGAGGCAGTAGTGGCTGTGGCAGGTGTAGGGCTGCTCGGACCGGGTGGCATGGTGGCACGTGGAGGCGGAGAGATGCTGCCGTGAGACACAGTGGGTGAGGGTGAATGTTGAGGGCTGCCTCTACACTTCTTGGGTATCCGATATTGCAGAACTGTCTTGTGAGTAGTGGGAAGTGTGGCCGGCACAACAGAGTCCCTCTCCACCAACGGTGTAACAGGTGCAGGTGGCCCTCCTTGTGGGGATTTGCTGGATATGGACTTAGCCTTGGTTTTTGCTTGCCTTTTGCCCTCCATCCCCTGTAGTCCTGGTGAACCCCTCACATTGCTCTCCTGACCACGCTTCACAGGGGTGTGGGTGGGAGTAGAGGTCCTGGGTGAAGCAGTCTTAGGGAGCTTTTGGGGCTTTTCCTTTAGAGGCACCAGCACCACAGCAGGCATGCCAACTGTTTGTCTGTCAGTTGGAGCAGTTGTGTGGATGGGAGGCTCTTGTGATGGGTGTAATCTTGTGGACCGTGAGCTAGAGGCCTGCTTCTTTGCCTGATGCCCCTGAGTGTCATGTGAAGGGCTTTTTTCTTTGTGTCCCTGTGTGCCTGTGTTTATTTTTGGGGATGGTGTCTGTGGTCTGGCACACTTGGAGCGCTGCTGTTGTGTGCTGCGTGTCGACGACTTGGGGCCTGAGGGCTCAGTTGTGTGATCACTCTCCTCAGGGGTTGCCACAGGCAGGGTGGTTGTTGAAGGCATTGGGGCTGGACTTGGATGCTGTGATAGCTGAATGGCTGCCGTCACGGTGGAAGACAAACCCTGGACAGTCCTGTGTAGCCCACCCACGTCAGAATGAATGCCCTCCATAAATGCCAGAACCTGTCCCAACTTCTTGTCCTGATCCTGGAAAGCATTTAGGAGAGCTGTCTGACCCACACACAGCTGGCGCAAGAGTTCTACCGCCTCAACACTGAGGGCAGCAGGGGAGACAGGGGCAGGGGCAGCGGTGCCTGGGGTGAAGGCGACTCTACCCTTAACAGCCCTGCGGGCACGGACAGCACTAGTGGTAGTAGCTGGGATGGTGGGCACTGGCCGATGTGTGGTGGAGGAAGAGGCAGCATTGTCACTCCCTGTGACCACCATTGTCGCTGACTCCCCACTGGAGTCAGATGATGTTGAGGTTGGGCTTTCTGCTCGCGAGTCCTCAAGGACACTCCTGTCCCCCTCCGAGGCGCTGGTCACTTCAGTGTCAGTGATCTCATGGCTATCATGCGTGCCACATGCTTCAGCACTGGTGTCCGTCTCATGGCCTTCCGTGCACTCGGTAGATGCTGCAATGGACAGAGACATAGGTTCAGTACAGTGCCATACACACAAACATCAAATGCAAGCACAGCACTAAACTAGATAATGACAACCCCAAGTTGCACAACACCCTGTGCAGTCTGCATGTGCAACAATCATGCTAAACACAGAAGATGCATGGAAATATGCATTGTTTACATCAATGAGCCATGTGAGGTTCACACAGGCAAATAGCAGGTCCCTGCCTCCTTGTAATCCAACATAAACATCTCTGCAAGCATACCCACGTGCCTGTATGTGAGAGAGGCATACATCTCAGCATGTTGCCTCTGTCACATATGGAGTCACTGTAAGGGGACAACACAGATACAGATTCAAATTTGTACTTTAGAATGTCCATGAGCTACTGATGTCTAACAAGTTGAGCAATTCATCACGCAGACTGTTGCACCTTGGTGTCAGATGTGTAGTTCACACCATTTACAAGTCCTGCAGTGCACACATCATTAAATGCACACTGACATGATGCACACTGCTGTACACTGCCTGGTGATGTCCATGACACCCAGAATGCAGAAGATGTCATAAGGCCACATCTCATCATGCAATGTCAAGGGCCATTGTATGAAACACATGATAAAGTCCATCTAGGGAAAATACATGACACCTGCACTCAACACATAGGCCACTGAGAAGTATTTCATCAAAATTGACACATCAGCAAGATCAGCAATGGCTCCCGGTCGCCATTCATGCAGTCACTCACACCCAAAGTCAGCCTATGCAGAATATTCACCACTAACTCTCTGCTGATGGTCCCTCAAACGTTCATACAGCTCTGGCTGTGTCACAGACAAGATGCGGGACATTATTGGAGTCATGGTTCAGTGCGCCAACCTGCCACTTCGAGGGAGCAGCCCCACCATCATCTCTGCCACGGTCTTGCTCAGACGGGAGATGTCGTCCCACCTCTTGTGGCAGTGTGTGTGCCGTCTGTTGGAAACACCCAGAGCCCGCACCTTCAGTGTAATGTTCTTCCATGTGGCCTTACGCTGGTGGACCTTCATCTGCAGGCATGGGAGACAAGAAAAGGAAGTATCAGAGACCCTGTGTCATTCACACTGTGTGTCAGTACAGGAGAACATAAATGCATGCCACACAAATCGCTAAATCTTCATCAGAGGCCATACAGCATGACACATAGTACATGTTCATTACAATACTACATAGAAATGAATGCATGTATGACGCGGCACACAGTACATGGCCATCTCATACACATGCACAATGGCAGCACAGATAGCTATGTGCAGAAGGCCCTCGTCTGTGATGCAGTATGTGAGTGAGCATGACATGCGATACAGTGCTAATGAAGTGTAGTGGCAGACTCACTGTGTCCACCACTACACACCCCTCAATGCCCTTAGCCTGTGAATGGCTCAATGCACTTTTCAGGAAACATATTGAGACATAATCTGAATTATCACGCCCTTCTCACAATGTTAAATCCTCTATTGTGCAATTCTCAGGACTATGATGGCTCAGTGAGTATTAGGTGTGTGGACTAAACACATGTTTGACTCAGTCCAGTTAGGCATGGTTCAGAGTAACATTGGACAGTGTTTGTGCAGGCCAGAGGAACTCACACTGCGGTTCAACATGGTCCCTCAGATAAATCATATGGATGTACAGCATGAGAGGGTGAAAAGTGCCAACACATGCGAGACTGAACACATGTTCAAATCAATGTAATGATGACATCTACTACTTACATTGATGTGAAGTGTCATAGTTGCATTAACATCAAGTGGGTTCCACTCATGCATTGGACTATTGTGCATGATGCTCACATCAACATAGTGCACTTAAGAAATATACAACACACATAAGTCATTGGTCCATTCCAATATACATTTCAACAGTCACATATGAGGTTGTGAAGAGTGAGTGGACAGTTACATCACATGGCACAGTAAAAATTAGTCCCGACTTGAACTGTTTCAAAACACCATTGTATCTGTGTGGCTGTTTAAACAATGCATGTCTCCCCTACCTTCAATCAACTTATGTATGTGTGGAAATAAGCCTACAGACAACATTGACATGAAGTTAGCATGCATGGCAGTGTAACACACATTTACATCACCTAGTCTCAGACCAACATGTTTATTAAGTTTGTGCAAGAATGGCTGTAGGAGTGTCCATTTTCTACACATAATCAAATGCAATTTCCACAGAACATGTATGGAGCATGCCATGGTAACTATTAGGATGCCTGAACATCGACTTGCACTCACAGGCACATACTACTGCACAGCAACATCATGGTATCATTTTGATCACTCTCACACTTGGAATCAGGAACACTTACCAGTACATCTGGCGCACCAAAAGCCTCCCATACTGTGCAAGGACCTCGTCCACCAGAAGCTCCAGCTCCTCTGTAGTGAAGGGACGGGCCCTGACATTCTCTGTTCTCGCCATCACTGGGTCCAGGATACTGAAAAATATGCAGTTGTAGAGGAATGGCAGTCAGCAGTGTCTGAATGCATGTGAAATGTGTGGCTCTCCCACAGAGATTTATAGGCCCCTGGGGTGGTATCAGTGGCAGTCAGCTGCTGCAATTGGTCCACCTGGCTGGCATCTTTCAAGTGTGGCCAATGAGCGGACCCGCGGTGGCGGTGCACGCCTACCGCGGTTTTCAAAGTAGCATTTCACTACCGCGATCGCGGTTCCCATTGTCTGCAATGGCATTGGTGGTGTCACACCACGGAGGCCAGGCGGTCACTTCCGCTATGCTGCATCTTTCAAGTGTAGCCAATGAGCGGACCCGCGGTGGCGGTGCACGCCTACCGCGGTTTTCAAAGTAGCATTTCACTACTGCGATAGGGGTTCCCATTGTCTGCAATGGCATTGGTGGTGTCACACCGCGGAGGCCAGGCGGTCGCTTCCGCTATGCTGCATCTTTCAAGTGTAGCCAATGAGCGGACCCGCGGTGGCGGTGCACGCCTACCGCGGTTTTCAAAGCAGCATTTCACTACCACGATCGCGGTTCCCATTGTCTGCAATGGCATTGGTGGTCTCACACCGCGGAGGCCATGCGGTCGCTTCCGCTATGCTGCATCTTTCAAGTGTAGCCAATGAGCGGACCCGCGGTGGCGGTGCACGCCTACCGCGGTTTTCAAAGTAGCATTTCACTACCGCGATCGCGGTTCCCATTGTCTGCAATGGCATTGGTGGTGTCACACCGCGGAGGGCAGGCGGTCGCTTCTGCTATGCTGCATCTTTCAAGTGTAGCTAATGAGCGGACCCGCGGTGGCGGTGCACGCCTACCGCACATATGGACACATTATGCACTAGCAATGGCAATAGTCAAATTTAACAATTGAACACTATGCCTCCATAGTGTCTTACTGCACTTGTTTTGTACAATGAATGCTAGTGTGACATTCAACTCACTGATGCCTACACATGCCATGTCTGTGGAAAATGTGACATGCATTGTCATGCACTTACTCACGTCACCTATGATATGTGTGTGGATGTACATCTATTGGTTGTATGATGTTGTCTCAGGTTTGAAATCAACTCAATGTGTGAGATGGCTAATCAAACAACAGTAATGATTCCCTGACCACATAATGGTGGTATTTTACTGTGCCCATAGCTGATTTAAGTAGGATATGTGATCAGCTTACACACACTGTGCAAATTGTGATGATAACTAGTGGTCTGTGCAACTTAAGCAAGAAGGTGTGGCAGGTAAAGCAGCTACATATGAGTCAGCAGTGTTGCTGTCTCATACATCTGCTGTGTCACCTACTCCTAGGCCTGGGGACACCAGATGTATTGGTGTACCATTCACAACCTCTGATTATGTTTTTGGGGTAGTAAGTATGTACAACATGACCACTTGTAAAAACACATGTGGTGAAGGTGTCTCTGCATCTGAGTTGTGGATTAAGCAATTGTTGGAGTACATTCATTGTTTCTGCTGCATGAGTCAAGATGTGAGAAGTCGGACACATCTCATTGTGTAATTAGAATAACATTAGTCCTCTTCCATTTCAGGTAGGCGACGACCAAATGTGCACCGGTCTTTCACAGTCCTGGCAGACATGGAGGATGTGGACATCATCCGGAAATTTCGTCTGGATCGCGTTACACTGCAAGAGCTGTGTGCTCAGTTGGAGCCCCATCTGAGGCCTCAACGAACATATCCAACTGCCCTATCCCTAACAGTGAAGATCATGGCAGCGCTGCATTTTTTTGCTACGGGCTCTTTCCAATACACGGTGGCCAGTGCCGGTGGGATGTTGCAAGCCACATTCAGCATGGTGCTCTGGGATGTGGTGTCCGCAATGATGCTATACAAGGACCAATACATACGATTCCCAAATACAGCAGAATTGCCTGCTGCAAAGGCTGGTTTTTATGCCCTTGGCCACATTCCTCATGTAGTTGGTTCCATTGACGGCACACACATTGCCCTTGTCCCACCACAGGCACGTGAGCAGGTGTATAGGAACAGGAAGCACTACCATTCCATAAATGTACAGGTGGTATGCCAAGCTGATATGATCATCAGCCATGTTTGTGCGCGATTTGCTGGCTCCGCCCATGACTCCTACATCATGCGGAACAGCATTGTACCCCGGGTGATGGAAAATCTACATCCAGAGCGTGCATGGCTTGTAGGTGAGTACACTGAGTCAAGTAGTGTGCTGTGTGTGACATGCTGTTCTCGTCAACTGTTTGTATCCCAACATTTCTCTGTGTATGTCACACCTAGGTGACTCAGCGTATCCCAACAGGCCGTGGTTGCTGAGCCCACTGCGGAATCCAAGTGCCCCGGGTGAAGTCAGCTACAACGAGGCACATGGTAGGACACGACGTGTGGTGGAGCGCACTTTTGGCCTCCTGAAGTCCCGATTCCGGTGCCTGGACAAGAGCGGAGGTGCACTGTTGTATTCCCCACAAAAGGTGTGCCGGATAGTTGTAGCATGCTGCATGCTACACAACCTTGCCTTTCGCAAAGCCGTTCCGCTGATCCTGGATGACGATGAGCAGCAGATGCCCCCTCCTGCACACCCACACACTTCCAGTGCGGACGATAGTGGTGAAGAGGAAGGTGTTGACCTGCGTCAACAGCTCATTGCTAACTACTTCCCTTGAATGTAAGTGACTTTGTAGAACAGTGACATTGTGTGTTTGCTTGGATGTTAGTATCAAGGCATAGAGAATTTTAACTGCTGGCTGTCGTTGTGTGTGTGATAAGGGCTGATGTGTGTGGCACAGGGTATTTGTATCCAGGTACATCATGTGTATGTTGAGGTTGTTGATCATTGCTATGTGTGCTTGTTTTTGTACCTTGATGCCTAGTGTTGTGTTTCAGCTGTAATGGCGTCACCTGATAAGTAAATGTCATTCTCTTGTGTCTTTCTAGGTTCATTCACCCTCTCAATGCCTCCTCTCCTTTAGAGCTGTTGGAACATTGAAATCTGATTTGTCATTGTACATACTGGAATAAACATGTAGCTCACACAGACATAGGTGTGTGAAGAGTGTTTATTTAAAATTAGTTTTTGTGCAAGTGAAGGGAATATGTACATAAATGTGAACAGTGAATAAATGAGCTGTCAGTCATGGTAGATGAGACAAATAGTGTAGTCACCACAAAGCTGAAGTCACACAGTCCAACAGACTCAGGCCATCAACATGGCAATGTGGGCAAGGATAGTCAACATAGTCAATGCAAAGGGGAACATCAAGATACCATCATGGCTGGCTCTGTGAGTGGCGTTGGTATGGTGGCCTGCCACCAAATCCTCCCCTGTGGATTCTCGGACGGCCCCTGGTGCATTTGGGAGGGGGGGCATCTGCTGCAGGGTCAGTGGTGTCTGAGGACTCACTCTCCTCCTGCACACCCCTCTCTGTGGCTGCAGCTGGAATGGTGGGCTGCACAGCAGGCAATCCACTGGAGGGGGTTGAGCTGCACTTGGGGCTGGGAGTCTGTCCTCAGAACACCCACTAGCTGGCCAACAAGGTCGACAAGTTGGCCCATCCGTGTGTCCATGGACTGCTGCAGCAGGCGGATCTCATGCATGTCTTCAGCAAGCTGGCCCATTACTCCATGGTTCTCTTGGTAGGCACCAAGGACTCTTGCAATGGTGGCCAGGGATTCAGGATAATTGTCCTCCTGTGTTTCTGCCCCAGTTGTACTCCCACCTGCCCTCCTGACACAGACCTATGGCATAGTCCCCCAACGCACTGGCACACTCTCCCTGGCATGCTGTGATTGTGTGATGGTGTTGGTAACCACCGTGGCAGGGCGTGTGTTACAGGCAGCAGTGGTGATGGTGGTGGTGGAGGCCACACAGGTCGTAGTGGCAGGGGGCAGCACAGTTGTTCTTGCCGTGGTGGTGGTGGTGGTGGTGGGGACAATGAGGGCTTGAGACATGTTAGTCCCTGCCATACCAGAGGGGCCAGCTTGAGAATCCTCGTCCGAGAATGTTGGGGAATCTGCATCCGAGAGTTCACGTTCCGGGGGGGGGGGAGTCTGGCTCCGCATGTTGGTGTCATCCTCTGCAGTTAGTTGTTGATCTCCTGTTGAACAGAGGTCATATGGTAATTGAGTTGCACGCAACAAGCTCGATGTTAGACAATTGTTTGAGACATTTGATACAACAAACACTTTACAATGCAATGACTTTGTATGCCTGCTATATACTGTGCACCATGACATGACATTGAGGTACATACCTTAGTAGTCCATGGTGTCCGTTGTGAATTGAAACTTGGTGCAGTGTACAGATAGTGTAACTACACGGACATGTCCTCATCTACCTAATTGCGTGACATCAACTTTCTGTTGTGCGTCTTTTCATTTAGCTGTTCATGTAATCTATTTCAACAGAGCTAGAAGGAACCATTGTCATGTTATACATAGCTTTGGAATCACATGTACTTTTCTTTTTTTTCATGTAGACCATGCATGTTTGGTGTTGAGATTGGCCTTCATGCTCAGACACCATGGCACTTCCACATTGCATTCTCTGCTGTGCATGATTGTGGGATGCATTTGTTTCACTTGTGACTTGGTGAGTATGAGTTCAAAATATGTGACAGTTACATGCACTTAGATGTCTGCACACTGGATGTGGCATTTAAAACTATGCCAAGTTGGCTGACAGGTTAGTGCTGATGTGGTTATGTGGCTACATGCATTTAGAAAAGGATGGCGGTGTGCATGCAGTCACTACCTACGCGTAAGTTTTCGGAGAGCAATGCGATAGCTGCCCCATGCTTGGGGGTGTGGGGAATGCTCCATCCTGCTCAGCTGTGGGACAAGGGGGCCTGTTGGGAGTTGTAGTGCAGACTTCCCAGCCACAAACACCCCTCCCTGTTGAGATGGCTTCCTACCTGTAAGGTTACACATTGGAGGGAAATGGCTGGCCCATGCTTGGGGGTGTGGGGAATGCTCCATCCTGCTCAGCTGTGGGACAAGGGGGCCTGTTGGGAGTTGTAGTGCAGACTTCCCAGCCACAAAGACCCCTCCCTGTTGAGATGGCTACCTAACTGTAAGGTTACACATTGGAGGGAAATGGCTGCCCAATGCTTGGGGGTGTGGGGAATGCTCTATCCTGCTCAGCTGTGGGACAAGGGGGCCTGTTGGGAGTTGTAGTGCAGACTTCCCAGCCACAAAGACCCCTCCCTGTTGAGATGGCTACCTACCTGTATGGTTACACATTGGAGGGAAATGGCTGGCCCATGCTTGGGGGTGTGGGGAATGCTCCATCCTGCTCAGCTGTGGGACAAGGGGGCCTGTTGGGAGTTGTAGTGCTGGCTGCCTGTACATGTGCCCCCATGTAAATATTGTTATGTACCTTTGTGGTGAATGAGAGGGAGTTATTGTGGGATCTGTGAGACATGTTTGGGGGAGTGTGGTGGACATGAGTACATTTGGGCCTAGGATGTGTTGCTTTTTAGTTGTGCAAGCTACTACATAGCAGTGTTATGGCAGACTTTTGTTGGTACTTACCAGCCTCCATTCCCCCTCAATTCCAGTGCAACTCTCTGGGTGCAGTATGCCAAGTACCTTCTCCTCCCATGCGTTGAATGTTCTTGGTGGAATGGGAGGGCCACTGCCAGTCCGGTTTGCCAGCTCACGGTTCTTGCTGTTCTTCTCCTTGACCTTGCTCTTGAGGTCAGTCCACCTCTTCCTGATCTCCTTCCTGTTGCGTGGAACTTGCCCTACAGCATTGACTCTGACAACTATCCTTTGCCACGTTTGGGGTCTGTTGGACCCTGCTTCCTAAAATATATGGCTCAACTCTTATAATCTCATCCACCAGGACTGACAACTCACCATCAGTGAATTTGGGCATCTTCTGTGCCATGGTGTGTGATGTGCTGAGTGGTTAAGAGTGCAGGTGTGAAGGTGGTGGTGGTGGTGGTGATGTGTGTGGTGTGTGTCTGTTTGTGATGGTGTGATGTGTGCAGGGTTGCCTATCCTTTGTGTGGTATTGTTGGGCCCTTCAGTTCTGGAGTTGTGCAAAGAATTGTGGTCATGCAGGGGCTGGTTTTATGCGCTGCTATGTGGGTGGGTCCAAACGGAGTATTCATGTCAGGTGTGTTGTCTGTGTTGAGCTGGGATTTGTAATTTTTATTTGCCAGGGGCATGTGTCAATGGGGTGTGTTAGCTGTTTTTATTGGCTGAGCCAGATACACAGCCACATTTGGTAGTTTTGTGGTGTAGTTGCTTTCGACCGCCAATACTATTTCTGTGCGACCGCCGCGGTCGGACTGCAATAGTCCTTCCTCCGGCTCTCCCATTCATCATTGATGACAATTGCGGCGGTCGGAAACAAGCGGTCGTACCGCAGGCACCGCAGTAACATCATAATTGCACTTGTGAAAATTCCGCTTGTGTATCGGCGGTTTGTGAGCTTTCCGCAGTGAATCCGACCGCCGTGGACGGAATTTCGCCTTTTCCGCACATGCCCGGTGGTGTTTCTTGGAATCCGACCGCGGCGGTCGGATTTTTCCGGCAGTGCATCGTAATGTGATCGGCGGTGGTGCCGCAGGCCATGCGGGCAGTCTGTTCCCATTGCCAATGCGGTCGGAATGGTTTCCCGACCGCCATCGTAATCGGCCCCTAAGAGAGGGCCTCGGAACTCATACTGTCCCAACAGAGGCCTTTTCCACCAATATGTTTGGAAATCAAGAAAATCTGAAAACATTCCCATGTTTAGAACCCTGTTCATGAGCAAATATGGCCATACTTCTTAGAACAATGGGGTGACAAGGTGTGCCTTGGCACAGAAGATTCAAAACTCTTTGGTAGTTGTTAGACCTGGCATCCTGGACATGGTTCTCCCCTAAATATTTGCCTTCAATCCTCCTATTTTGCTGACTTGGTTCTTGTTGGTTTTAGAACTCTTCACATTTTACCAATGCTAACCAGTGCTAAAGTGTTTGTGCTCTTTCTTTAAAGCATGATAGAATTAGCTTACACCCAGTTGGCCCATTTAATTTACTTGTAAGTCCCTAGTAATGTGGTACTACATGTGCACATGGTCTGTAAATTAAATGCTACTAGTGGGCCTGCAGCACTGATTTTGCCACTCATTTATGTAGCCCTTTAAACATGTCTCAGGCCTGCCATTGCAGCCTGTGTGTGCAGTTTTAAACTGCCATGTCGACTTGGCAAAATAAACCACTTGCCCGGCCCAGACCATACTTTTTATACATATAAGTTACCAGTAGGGTAGGCCCTAAACAGTCTGAGGGCAGGGATCCGTGTATTTAAAAAGGAGGACATCTACTTTAAAGTTGTACATGTCCTGATAGTGAAAAACTCCTAAATTTGTTTTTTACTACTGCAAGGATTACCTCTCCCTTAGGAAAACATTGGAGTTACCTTATCACATTTAATAAGTTGTAACTTTCAATTAGGAGAAGGTTGACAATCGAGTTTGGTGTCTCAGAATTGCAACTAAATGCCCTCTTTAATGGTACATTTGGATTTTTAATCACAATTCTGAAAATCGCACTTTTAGAAAATGTGAATTTTCTTGTCTTAACATTTGGTGCTTGCAGCCTGATCCTGGGTCACATGAATAGGTGTAGCTGTCAGTTGGTCTTTGTCCATTGCTCCCAGACATTCAACCAAACAAAGGGAAGATAGGTTTTGACAGGATGGGCGACTGAGTAAACACTGTGGAGGAGCTGTCACCTACCACACTTGCACTTCACAAAGGATCTGCCTGAGCACTCTCAAAAAGGGTTTGTCACTAGTCTTTTGTGACTCGAGACAAGCTGGGGCCAGGACAGGTAGGACGGGGATGCCTGACACCTCAGGGGGAATGGAAACCTCCAAAAGCTTACTCCACTTCAAAGTGGGCACCAGGTATAAATACTGGACCCTTAGACCCAACTTTTCAGCACACTTCAGGACCTGTAGACTCTGCCAGGAAAAAGAACTGCTATATTGCTGAGAGGACTGCCTCTCTGCTGGATCGCTGCTCTGAAGGAATACTGCCCTACTGTGCTGAACTGCTGCGCTGCTGCCCTCTTACTTGGCTAGGAAGGACTAGACCTGCATCTCTAGACCAAGGACCCCAGAGTGACTCCAAGGGCTAGTTGGCTGGCCTCCTAATCACAATCCTCAGGGACATAACAGACTTCCAATAACCTTGAACTCAGCTCCTGGACTCTGCCATTTGTGTGTCCTGCCTTCTCAAGTGGTGCCACTTCAGTCCTGGACCCTTGGAAGTGGGTCTGAAGGTGCTCTGCCAGCCCATCTGTAGATCCAGCATAACTGATGCAGCTCCTCTGCAGCGTGGTGCAACTACCGCAGAACTGGTGCATCTCCTTTAGTGTTTGACGCATTCCCCACGGAAATGACATATTTCCTCTGCTGTGTGGACTTCTCTGACAAAAGGACTTTGAGTTGCCCATCGCAACTCATCAGAGCCGGCACATCTCTCCGCGAGGACAATGCAGCCCATCGGAACCACCACAATGCAACAAATCTCCATGCAAGGATATCGCCTCTCACTTCGTAGCTCCCCTGAACTGCTGCTGCGCAACACATCTCCTTGCCCAAACCCTGCATCATCTCTGCTGTACAAAGCATTCTTGACACAGTACTCTCCATCCTTTTGCATCCAGGATTTAAAGTACTGCGTTCAGCGGGCCTAAGTGGTTCCCCATAGCCATTATACATCTGTTTCATCGATTTAAGCAGTGCTTTCGACCTAGTTGATCACAGGACACTCTGGGAATATCTAGATAAAAAGGGGACCCCTGAGGAGATTATCTAATTTTTGGCCCACTTGTATAATGATTTAAAAGCCAAAGTTTGATTTGGCATATAGGGTGAATTGACTGCACCTTTTGGTATAATAAGAGGGGTACAACAGGGATGTGCCATGGGGCCCTTCCTCTTCTCATTATACATAAATGATGCAGAAGAAATGCTTCAGGCAGTGGGTGCAGATACACCCAGACTTGGGAGGCGGCAGATCCCAATACTCCTGTATGCCGACGATGGTGCTGTCTTAGCACTTACCCCAAAAAGTCTGCACTTTTAATAGATTCTTTCACAGATTTTATGGAAAGGAGGAGTATGAAAATCAATATTGCCAAAACTTATACAATAAGTTGTGGTCATGCAGATGGGAAACAACACACATTTTTTATTGAAGGGATGAAATTACAAATTGCCAATACTTTTAGATATCTGGGGGTCCAGTTATCTTCTAAACTGGAGTGGAAGTGCCATAGGGAGATATGCGTATCAAACATGATCAGGAATAGTGATGGGTTGATGAGGTTTACCTCTAAGTTAGGCACCAAACCAATTGCCCAGATGCTCACCCTTTATAACGCTAAAACAATTTCAAAAGCAGTGTATGGCACAGGGATCTGGGCTACAGGGGACATGTGTTCTCTAAAAAAATAGAAAATGCATTTCTACAGAGTCTCCTGGCAGCACCCCACTGTACTCCGGCATCCATTGTTCAATGGGAATTGAGTGTCGATTTCGTCTCGGATACCCTTGAAATCAAACCCCTACAATTATGGCAATCTGTTTGGTCCAAACAAGAAACTTTGCTTACTGAAACAATTCTCAAGGATTGTATGGACCTAGATTGATGAATAGAATACCCTAGCTGTGGAAAATAAAGCAGGCCCTGTTGGGATTGAGTCAGACAGAGAGGGACTTATGGTCTCACCCAGAGGACATTTTAAGGTATTCCAAAAAAGATATAAAAGAGCATGTGTTTGAGGTCTGCCATGGGAAGAGGGAACAAGTAGACCTCCCAGAGGGAACAGTGGGGTGGTATATAGTTAGGAACAATGAGCCTGGATGTAAATTGTACCTTACCATAACCAATAATGTACAGCATAAATACCTTCTTACTCATTTTCACCTTTTTAATTTCCATTAATTGACTGTATTCCCCAAAAAGGAAAGTTGGGGTACAATCACCCGAAAATGCCCCTGGGATAACCGGTCGGAGCAGACTACTCAGCACTTAACACCTTTGTTAGAAATGGGGGTCTCTAGTTGGCAGAGGTAGGTACCTTGGTCCAAATAGGGACCCTTGCTGCTGGTCAGAGTAAGGGGATACACACTTTAGATAATCCCTGCTTGCCCGCTGGGTAGCTTGGCATGTGCAGACAGGCTTAACCCTAAGTCAATGTGTAAAGTATTTGTAATCTAAGCACACAGTAATACAGTGATAACACCACAAATGGACACCACACCAGTTTAGAAAAATAAAGTATCTTTATCTAAACTCAAGAAGACCAAAACGACAACAAATCAAAATACATGTAATAGGAATATGACTTTTCAAAGGTTTCAAACAACTGTCCATAGGAAACTATGGATGCGTGATTCTACACAAAGTACCTGTTGATGCATCAAAATTCACAAGGCCAAACAGCCGCAGAGATGAGAAGCGCGACAAACAAAGAGATGTGTCAGTTCCTGAGACCTTGGGGAGGTGGTGCAACAGGTCTGCTGCATGCAGGAGAAGTGATGCGTCAAATCCGGTCCATATGGGGAAGTGATGCGCCGACTCCAAGACGGTTCTGGTCTGCGGGTGATACGTCAGGAAAACTTGCCGCACAGGTATGATGCGTGGAAATCCATGATGCGTTGGCGATCGATGCGGCGGTGACAAGCTGCACTGCGTCGGTTTCTTCAGCCACGACCCTACAATGCATTGGTTATTGCAGCCGCGACAGGTGCTGCGTCAGCTCAGCAGCCGCGCGGCAATGCGTGGAGATTCTTCTCGCACGGTGGTGCTACATCGGAAAAAACAGCCGCAAGAAAAGCGATGTGTCGTTTTCTTCAGTTCTTTGGATTTCTTCAACAGTAGGAATAACCTCCAGAGGCCCACAACTGGACTATCTAACACAACGTAAATGCACGGTGACAGTGGTATCCAGAACTGTGTACTCAGTATCCCAAAATGATTGGCTCTGGCACATATGCAGACTTTGCAGGACTAAAACCTTAGATTCCTGTCTTCAGAGAAGTCATCCTTAATACGTTGGGCACTGATGACTCCATTTTCATCAAACCGGCAGACAAGGGAGGAGCCATTGTGATCCTCCCAAACAGATGTACCAGGATGAGTGCAGGAAACTCCTAAATGACACTTGACATTACAAACGACTCAATAGTGACCCCACTAGTGAGATACTAGAGGAAATACAAAGTGAATGAAGGCCTTGAAAAGGGATGGATCACAAAACATGAGGCAGATTTCCTGATTCAAAAAGAACCAAAAACTCCCTATTTTTACACCATACCAAAGGTGCATAAACAGAAATTTCCACCCCCAGGGAGACCTATAGTCTCAGGCATCGGGTCCATCCTAGAGCCTCTCTAACAATTTTGTGACTTTTTTCTGAAACCTCTGGTAAAAAGAATGCCAACATACTTACAGGACACAAAGGATGTTCTGAATTTGATTAAAGGGTGCCCTTTCGACACTTCAAAAGAACTACTCCTTAGTTTCGATGTAGAGTCCCTTTACACGAATATCCCACAGGAAGCAACACTACAGGTGGTGGAGAAAATCCTTATTACAACAGAGTGGGACTCAATCACCCCACAGGATTTTGTGTTGGACCTGGCACACCTAGCACTTACCCACATTTTTTTTTAATTCGAAGGACAATACTACCTACAGGTCCATGGTACTTCCATGGGAGTACCTTCACTCCCAGCCTGGCGTGCCTATATGTCCATGCTTTTGAAGCAGAATTCATTCAAACTGAACGTAACCCGTTTAGCAACAATATACGCCTCTGGAGACGTTATATTGATGATGTGCTGGTGATATGAGGGGAAAACCAGAAGAAGCCGAAACTTTTGCAACCTGGCTAAATGCCCTAGACCCCCATCTACGATTCACATTGTCAGTAGGGGGTAATGAGTTACAATTTCTAGACCTTTTGATACAAGCAAACAATGGAGAACTGACTACCGAGGTGTATTACAAACCCACTGACCGTAACAATTTGTTACGGTTTGACAGTTTTCATCCCCGTAGTTTGCCAGAGAACCTCCCAGTAGGTCAGTTCCTTCGATTACGATGAAATTGTACAGAAAAAGAAGAATATAAAACACACATGGATAAATTACGCCTTAAACTCCTTGAGAAAAATTATCCGAAACAAATAATCAAAGCAGCAGACAAAAGAGCCCTGAATAACAACAGAGATCAGCTCCTGGAAACCTGGAAGAGACATGAAAAAGACCGACTCATTTGTGTCTCTACTTACAACACACTATCCAATCCCTTCCAGAAAATAATAAAGAGGAATTGGAACATACAGTCAACGAGTGGTCTAAAAATTAAAAAACCTATGTTCTGATTTAGAAAAGGGACAAGCATAAAAGATCTGTTAGTACATACACGTCCCAAGAGAGTCCCTTGGAGGAGCACAAAATCTACACTATGGAACCTCCCTCCCCCTGTTGGGCATTCACCATGTGGGAAGTGCAGTGCATGCCCCTTGACTAAAAAAGTAAAAGAGTTGAGCATTGGCCTTAGAACACCATGGAAGCTAAAAAGCCTTACAAACTGCAATTCAAGAAATGTGGTGTATATAATCAAATGTCCATGCAATCTTTTTTATGTGGGCATGACAACGAGGCAAATCCGTACTAGAATAACAGAACACCGCAGCACCATTTGGTGCAAAAGAGAAGCCACTAGACTAACACAACATTACATAGAAAAAGGTCATAGTGATGAAGATATGGAATGGTATGTGTTGGAAAAACTCACACAGACATGCCCTAATATGAGTGGACCCCTATTCTTATTTGAACAAAGATGGGTCTATAGACTACACACAGACTTACACGGGCTGAATGATGAAATCCCTTGGGGCAATCTAACATGAGTTAACCTATGTATATACCACACATAAGGCAGTAACCTCATGAAGTATCAGCAATGAATTTTCATGGGGCTGCCTTAGTTGATATAACCTATGTATATACCACACAGAAGGCAGTACCCTCAGGAATTACCAGAACAATTATACAATAGTGAGGGTAACTATAATAACATTGGGAGTAATTAAGGGTGAAGGAATACATTGCTTTTGCCAGCAACAATATGAATTTAACCAGATATGATTACACTACGAAGGGACTACACACTCTGTTTGTATTTCTGAATAGTCAATAAAGATTTTTACTTTTGAACAACCTCACTTGCTCCCAGCGATAATAACACCTAACTATGGCAATGTAACTCTGATTATGTATAAGTTCATCACACATGAAAGGGACAACTCGTTTTTCATTTGTGAATATAGAAACAATGGTTTTGAATCCCTCACTTGCTCACATCGCGAGCCGACTGAAAGATAGAATACCTGAGGCAAGACTACTTTTCCCATGAGCCTTCGGGACCTGGGACTGTTTACGGGTCGCTCAAACGTGGCACTTCCGACTACGCGCCGAGAAAAATAGTGCGTACACAACAGCTCCTATATAACACAATGTCCAGCCGGCAGCCAGTTGTACCTCGGCACAGAGCGGGACATGGTGTAGGTAATAAAGACGGGCACTCCTTTTGATGAAGTAAGTGGATAAAAAAACAATATGTGGGTGGCAGTCTCTAGGTGAATCACCTAACCTATATATTACAATGGTCAGAAACAGATTAACAATCATTTTTGATATCTTAGAACTATAGTGTTTGGTTGCAGCATGTGTGTGGGTGTCTGCCTCGGGTTGAGATGAAAGAACAATATATCGGCATACTAATACGTTAATCCGAACTGCCCCTTCTCCTACTAGAAGGCTAATGCACAGCCCCTCGTTTAGCGTTTCACACGAGGTTTTCTGAAATCTCTTGATGCACTGTTGGTTTCCCATACCAGAGACCCTTGGCATGGCTAAATCATCTGCAACAGCCTACTAAGAGATACCTAAGTGAGTTAAGAACTGGCATAGAGAAAAACATATGATAAACGAATAGCGTATTTTTAATCACCCTAACAATAGTCCTGCTTGAACGAATTACATATCCAGTGCGAATGAAAGGGATTATACCAAGAACTAGTGTATAATGATGGCAATTCATAGTATATCTTTTTAAAAAATGAACAATGTCAGTAAATCAAAACTATTATTCGGAGTCATGACATGAGTCACATACATTTTAATGAGAGGGATGATTTCCCTCCGCCTTAATGACTTATATTTGTTTCTTTATTGTGGTTTTCCTTCTGTCAGTATGTGACTATAAGGGACCCCGCCTTCTCTGTGACCATGATGCTGGTATCCCCTATACTTTAGGGTAAGGGACCTATACATTAATAATCTTATGTATAGTCCACAATGCTAAAATTTAATGTTGTAGATCAACACAGGCTGAATGCCATAGCACCAAAGACCACATAGGATTTTCCTTTGTTGTTTTTTAAACATGTGTCCTTTTTTTTTAAAAAGAGCACTTGCACTACCACGGCCTTAGATGTCCTTAGTAATTTAATGACCATATTATTGTCTATATGTATAAACAGGTAATCCTGGTAATCCTTATACCCTGTTGGGTTCTCTTTCGATTTTTTGTATTTTTCTAATATAGGTTGCAAAGACAAATTACTTACTAACAGGTAGGGAAGTATGGTAGGACCTAAGTAAGGAATCCTCCGTAAACCAACCTTATCAATTCAAATAGAAAAGCGTTTAGGAACTTTTCACCCATAGGGATCCACATGCCCTGATGAATGCTCCAGACCTTATAGGCTACCAATAGTGGGCAGAAACATGTTGGCAAATTCTAGGGTATGAATCATTAAACTCTATTACCCAACCCATTTCATTTTTTAACCTTCCCTAGTGTTCCACTATTAAAGGTATAAATTCCCCAGGGACACTAAGATATTTTTAAAATATTCATCTGGATCCCCTGTTATATGGTGTTGTCCAGTAAAATTTATGCAAGAACTCCCTCCTATCTAGTCAGTCTTCGAGGAGGTTGAGTCCACCCAGGTGGCACTGTCCTACCGGGGTGGGGAGAGGACTCCTATGATGAAGCATGACACTAATAAGTGTGTGAGGTTTCCTCTTCCATTAAGGATGACTTCTCTGAAGACAGGAATCTAAGGTTTTAGTCCTGCAAAGACTGCATATGTGCCAGAGTCAATAATTTTGGGAAACTGAGTACACGGTTCTGTATAACACTGTCACCGTACATTTACGTTGTGTTAGATTGTATATGAAGGGACGTACGGTGCCATACCCTTCTCTTCTCTTCAATTGTGTCTCCACAACTGGAATAGACACCTCCTGGCAGGTCAGAACTCTCAGCAACGGAGTTCAGGAGAGCGGGGGGGTGAAGTCTTTGTGTCCCTGAGACTTCGGAACAGCAGGCCAGCACACTAAGGCCTTTGTAGATCTTCTTCAAGCAGGTTCAAAGCAAAGTACCAGTCTTTGTCCTCTCCTTGGCAGAAACAGCAACTGTAGGCCAACCCCACACAGCACACAGCAAAGGGGCAGTACTCCTCCTCACAGCTCTTCAGCTCTTCTCCTTGGCAAAGGTTCCTCTTGAGTCCAGAAGTAATCTAAAGTTCTGGGGTTTAAGGTCTACTACTTATACGCCATTTTGTCTCTTAAATCTGGGATCAGGGAAAGACAACTTCTTGACACAAACTAAGGATAAGTTCTAATGAGGCAGAAGCGAACAGAAGGGCTCCTTAGTATATAGTCACACCATCACCTTTTCCACAAAACCACTTACGTTCTTGGTGCACTGCTCCTTCATATTAGAGAACATGTTTGCAAACATGAAGAATAAAAGTAGGCGCTTTAGTGCAAAATTAAACTCACAAAAAGCAGTTAGATATTTGCTGCAACAAGATATTAGAAATAGTTTAATACAAGTCATATTTAACAAGAAATGGTTGTCCCTCTCAAAGTGTAGAAACATGCTAACAGATTCTATCATTGCTATAATTACTTACGTTGTGCAAGATATAAACATGTTGCCATAAACATGTCTTTTCTGCTTATCACTGTTCATCTATGAAAACAGAGCAGGAAAAGGACCAGTCACGTTTCATTTAGTTATTACAGTTGAGCAGCTACATGAATTCTTTATTACTGGCAATTTACAGCATCACAAGTCGCCTGTAATATTGAATTAGAGATGGGTTTTTGCAGGCATTGCATGATCCCATGTATAATATTTATAACATTAGGAATAATAATATCATTAGTTACAGCGCGTACTTTGAATCCCATAGCGTTGTTTTCCATGAAGTCTAGCAGTTTAGATATCATCACCTATTAATGCCGACATGAACCTCAACGTGTTGCCCCAGCCATTATGATTAATTGGACGCGTCGATGGCAGAAATTAATGGTATGTCTCGGCGCAAACCCTGCAGGAATGTCAGCGAAGACCACACATAATCTGTTAAAATACTCCTCGCAGGAAGGCAGCACATCTATCCAGCTTAAAAAAGTGTCGATGGGAGAAGTTTTTAGAAAACCTTTTTGACCGCGTGACATTCACCGGTTTCAGGCCTATATATAACTTGCTATTTTTCGCCAAGGTCATGGAGAGAAATTCTGCACCTTCCCAAACTGTGGGACAGCAGTAACCTTGTTAAACATCTTAGAAAACGTGTGGATACAGCACACACCGCCATTTAGTGTACTCTGCAGCTTAATGCTACGTTGCTTTATTATCAAAGCCTCTCTACCTGCATTTAACTGACAAATGATGAATTTCTCCCAAAAACAAAAATCTTTTTCGAAAGGCAATTCGTTCATGCTCGTGGATGAAATTCCACCAAAACCAGAATCAAGGACACATGGTTCACTCATTACCATGTGTACTGATGATCTCTGAGGGGCAGATTTACAAGCCCCTTGCGACACTTTTACGCCACCGTTGCGTCACTTTTGTGACACAGCGGTGTAAAGAATGCGCCACGTTGCGACACATTTACAACGTGACGTATCCATCGAGATGCGTCACGTTGTAAAGCCCTTCGCTACATTATACCTGCGTCAGGTACAATGTATGCAGGGTGGGCGTTCCGACGCAAGAAAGCTTCATAAAAGTGACGCAGTGAAATCTACAAGATTTCACTGCGTCACTACTATGACGCCACTGCGTCACAACCTTATGCCTGCTTGAAGCAGGCGTAAGGAGTGACGCAGCATAATAGGAATAGGCATTTATGAGCATTGCTGGAGTTGCGTCGTGCTTGCGACACGACTCCAGCAATGCGTTGCCTTTACGCCAACAGATGCGTCACGCATCTGTCAATCCTTGCGCCATGGTGCGCCGCATTGTAAATGCGACGCATCCATGATGGCGCAAGGGTTTTTTGCGTGACACAAATGAACTGAAGCATCTCTGCTAATATACAGGGATGCATCAGTTCTTGTAAATCTGCCCCTGAATATTTGCACCACAGTGTGTAGCACTTGGAGCTGTTTCTTTCACCTATATGTTTGGCTGCAACGACGAGTTTCACCTCCCTTTCAATAATGCTATTTCCTTTATCTTGGGATATTAGGAACATGTCACCATGGAAGGGCTACATTTCTGGGGAAGTGCGCTGCTATCGGCCTCTTTATTTTTCACATGCTAATCACACATAGAGGAGGGATAAACGAGAGTGCCATTAGGGTTTGAGACAATGACACTCTTTAAGTGCCCATGGCTGGGAAACGGAGAGTTATATGAATTGTTTGATAAGTAAGACACCTTTGCCATTTCTCTCACACCCCTTTTGGTGGAATGAAGAGTCTTATTATTACCATATGTATGCCTTCTCTAATGCAAATAGTTCCATTAACAATACCATTTTAAATTAAAAACAGGAGCAGAAAAAGAAAAAGAGTGTTTCAGATTTGGTTATTCTCACATGAGTCTTAAAGTGTTGTCCGATAGGCGTTGGATAAAATAGAAATGTGGTGTGGGTAGTATCTGACATCTCTTTGACCTTAATAGCGTTTGGCAATGAGAGATGAGAGATTTTACATCTAAAGGGCTTATTACGATGTCGGTCGGAGTTGCCTCCGACCAACACCGTCTCGGGACCGACCAACCTCCGGTAGGCGGTTCCGACCGCCTGATTACGATGCGACTTCGTCACATACTCACTTTTCTCTATGGGAGCTTGTGTTACAGCTGTAAAGTGCCGTAATACAGGCTCCTATAGAGAAATGGGTGTGTGTGTAAATCCCTGCACCGCATGGTGCCTGCCATACAGTGCAGGGCTTTACAGAGGGGTACCCTAGGTACCCCCTCGACCACCAACTGTAGGCTGCGGAGGCAAGGGGGCCCTGCTAGGGGCCCCCAAAGTCGCTTTCCGACAGCCTTTCCATGTCGGAAAGGTCGGCACGGAAAGGCTGTAGGAAACTGACATCGTAATCCAGACGGCGAAAACGCCGTCCATAGGGGATTACAGTGCTGTTCCGACCAGCAGGAAGACTCCGAGAGCCAGTCGGAACCGAGTCGGAATGACCGACCGCTTTATGTTCCGACTGCGACATCATAATCGGGCAGTCAGACCGCAGACCGTGTCAGTCGGAAAGCTTCCGACCGCAGTCAGAAAGCTTCCAACTAGTGGTCGGAGGCTTTCCAACCGACATTGTAATCAGTCCCTTAGTGTTCATAGGGAAGGTACATCTAATCCACCAGTTCATTAAAATATAATTTTTTTTTAGTAAGAATAGTCTATCTAGGTGGTGCTTAATATGGTGCACAGACATAATAACGAGTTTTTTTTCGAACTACAGAAATATCGAGTTGGAAATATTGAAGGGACAGAATATCGACATCAAGAATATCGGTGACCAGTATATCGACCTAAAGGTAAGAAATATCGTTTTTGTTAATATCGAAGTCAGTAATATCATTTGCAAAAATATCGTTGTTAATAATATCGATGTTTATATTAGTGTTATGTATTTTAGTATGTATTTTATATGTATGTGTTTTATATTTTTTGTTAAGTATTGTATTTTTTTTAAAATATACGTATTACATTTTTAGAAGTTAGTAATTTTTTTTTAAAGTAAATTTTGCGTTTTAGTACCGTAGCGGGTTGTGGGTTTATAGGGGAATAGGGTGGGAAGTAATTTAATTATAGTAAATTAAATTATAATGAAGTAATTATTAATTTATATTTTTTGGTATTGATAATTAATTTATTGTTAATATTTGATTAATTGATAATTATATTAATTGTGTTAATTTATTTTAGGAGCGGGTTGTGGGTTTATAGGGGAATAGGGTGGGAAGTAATTTATTATAATGAAGTAATTATTAATTTTTATTTATTGGGTATTGATCATTAATTTATTGTTAATTAAATATTAATTAGTAATGAATTTTTTTAAATTGATTAATTGATAATTATATTAATTGTGTTAGTTTATTTTAGGAGCAGGTTGTGGGTTTATAGGGAATAGGGTGGGAAGTAATTTAATTATAATAAAGTAATTATTAATTTTTATTTATTGGTATTCATCATTAATTTATTGTTAATTAATTATTAATTGGTAATTAATTTTTATTAATTAATTTATTGATTATTACATTAATTGTGTTCATTTATTTTTAGGAGTGGGTTGTGGGTTAATAGGGGAATAGGGTGGGAAGTAATTTAAGTATAATAAAGTAATTATTAATTTTTATTTATTGGTATTGATAATTATTATATTGTTAATTATTTATTAATTGTTTATTTAATTAAAAAAAATTAAATTGATAATCATCTTAATTTTAACCCTCTGCTATCCAACACTTTCTCTACAGTTACAGTCTCTGGAGTGGGAATAGTAAATGTTATCCCTACGCTATCCAACACTTTCCCTACTGTTGCACTCTCTGGAGTTGGAATAGTAATTTTAACCCCTTCGCTATCCAACACTTTCCCTACTGTTGCAATCTGTGGAGTGGGAATAGTAATTTTTACCCCTACGCTATCCAACACTTTCCCTACTGTTGCACTCTCTGGAGTGGGAATAGTAATTTAACCCCTTCGGTATCCAACACTTTCCCTATTGTTGCAGTATCTGGAGTGGAAATAGTAATTTTTAGCCCTACGCTATCCAACACTTTCCCTACTGTTGCACTTCTTGGAGTGGGAATAGTAATTTTTACCCCTACGCTATCCAACAATTTCCCTACTGTTGCACTCTCTGGAGTGGGAATAGTAATTTTAACCCCTTCGCTATCCAACACTTTCCCTATTGTTGCAGTATCTGGAGTGGGAATAGTAATTTTTAGCCCTACGCTATCCAACACTTTCCCTACTGTTGCACTTATTGGAGTGGGAATAGTAATTTTTACCCCTACGCTATCTAACACTTTCCCTACTGTTGCACTCTCTGGAGTGGGTATAGTAATTTTAACCCCTACGCTATCCAACACTTTCCCTACTGTTGCACTCACTGGAGTGGGAATAGTAATTTTTACCTCTTCGCTATCCAACATTTTCACTACTGTTGCACTCTCTGGAGTGGGAATAGTAATTTTTACCCCTACGCTATCCAACACTTTCCCTACTGTTGCACTCACTGGAGTGGGAATAGTAATTTTTACCTCTACCCTATCCCAAACCTTTACTACTGTTGCACTCTCTGGAGTGGGAATAGGAATTTTTACCCCTACGCTATCCAACACTTTCCCTACTCTTGCACTCAGTGGAGTGGGAATAGTAATTTTTACCCCTACGCTATCCAACACTTTCCCTACTGTTGCACTTACTGGAGTAGAAATAGTAATTTTTACCCCTATGCTATCCAACACTTTCCCTACTGTTACACTCTCTGGAGTGGGAATAGTAATTTTATCCCCTCCGCTATCCAATATTTTCTCTGCTGTTTTAGTTAATGTAGTGTATAATTTATTTTAAAAAGATTAAAAATATTGTAATTTTTTAATGTTATTTATATTTTTGATATTTTGATTTATATTATTTGTTTTTTTGTATATATGTATTTATCATTTTTTAAATGTTTTTTAACAATTTATAAGTTATTAAAATAATTATTTATAAATATTATTAAGTAAGTATATATATTATATTTTATACATATATATGTTTAATTTATTTTTACATTATATGTATTAGTTATAATTTTAAACATTTTAAAATAATTGTAACTATGTTTTTTTTAATTATATGTATTATTTACTTTATTTTACATTATTTTTTAAACATTAAAAAAAACGATATTTTTAACAACAATATTTTTGACAACGATATTTTTTTATCAATTTTTTTGTACTTACCATAATGTAGATAGGACTTCGAGATTGTGGCCATCGATATTTCGGCTCCGATATTTTAGTCGTCGATATTTGTGTAGTCGATATTCTGTCAGTGATTCGCTTAATATCAACTCTGTAGACAACATTTTAATTTAATTTTGCTAATAATTTCGACACCATTGCTGATTGGTATTAGCAGTTGCAAAACAGATGCAAAGCCCAGTTGTTAGTGCTATTTTCCATTTATTAATCAGGGGTGATAGCAGGATTTTGTACCACATTAGCGCAGTAAAAATATCAAGCTACATGTTGTGCGCTCAATATTGTCTCCAAAGTATCATCAAGGTGGAGTTAATAAAAGCAAACGTACACGTACCTTGATAATATTTACATAGTTGATGTGATAGTTATGATATTTGTATTAGTATTTGGTGGTTGATAATGTGACATACATCCAAAAACTTACTGAAGCCTGTACCAAATTTTAGTTACGCCAAAGTCTGTCTGCACAATTTAATACTGCCTTCCTGAGTATTTACAGTACTGAGACACACAGGGGGTAATTTATATTTTTAAGGTATGCATACACCATCACAACAGCAATGGAGTATACATACCGCCAACATGAAGGTCCTCACATGAAGGCTGGCCACCGCCTCTCCTCCGTCCTCTTCTTCCTGTCTCCACCAGCAGCAGGAAGCATCAGGAAGCACCCGGGCTCCCAGGCTCCCCATAGCCAATCACAATGCTGCAATGCAGCATTGTGATTGGTCTGAGCGCCGAACCACCATGCTGAGATGGGGCCAAGGAGGCTTTGCATGTTCCTCACCAGGCTGTGGAAAGCAAGCCTGGTGGGGACGATGCAAAGTGCTCAGGGCTGTCAGCCAAGCAGTCTTGCACACCTAAGGAGTGCAAACCACTCCTCTCCCAGCTCTGGCCAGCCCCACCCCGCCCCGCCCCGAGAGCCACTGACTTCAATAGGAAAAATAAAATGATAATAACAATAAGTTATTATCATTTTATTTTCCTTTTGATCAATGGGGCGAAGCTCCTCCGCCTTAGAGGAGGAGCCACCACTGGAGACACCCCTAATGTTGGCATCAGTAAAGAGGAAATGGCTTAACAATGGGAGAAATATTTAGAAACAAAAATAAGGTAAAACATTCAATTGCATTGTTGCATTTAATTTTCTCATGCAACAGTGGCAGGTTCTCAGAAGCACATCTGGATATATTTCTAGGACAACTGGAAACGTACACAAATTGTAGCCATACACATACAAGTGTGTCAGTCTAACCTCAGAGGAGCTTTGTGAATTTGACTAATAGTAAGAAATGTTAAGTTAAAAGCACTGCTGCTTTAATGTTAACTGATAGACATCTATTTACAACTATTTTAGGACAGAAACGATGATTGCTACATAATTGCTACATTACAGTTAAAAATATCATCAGATTCCATGTTTACTTGGACCATCTAGGCACACGTCTTCCAAAAAAGAGCTACAACTCCCAAAAGGAAATTCAAATGATTGCATGGGCTATCAGGATATGCAAGAACCTGATACAAAGTAGTTTAATCCTAAAGAAAGCCAACAATTTTGCGCGAACAAGAAGTGAATGAATAGTTTTCTCAAATGAAGCACACAACTAGTAAAAATAAAACACAGATAAGTCAGTTGAGTTTTCTTTCATACCCAAAGCAGTGATTGCTCATTTCTCCTCTTCTTTGTATAGCACCTTCCAAGTTCAAACACCTCACTGGAAAGGGAATCTTTAAACTTATACCTACTGTTCTGTATAAAAGTCCCTGTGTCCAGAATACAATGCAATACTACAAAATTGCTTTGATAGTCAAGCAACAAGGTCACCATCAATATGGACTTTTGAAAAGCATCAGGGCAACCATATACTTAACACTAAGACCCCATTACTAATTGAGGTGGTAGGAGTAGTGCCGTGAATCGGCCCCACTCTCACCCTGCAAACTCGCAGTTCCTACATTCTATTTAAAATCGGGGAAAGTGCAAGGTTTATACTGGTGCATCCTCGACTGGCTCTGTCACGGTTAACCTCTGACCTGGTGGGCGATCCGCTAAAGAGTTACCAGGTCACTGCTCATTCTCACTGCCAGTATCCATCAAGCGAGGCATGGCAGACAAACCTTTCTTAGTACTTTATGGGTTTTTAATGCAATATATGTGGAGGTCTTTCCTTTAATATATGTCTGTGGGCAATTTGATTGCTGTTTTGCAGCACTTTGGAGGATTTTGGGAACTAGGATTGCCATGAGCCATACATTCAGGTCTATGCTGTGCCTTGTGCCCTCTATTCAAACGTGTTCTTGATGTTGGAATTGAATGGTACATTATACTCCAGAATGATTACCAATAAAGCTAGTCCAACATGGAAGGTGGGAATTCACAGTATTATTCAAGTGTTTGGTCCATATCCTTGTCTATGCTCACTCACCTAAACATGGTAAAAATGACTTATACCTAGTTGGAACAATTAAGTTACTTGCAAGTCCCTTGTAAATTGATATACAATATACCCAAGGCATTTGAATTACATGCTACTAGTGTGCCTGCAGCACCTATTGTACCACCTACTTAAGCAGCCGCATAAAACACATCACAGATCTGCCATTGCAGCCTGAATGCAGGTTTAAACTGACAAATCGAGTTGACAATATAACCCCCTTGCAAAGCCTTAAACTCCCCTTTTATGTCATATAAGTTACCTCTAAGGTAGAGCCTAGGTAGCAAATAGGACAGGGTGCATTGTAGTTAAAAAGTTGGACAGGTGCTATTAAGTTTTACATGTCCAAGTAGTGAAAAACTCCTAAATTTGTTTTCACTACTGTGAGGCTTACCTGTCCTGTAGGATAACTTTAGGTTGCCTTATTACATTTAACAAGTGCTAACTGATGTCTGGGAACAGATTAATGTTTGGTGTCTATGAAATTGTAATAACAAATCTTCATTAATGGTAAAGTAGGCATTTTAAATCACATAAATTACAATTTTGAAAATGCCACTTTTAAAAAGTTGGCATTTTCCTGCCTATTGCCATGTCTGCATCCTGCCCTAGGTTAAATGACTGGGTGTAGTTGGAAGTTAGACTTTCTGAATTCCTCCTAGACAGTCACACAATAGAGAGATTAGGTGTGCCTGAATGGGCCATCAGCTGGCAAGATGAGGGTGCAGAACTGGGCACAGCCCTACTTGCAACTGAATAGGCTGTGCTTTGCCTTCACATAAAGAGCTTGACTCCACTGCATTGTCCCTGCAGCCAACATGGAGCCAGGACAGTGGAGTCAGGAAATGCCAAGCACTTCAAAGAGAAATCTCTACTTCACAGAAGCCACCAGGCATAAAAATAGGGACCTTAGACCCACTCTTCAGTTCACTTTCTGGACCCGTGGAAGGACTCTCTGAGGACTGCCTGCTGCTGTGGCGCGCTGTGTACTCCACAAGACTGCTTTGCTGCCTGGAGCCTGCCTTGAAACCTCAGAGGCCTGCCCTTTTGCTTCAGCCCTGTCTCTTCACATGAACGCAGGGCTACCAGAGTGACTCTAAGGGCTAGTCTTCTGGCCTCCTGTTCAGAGCCACAGGGACATAAAAGGCTTCTTTCATCTTGAGCACACACCTGAACCCAGCCTGTGTGAGTCCTAACCTTCCAAGTGGACCTTTGGTGATGGTGCTAAAGTTGCCCAGACAGCTAAAATCCAAGACTTGGGACTTTGCAATTTTTTGGCTAAGATCTGCTATGAGAACCGATAGATGACCGGGACCAACTTGCTTGTCTAGCTGCCCTAGGCTCATCTCCCGTGGACCTGACTTCATGGCAGCTCCCACTACTTTCTTCTCCGCAGCAACAAATCCTGTCAGTGGTCCTTCGCCAAAGGGGTATCCGGCCTGCTGGAACTCCCAGAGGCTATAGCCTTCTGCCTCATCCCGCTGGAGATTTTCAACTTCCAAAGAAGTGACTATGTTCGAACATAGAAATCTTCACCCAGACTTTGTCGAGCAGCTTTTCAACGATGACGCTCCCTCCTCAGACATCACTTACAGCCTTACCCTGCTAAACTTTACCTTCTCAGAACATTTTCTTTAACATTCTTTCTAACTCTGAAGGTACGCGCCAACCAGGCCCAATTCACTTCGTGTATCCAACCCGCACTCCACTGTGGTCAGCCATATTTTTCAACTTTAACCCAGTCTTTCGCAACTAGATTTCCTCAGTTGGCACTTGGATCTTTTAGGGGCTGGTTTTTACTAACAACTTTAAAAATTCATAACTCAGTTTCTACTAATTGGATTGTTGTCATTTTGGTGGCAAATAATTACTAAAATGTACTCTATTTTTATAAATTAGTATGCGATATTTCTTGTGTTGTGTTTTCACTTTATTGCAGTTTTTGTGCTGCATAAATACTTTACACATTGCCACTAGTTAAGCCTGACTGCTTTTTGTGCCAAGCTACCCAGGGTTAAGCACATGTTAATTTAGTGACTTTTGTGGTTTACCCTGACAGGGATTGTGGCTGTTGCTTGACCAGGGCTAACACCCCAGTCAACCAATAACCCAATTTCTCACACACGATCTGTGGGAAATGCAGGAAAAACTGCAACCAGGGACATATTTGACAAGCCGTTCATACAGCAAGAACCATATTCTGATTTATAATCAGATTTTTACAACTTTTAGAATTAATCAATAATGTATTTGCTTATTATATTTAAGGGGTGGACCAAACACACCAGGTGCCATTTTACACACATATCGAAAATAAAAACTATTTTATGATTTTTAAATAATGACACAGTGACCCTGAAATCTGTTTGTGCAGACCAAAATAATTCTCCATACTAAGTATAAATAAATGAAAATTCAATGGCGATCACCCACTATGTCAAAGACTATTGCACTGAAACAGCACCTCTTACATCACACATTTGTTTCTTTTCCGAGCGGGTCTGTGTAAGAGAGTTGGTATCTACCACCTTCTATATAGAGCATGGCAGTACTACGTTGTCATTCACTCATCATAGAGGTAGATTTACTCATGTTTGTGCAGGAGCTCAGTCGGTGCAACACAAATCGATGGCGCACTCACAGGCCTTTATACTGCATAGTAAAAAACTGATACAGTTTGCCTTGCATGCTAGTGCTCGTGAAAACTTTAGTAATGCTACCACAAAGTTTTCCTAGACGAAGTGGCGTAATCATTTGCAAAAACATGGCCATTGGCATTCTCTGCATTGCTTTCCTGAAAATACAAATAGAGGCAGTGACCCAAGATAAAACCCAAAGAATTGGAAGAATCAGTTACCATGTGACTGTGCCTATCAGCTACAATGCTCCAGGGCCAGTTCTGAACAGGAAGGATACTGAGGGGGATATTCTCAAGAACGTGCGATAAACATCGCCAAAATAGGCTAACGCAATTTTTCATATCGCGGGAAAATAACTCCCTGTCAACATCGTATTCCCAACACGGCGGTAACATGCAATAGTTTCCCGATAACGCCTCAAATGTCCGCGATACAATTACCGCGACAAAAAAGGAAACCTGAACGCGAAAAAAGTTGCGATGGGCCCAACCGCGATAGAAAAATCGGCGACAAGCAGCGCCAGGCTTGAAATTCCCACGTCAGGCGGGAAAAATCATCATAAATGCAGCAAAAAAAAAAAAACATAACAACTGCGAAGCACAATGGAGGCAGCCGGAGCAAGTACAGAGGACAACCCGAACCCCACAAGCCCCACAAGCCCCACGGAGGACCAGCCTGGGACCTCTGGGTCAGGGAAGGGCAAGGAGAAGAAGAAGAGGAAGACGCGGTTCAGCCCGCAGGAAAACAGGATCCTGATTACGGAGGTGATAGAACACCATCAACAACTGTTCGTCACCTCCACTGTGTCATTGGCAACAAAAAATGGATAATGGCAGTCCATCGTGGACAAGGTAAATGCAGTCGGAGTGCTGAGGAGGACAATGGACGAGGTCAAGAGGCGCTGGAATGATGTGAAGCGCAAAACCAAGCAGAAACTCTCAAACAACTGCAAAGCAGCAATGCAGACTGGGGGTGGGAGCCCTGCGCCACAGGAGGAGCTGGATGAGATGGAGGAAATGGTGTCCACAGTCATCAGTGTGGAGACGGTGGCAGGCGTCGGGGGACCAGACACTGCTCAACATGACCTGACACAACAGCAACAGGGTGAGTAACCACCAGGGACTGGGGGCACGGGGGGAGATGGGCACAATGGCACACATGCACAATGAAGTATAGCACACTGCACAACCACAATGACTCTGGATCATGTCCCTGAACTCCTTGCCATACTGCAGCACACATAGAAACAGCAAGTATTCCCCCATCCACAATGTGCCCAGAGGGGGCCCTCCCCACACATCACCAATCTCACAACAAACACATGCACATGTGCTGAACCCAGCAAAGCTGCGGATCCGTGAGCCCCACTGACAATGCAAGTGACACTGCATAACGAGGAGCATGTCTGCAGGCCGCTCATCATGACATGTTGCACGCCACTACACCGAGGTGGCTGAGTGTGGTCCACATCCGGAAAGGAGCAGGTCACACAATGACACATCCACGTGCACAAACAACCCCTGACGGCAACAAGACATCTGCGGACAAACCATGCCCAAGAGTCCCAACTCCCACCAAGAGCCCAATTTACCCAAGTATGCAACATCTCAGCACTGCATAAGCACAGAAGTCAAAGGCACACCGCCTGAAAGGGAGAAGGCCAAGCAAAGTCTGAGCTGCAGGGGCGAGTCTCCCACAATGCAGCACACACACAAGAATCAGAGCACATCAACATTGACAACAATGTGGTACAAACTGCAACACTTTCACAACAGAACAGAGGACACAACTGCTGCCGCTTGTGTGTAGAAACTGGCCAATCACATTTGGCATAGTAGGAAACTGTGACATGATAATGGACAAGTACAACCCCACATCCCTGATGATGCACAAATGTCCACTGTCCCGCTTCAAATAGGCAGCTCCTCCTAAACAGTCACAATGTACATTGTCATGCAGTCTGTTGGAAACTTGGCCAATGCGTGAACATACATGGAACACACTGTTAAACTGCATCACCCCTTTTACATTGCAGAGGGAGAATCATCACCTCCTGCAGAGCAGACCGAATACCTCCTCACTGATGACGAGGAGAACCTCCCCACCTTCGACACCGATGCCCTCCAAGAGCTCATGGACAGCTTCGGCACCCCACCTCCAGGAGCAGGGCAGCCCAGCTGCATCGAGGAGACCCCACCCCCTGCACAGACCACACAGCAGGAAGCACCCACCACCCCGGCTGTCTCCCAGGATCCCCACGACCAACACATGGCATTTCAATGCCGTGTGTTGGAGGGCCAGAAGGAGATGGCTGAGCAGGTGCGGGTGGGGTTCGACCTCATGGCAGCCAAACTTGATGCCATCCATGGGTGTCTACGTCCCATCAGGGACCACTTACAGTCCCTAACGGACACCCACAGTCCGCTCCATGGTCTCCAACGAACCATGGCTGACATCGCTGGAGGCATGACTCGGAGACAAGAACACCTGTCTAGTCAGAGTGGCTCCAGCGATCTCAGCCGTGAGTTGGGACACATGCGGAGGCTCATGGAGGACTCGGTGCGGATGGAGGCGGAAAGGATGGCTGCCACGGCTGCACATCAGCGAGATGTGGCTGGGATCTTCCATGCCCTGCAGATCCTCATCATGGCATTGCTGCCACAAGGCCTGGCGCAGATGAATGCTGCTGCTCCTACACCATCCACATCTCCGCCCCCTGATGTGTCAGTGCCCCACAGTGCGGCAGACATTCCACCTCCGGCACCTGATGTGTCACTGCCACACAGTGCGGCCAACAATCCACCTCTGGCCCCTGATGTGTCAGTGCCACACAGTGCTGCAGCCGAAACACCAACACCCACAGGTGAGGCACATGAAACATCAGAGGACGAAGATGCGGATGAATCTGCCTTAGTGGTAAGGAGGAGGCGGTAGCATTCATCTCCGCCATATGGCCTGTTTCTGCTTGGTTCTGTCCTCTGCATCAACACCTTCCACTGTCCCCGATACACTCTGCGGCACTCACCTTGGACCTCGACATGGACTGCCATATTCTGTTTGGTTACCAATGACACAGCAATCAGACTGCGGACTGAACTCTTGCTCTTCCGATGAACTTGTCCTTCCCTAATGGACTCTGGCTGGCCCTCCACGGGGCAACAATGTCAAGTTGGGTGTGCATGGCCCTGTACTGCTCCAGCTGCAACACCCCACTGGATGTGAATAAAACATTCCAATTCACACAGATGTGTCATGTCTATGATCCTTCAAGTATGACAGTATGGATGAATGTAGGGTCACTGATTCCCCCTCACGTCCATTTTGCACATGTTGTGGGGCTTGGGTCACAGGGTGCAACATTGCCGATTGCGGTCCGGGTGTCGCAGACACTACAACGGAGACACACGCATTGGTTACTTCCTTGTCCAGGCCAGAACTGAACCACGCCCAGAGCCCCGGGCTCATTGTTCACACCCCTACGCTGGACTGGCATACGCCAGCCCAGCCCACTCCGCTTACGCTCACAGGGGGTGACGACACAGCTACATGTCCCAGGTCTTCCCTGTAGTGATCTGCTGGTCACTGGTCTAGTTGTCAGCATGCCACAGCCACTCCCTGAGGGCTGGTTTACACCCACACCACACCCATCCAGCACAGGCGTCACAGTACATGTGACCCTGCCAATAAAAGGGGCCCACCACAGCACATCCCCCACTGCCGGAGGTGATATGATGGCGTCCGCATCCACGGAACTCAATCATGAGGGGTCCGTGACTTGTGTTGCACAGAGTTAGTGGCACCCGATGGCCTGCGTCCGGCACGTGCCTACCGCCACGTGGCGATGACTTGCGTTGCACTGAGTTAGTGGCACCCGATGGCCTGCGTCCGGCACGGGGCTACCGCCACGTGGTGATGACTTGCGTTGCACTGAGTTCGGCCCACCTGAAGAGCTGAGCGGGTGTGCAGCCTGCGATGATGCGTTGGCCTCGATATGGCGTCCAGCAAATCAAGACTCAAATTGAATTGTGAGCCCTGCTGGACCACTGTATACGTGCAGGCAGCAGTCAGCACACACATACCTCTGCGGTGCGGTGCCGCAGGGTGCGCTGGGGGCCTGTGGCGCGGAATCCAGCGATTGGCTGAGGAGGTTGCACCGGCACGTGTAGCGCCCCCCTGGAGACACGCCGGTGGCGGCAGGTGAGCATTGAGGCCTGGGTTTGCAGGGGCGGGCCGTCATCGCTGAGCGGCAGACCGTTCTGGGGACCAGGGCTGGGGTGCAGCAGGCGCACAGGATTGCGCAGGCACCACCGGTCACGGCGGCAGCCTCGTGGCTGGGTGGGGGGCGCTGCCCTGGCAGACACAACCCTGCATGCGATGACGAGATGTGCGTGGGTTGGCTTGGGACATAGTCACCTCGTCTCCAGTGTGAATACGGCCGTTGAATGTGGTCGGGCACGTGTGTGTAGGCCTATGGTCACGATATGGCAGACACAGAGACACACGCAGTAGTTACTGTGGTGGCCATCCCGGAACTGGACCATGCCCAGGGCCCCGGGCTATTCATTCGCGACATACGCCGGCCAAGGCCTCAGGCTTACAGGGGCGGGACAACATGGCTACATGTCCAAGGTCTTCCACACTGCCTGGGGTAACCTGTTTGCGTCCACTGTCCACTACACTGCAAACACCAGCAGTAGATGTCCACATGGACATGTCTGTGCTCTGCATACTGCAGTCTGTCCAGCACATCTCCTCCACACTTGGCATTGTGTCCTTTCTTGTTGCCGGGTCACTTGCCTCCTTCGCACATTCTTAGTTCCCACCTCTCCCCACATTCTGCAATTGTGTGGCAGAGGGGCTCTGCCTTTGTGGATGGTTTGTCTACATGTCTGGCCCCTGTTACCACGGTTACTTGTGTTGTCGTGTCCGGTAGTTGGGCATGTTGGTTGGCATGTTGTATGTGATTTTGTTACGTGTGCTCTCCCACAGTTGTGAGTTGTGTGATTGTGGAGTTGAGGTGTGTGGTGTGTTCAGTTATTACTTACCAATGAGCAGTGCATTGCCATGGGTGCCATCCTGGAAGCGCTGGTTGATGATGGACTGTCGGAAGATGTATGTATCATACACACTGCCTGTGAAGTTGGCGATGACATTGGTGAGCTGTCCCCGGTGGTCCACTATCGCCTGCACATTGATGGAAAGCGTGTGCTTTCTGTGGCGGTAATTGTGTGCCGGGTCGGCAGGGGGCACAAGTGGTACATGTGTACAGTCAATTGCCCCCGACACGTGCAGTAAGGCAGCTATGGCGTAATTCCCTTGCATGGTCTCCAGCTGTTCATGCACAGCGTGGGGGAAGTGAAGGTGCAGGGGTATCAAGATGATACAAACTGTGATGTTTACAGGTATGATGAATCCTGCATGATGAGACCGTAACAGATGTTTGTGTGGTCGTAACCTTCCTTTTCTTTTCTGCGGAGGTTACGAGCACACAGACTTCTGTTACAGTATGTTTGGACTGGATTCATCATACCTGTATGCATTCCGGTTTGTCCAAGTGCAATACACTGTACCAGATTACGTTTGTGACTATGAGGACGCTTGACCATTGTCAACATTTCTCCAACAGGTTTCTGACTACTGATTTCGGGATATGGAATGGTATTGGGGAGTTCCCGCAGCATTTGCAGTTTATTGGATCCACACGTTGCCCTGGTGAAGTTCCCCGTTGGGAATGGAACGCGTTGCCTGAGCTTTTCGTTTTGTTGTTTATGTTTTTGTAATAAAGTTCTGTTTTTCCACTACAGTTGACTGCTGGACTTCTTGACCTGGGGGGGAGGGTCTGGGGGGTGGTTGCGGTGGGTGTTGTGGCCCTCTTGGGTCTCCAGGCTGCATGATCATTGTCTCCATGGCATCTGTTGGTCTTCAGATGTGGCTCTAGGCTGTGCTCCCTTTCATACTGCAGGTTGTCGTCCTGCTTAACACCAGTAAGAGGCAGGTGTTGAATACCTGCTGCTAACGCGCCTTATCGCCTGTTTTCGGATCACATCGCTGATCTGGCTGCTCGTTGGGAATATCGCGGAGTGGTGTTTTCGTGTGTTTTTGCACGGGAACGCCTACTCTGCATATCATTAGCGTTAGTTGTCGCTCTCATCCGTGGCGATGTGTTTTGCGGCAGCTATCGCGGGAAAACTGGTGATGTCGGCAGTTTGCACCAGCTTGTGAATGGGGCGATAAGTCTTTCGCCACTTTTGCGGCGCTAAAGTGCCGATAAATCGGCGATGACTCCTTGAGAATATGCCCCTGAATGTATTAAAGAAAGTCAGGTACTCTTTTATTGGTGATGTTAAGTTTGTGACAGTAGCTCGTCATTCATCCCCAAATTCTTCTGAGGACACTATCTAGATGCTCAATTTCTTAGAAGGATGACACCATCAGAAAAAACTTTGAACTATCAAGATAATATGGGAGTCTGAAATCCCTCTATAAAACCCATGGCTGGAACGTCTTTATGTAGCTGCTCAACTGTAATAAGTTATTGCAGTTGAGGAGTGATGCAATAGCTGCTACAAGATGCAGCAGGCAAGACGAAAGTACATCACAGAGCATATTTACAGCCTTAATTGAAACAACAAAAATGAGAACTGCTTTTCTTTCTTTAGATCCATTTTTCGAAAATGAACAGTGATCAGATTATAGGCGATATTTATAGCAACATGTTTATTTTTTTGCATCCTATTGGCCATTACAGGAAAGATAAAATCTATTTGTATGTTTCTAAGCATTCTGAGGTATAGCATTTTGTAATCTTACCTATATTAAACTGATTCCAATATATTTTTGCAACAAATTACTAATCCTTTCTGTGGGATTAATGTTGCACTACTGATTCTGTCATCATTATTTTATGTTTGCATACGTACTATCTCGTATGAAAGAACAAGTCACCAAGGAGTTTAGTGGTTTGTGGAAAGGGTGATGTTGTGATCATATCTTATAAGAAATAAAATGCCATTTGCTGCATGTTAAAAGTACATTACAAGCTACCTGGTGTTGCATGACCTTAAAAATGAACTCAGCCTTCGGTCTCGTTCCTCTATATGGCCACAGAACGCCTCGGTAGCTTGCAATATACTTATAATACATAGGATTGTGTCGTCACTAATTTCTTTATAATCGGCGACTTGTGATGCAGGAAGTTATCGAATATAAAGAAAAGGCATCAGAACTCGACTATTATAAAGTTATTACAATCGATTTCTGACATCACAATGCTTATTGCCAGAGCCAGCAACCGAGGTGAAAGGCAGGTCAGGTCACGGAACATAAATGGAGCAGCTGTTTAAAGCAACAAAAAATGTAAGATTTCTTTTCTTTCTTCTGCTCTACTGTAATAGATTACAATGCCAAGCTGAGAGAATATGTTTATTTTTTGCACTCCTTAGATAGAACAGAGTTAGAGTTTTTGTGTATCTTTCTGTAAATTCCAAATTAATGCAGCTTTTTTTTAAACTGACTTGTATTGATCTGTTACTAATATATGTTTGCAACAAATATATAACAGGTTTTTGATGTATTTACGTTCGCACAAGAGGTTTTATTTTTATTCTTCATAGTCACAAACATGCTCGCTCTTTCATAGCTACACACCAAGGTTTTAAGTGGTTTGCGGAAAAGGAGATGGCATGACCATGTTTTATATGGGATAAAGTACCCCCTGGCATACATGATAGGGATATTACAAATCACCTTGGAGTTCCATAACCTTATAAAGGAACTTGACCTTCAGCCTCGTTCGTCTATATGGTTATGGAACCACTTGGTGAATTGCAATAACCTTCTGATGTATGGTAGAGGCTACTTCATCCCCTATGTAATATACAATAGAGAGTACTTGATACCATATATCAAGAAGAGCTAGCGTCCTTAATTTGGTGAGACTTTTGGGTTTAACTAGTAAACACAAAGAAATTACTTTTTTACATCAGCCATAAATTTCATGGAAATAATATTTGTGTTTCAGGCAAACCAAAGGCAGGAAGGAGAATTGACAAAACTGTAAATGGAGGGGTGTTGTCCTACGCAAAAATAATCTGCAAAATATTCACATTAGTTTGGTGAATGTGGAACAATAAACTCTTTAATTGTATTTTATTTTACCATCTTCTTAAGTTAAACACTTTAGACTGTATCACTTAAGTAGTGAAGAGCTGGAGCAGCCTATTTTATCACCTTAGAGAGGAGTAAACAGTTAGAGGTCACACGAACTTTCAAGGCATGTGCTGCTTGTGGCTGGAAATATAGCAAAATGTGTTGACATATCTAAAGTAAACTACTAAATATAACGCAATAAAATACAGAAAGGAACATAACAGTGCAATTACAACATAACACGGCACATCACAACAAAACAGTTACAAAAGAACCCAACACAAAGACTGGAGTCCATCAAAATATATAAAAAATCGAAATAATGAAGCAGAAACAGAGAGCAGAGATACCCAGCACCACAAAATGCCAGACAGCAAACATGCACACACGTGCCTGTCAGACCTGACCAGTTCCACAATCCTCTTTTCCTAACTCAGTGATAAAAGGTGCATAAAAAAACAAGCACCGATTTAATAGCACCAGTTAAAATGCCTTGTGATCCAATTGTCATCAGTTTCATTGTTTAACTACGCTAACCTAAAATAAAATACACAGATGTGACAATGCATTAGCTTTGGAAGTTCCACAGATTCCTGGAAAATGTAAAAATAGTTCGTGTGTTTCTGAGCACAAGATGATTTTCTATCAACGAATGTAATGCCTAGTTACATTTGAAGAGCGTATACATTTATTAGAAAAATAAAAAAGTCAATATATCAATCTTGCCATTCAGAAATTCGAAAATTAATTACGAAACATAAGAATGGTTCAGTTTTTTTTTAATAAAAACTTTCTACAACGGTTTGTCTGAGTTAACTTGATCCACCACATATCAGACAAGGGACCTACATAGAGAAGAAATACTGCATTGCTTTAATTGCCTGCTTTCAGATTCCTGCATGCATTCAAGTTTTACGAGAGCAACACATACATTAAAGGAGATTATATATAGGAAATATTATAGCCCAGTACATAAACTTTTTTTATGGAAGGAGCCTGCAGGCTGCGTAGAGGAGTTTTTCTTGCCAGTGAGTCACTGTTTATTAAACAGTGTTTCCATTATTTGTCCATTGAACTGTAAGCATGCATTAGCAAACAAATTAATATTACTGCTCCCTTTATTGTTATAATTATGGTAAATAATGAAATTTTACAGACCATACATAATAAGATTGTAATTGCATCATTGGCTTCTGGCGACAAGATTCATTTCAACAATCACTGGCTAGCCATTTGAGAATGTCGCCGCGAGACTGAGATCCGATTACTGTGTTCTTTCCTGCAAATATCTGGAAATAGTTGTGCCACTTTTTTGAGCAGAGAAACGTTTTAGAGATGCTGGCCATTATTTAGGAGGGATCTGAGCAGGTGTTCGGGTGGTGAAAAGTGAACAAAGCAGTGTGTTGATTAACTTACCATTGTAAAGCCCTGCAGATGCAGTGCAAAATTTTGCATCTCCAAGCGAGCACCCGTTCAACCTTTATTAAATAGCTCCAAAGTGGGAATAAATAGACAAAAATGTATGCCCCTTGAACCAGGAATGCATGAGTGTGACGATGTGATATCTAACTGGATTGGGAAAGAGAGCGAACAAACTACAGCAGATACAGAAGTAAAGGGGAATATATGAAAATGGTTGGGTAGTTAACTTATATTGTAATTGTACTGTATTGTAATTGCATTTATAGAGCGCTTACTACCCCTGACGAGGCGGCGAAGCACTTTTTCAGCAGGTAGTATGGTACTAAAGGATTAGTGGTAAATTGGTATAGTGAAATATGAAAGTGATATGAGTGGTGGATATGTTAGTCAGCTATTTGGATTGAGAAGGTTAGTGGAGGGATAGAAGAGGGAAAAAAGGTTTGCATTTATATACTGCTTGTACCCCTGGTAGGGTGTTGAAGTGCTTGTTTGGTGAGTAGAACACTACTCCAGAATCCATAAAGGATTAGTGGTGAATTAGTATAGTGAAATATGAAAGTATTTTGAGTTTTTAGTGATGGATATCTTCATCAGTTATTTGGATTGAGAAGGATAGCAAAGGAATAGAAGGGGGGAAAAGGTTTGCATTTATATAGCGCTTGCTACCCCTGATGAGGTGTTGAAGTGCTTTTTCGGCAAGTAGCACGCTACTCTAGAACCCATAAAGGCTTAGTGGTGAATTTGTATGGTGAAATATGAAATTACTTTGAGTGGTGGACATGTTAGTCTGTTATTTGGATTGGAAAGGATAGTGGAGGGATAGAAGAGGAAAGGATTTAGAAATATATATATATGCTGCGTCAGCCGAAATGCGTCTCTCTGTGTTGCCGGGTCGGAGGAGGCCTAATGAAATAAAAAATGCCTGAATACTCAGCACTCTTCGTGTGCGTGCTCTCTTCCATGTGAAGCAGGGGTTTGTTTGATTATATATATATATATATATATATGTATATATATATATATATATATATATATATATTACCTACTGGCGGTCACCAGTAGGTAGTTATAGTTAGGACCTATTATCCATAGGAAACTCGTTTTTTGTTTTCTCAGTATCTTTGGCTCCGGTTGACGAATCTTCGCGAAATTTTCAAAACTCGTATCCCGCTCCGGTCAGCTCCTGTCTTGAAAGTTTTGGGGTGATTCAGCAAGCAGGGGCCGAGAAAAAAGGGGGGTCCCAAAACGTGTTTTCTCCATGTTAATTCCCATAGGAAACTTTAGACACGGCTACAGCTCGAACTGCTGAACGGAATTACACCAAATTTGGCAAAAAGGTAGCCCTTGTTTCAGAAAGAGACCTTTTTTTTAAATGGAGTAAATCCGTTCAGTAGTTCCTGAGAAATTAAAAAAATAGAGGTCGGAAAATCAATTTCCCATAGGAAACTTGCTCAGGGGGTCCCACAAGGACCCCCAGGGCCAAAAAAAGCATTTAAAAAAAACAAAAAAACGGCGAGATTCGTGCACCGGGGACCATCACCTCCCCGGGGCTGTGCAATAGGTGGGAGGGGGGCCGTGCGGCCCCCCTCCTGGAGCCCGTGATGGCCCTGGGGACCGCCAGGGCCGGCTCCTGCAGTGTCCCGGGGTGCCCACCCCCAGGCCACTGCTGTTTGCAATGACAGGGCGGGAGCCACGCGGCTCCCGCCCTGTCATTGCAAACTGCTTTGCTTCATTGAAGCGAGAGCAGGGAAACCTGCTCTCACTTCAATGAAGCAAAGCAAATTGCTTTTCCACAAGGGGAGCTGCATGTTAGCAGCTCCCCATGTGGAAAAGCAATGCCGGCTCCCGCAGGATGCGGGGAGCCGGCGGGACCGTGGGGGCATTGGGGCTCCCCCATGGTCCCCAACGGATAGGGCCTGCCCCGGGGGATGGGGTCCCCGGGGCTAGAAGTGGCCCGGGAGGGGGGCCACGCGGCCCCCCTCCCCCAAAAAAATAAAGGCCGACCTGGGGGATGGGGTCCCCGGGGCCAATAGAGGCCTCAGGAGGGAGGCCACGCAGCCCCCCTCCATAAAAAAAAATATATATTTGGCCATGCCCCGGGGGATGGGGTCCCCGGGGCCGGAATTGGCCACGTGAGGGGGGCCCACGCGGCCCCCTTCCCGTTAATATATATATATTTTTTTAAATGGGGTTCAGGCCCTGGGGGATGGGGTCCCCAGGGCCCAAAAAAAGTAAAAATAAGGGAAGCCACACAGCCCCCTTCCAAAAAAAATAATTAAAAAAAACACGCGATCGTGCCTGAGGCCCGCCCCTCCCAGCAACACTCTGCAAACGCGCCCTGTGGCGCGTTTTAAGTTGGGGAATTAATTCCCCTTCAATACTGGGGGTCCCTGGGGGCCAACTAGCCCACCAGGTACCTCCAGTAAGCGCCACAGGGCTGCGTTGCAGAGAGGTGGTCCAGGCCACGCCCCTTGTTACACCTCTCTGCAACGCAGCTCTGTGGCGCTTACTGGGGGTAAGTGGTGGGCTAGTTGGACCCCAGGGACCCTCAGGATTCAAGGGGACTTTATCCCCCAACTTAAAACACGCCACGGGGCGCCTTTGCACAGTGGTGAAGGGAGGGGGCGGGCCTGAGGTGATATGTGTGCAAACACGCCCTGTGGCGCATTTTAAGTTGGGGAATTAATTCCCCTTCAATACTGGGGGTCCCTGGGGGCCAACTAGCCCACCAGGTACCTCCAGTAAGCGCCACAGGGCTGCGTTGCAGAGAGGTGGTCCAGGCCACGCCCCTTTTTACACCTCTCTGCAACGCAGCTGTGTGGCGCTTACTGGAGGTACCTGATGGGCTAGTTGGACCCCATGGACCCTCAGGATTCAAGGGGACTTTATCCCCCAACTTAAAACGCACCACGGGGTGCATTTGCACAGTGGTGAAGGGAGGGGGCAGGGCCTGAGGTGATATGTGTGCAAACACGCCCTGTGGCGCATTTTAAGTTGGGGAATTAATTCCCCTTCAATCCTGAGGGCCCCTGGGGGACAACTAGGCCCCCAGGTACCTCCAGTAAGTGCCACAGGCCTGCGTTGCAGAGAGGTGGTCCAGGCCAGACCCCTTTTTACACCTCTCTGCAACGCAGCTCTGTGGCGCTTACTGGAGGTACCTCGTGGGCTAGTTGGACCCCAGGGACCCTCAGGATTCAAGGGGACTTTATCCCCAACTTAAAACGCGCCACGGGGCGCGTTTGCACAGTGGTGAAGGGAGGGGGCGGGACCTGAGGTGACATGTGTGCAAACACACCCTTTGGCGCGTTTTAAGTTGGGGAATTAATTCCCCTTCAATCCTGAGGGTCCCTGGGGGCCAACTAGCCCACCAGGTACCTCCAGTAAGCGCCACAGGGCTGCGTTGCAGAGAGGTGGTCCAGGCCACGCCCCTTTTTACACCTCTCTGCAATGCAGCTCTGTGGTGCTTACTGGGGGTACCTGGTGGGCTAGTTGGAGCCCGGGGACCCTCAGGATTCAAGGGGACTTTATCCCGCAACTTAAAACATGCAACGGGGCGTGTTTGCACAGTATTGAAGGGAGGGGGCGGGGCCTGAGGTGACATGTGTGGAAACACGCCCTGTGGCGCCTTTTAAGTTGGGGAATTAATTCCCTTTCAATCCTGAGGGCCCCTGGGGGCCAACTAGCCCACCAGGTGCTTCCAGTAAGCACCACTGCACTGCATTGCAGAGAGGTGGTCCAGGTCACGCCCCTTTTTACACCTCTCTGCAATGCAGCTCTGTGGCGCTTACTGGAGGTACCTGGTGGGCTAGTTGGACCCCAGGGACCCTCAGGATTCAAGGGGACTTAATCCCCCAACTTACAACGCGCCAGGGGGCGCGTTTGCAGAGTGGTGGAGAAAGGGGGCATGGCCTTTGTCTACCTCTCACCAATCCCACTGCGTGTGGCTTACTGGAGGTAAAAGGTAGGCTAGTTGGCCCCTAAAGGACACCCAGCAGTGAAGGGGACTTCAATCCCCATCCAAGAGCGCGCCAGGGAGCGCGTTTGTAGAGTGGTGGGCAAAGTGGGCGTGGCCTGGTATGAGTACTTACCAGTGCTGCTGTGTGGGACTGACTGGAGGTAATAGTTTGGGAAGTTGGCCCCCAAGGATGTCCTTGGGGGCCAACTACCCTCTTGTTACCTCCAGTAAGTCCCACACAGTGGGATTGCTAAGACGTCTTCGGAGGCCATGGCCCCCTTTCTCTACCACTCTGCAAACGTGCCTCGTGGCAGACTACGGGATGGGAGATGAAGTCCAATTTTGTCCTGAGGGAGTTTGGGGCCAAGAATCCCTCCTGGTACCTCCTGTAAGTCCTACGCAGCGGAATTCCTGAGCGTTGATTGGACGCCCAGCACCCTTTCTCCACCACTCTGCAAACGCGACTACTAGTTAAAGTAGCATATTTCTGCAACTCTGACTTAGAGGTAGTTTTAATCCCCCTGCCCTATTATGTACTAGGGCCTTACAGAGGAGGTCATGCTAATCACAGGGGTACCCCAACGCATAGTGTTCCCTAGTGTATGTAGGTGTTTTCACTGTATTCTAAGTGTCTTTTAGCATAGCACTGGCTCTAGGCCTACTTAGTTAGACTCACTTACCAACAGTCACCATCTGATAAAGTTGTGGGCACAGGATGATTTTGCAACAAGGCATCTTTCTGCTCCTCTGTTGGTTCTTTCTGCACATGTCTTGCTTCTTCCTGCACTTTTCTTCGTCTTTGTGGACTTCTGTTGCTTCTTTCTATTTCTTTTGCTTCTTTCTGTGCGTTTTTTCTTCTTTCTTCACATGTCCTACCTCTGTAGGCATAGTTAGAAACTAGCATTTAAAAAACCTTTGAAATTCACTTAAAAAACCATAGGTTTCAGGCATGTTATAGTTAGAAATTAGCATTTAAAAAACCTTTGAAATTCACTGGAAAAAACCATAGGTTTCAGGCACGTTATAGTTAGAAATTAGCGATTAAAAAACCTTTGAAATTCACAGAAAAAACCATAGGTTTCAGGCATGTTATAGTTAGAAATTATCAGTTAAAAAACCTTTGAAATTCACTGAAAAAACCATAGGTTTCAGGGGCGTTATAGTTAGTAGGACATTTCACTCGTACAAAACCAGAGAAATTCCCCCGTTATAGTTAGTTCAGCTAACTATAACTTGCGCCCCCGCAATGCACTGCTGATGACGTCACATATTGCATCACTCATGACATGGTCAGTGACATCACTGATGACATCACTGATGACATCTCAAATGACATCACTGATGACATCACTGATGACTTCATCCATGTGATAATTTCATGCATCTTCTCACACCCTAATATAACTTTTGATACACCCACTCTAAATTACAGACTGCCATTCTCAAAACCATAGACACTCCAACACCAATAACTACATACCCACTCACTGATTCTTAGGTCTACGCACACATCCAATCACTCACCCGTACAGTCACTCATACTTATGGTCACTCAGTACAGGACTATCATATGCACTCATACACCTATATAGACACTCACACACCGCCACTCATCCATAGAGGTACTCACACACCTAGTCAGTCATGCAAATAATTAATCACACTGCCATTTACTCACCTATACAGTTATACACACACCAGCTCACTTACTCATACAAATACTAGCACATTCTTACGCTCTTATACAATCACTGATACAAGTACACACTCATCCATACAGCCACTCTCACAATCACACACTCTCACTTATAGCCATTTGTATAGTCCAACACACATATATACTGCCTTTCACATATGTAGTTACTCACACATGTACCACTGAGATATACCTTCACTCACTAACACACCCATACACACACTCACCCACCCATACAGTCCATCACAGATGCACTCTTGAAACCATGCACCCAGTGAATCACCCACTCACACATCTATGCACAGAGTCACATACACCCCACCCACACAAACACTCAGGCACCCATACAGATACTCAGACAACAATCAATAACCCATGTAGACACTCATGTAGCTATTCACAAACCCATGCAGCCGCTTACACACCAACAGACAGACGGATACAGACATTCACACAGTTTAGTCACTAACCCATGCATTCAGTTAGATATGTTTAATCACTCACTTATAGAGTCAGTCACGCACCTACTAAATCATCCATTCAGACACTTATACACCCACTCATTCTTCAATACGCCTTTCCCTATATATATTAAACATATTTAAACTTTACAGAAACACACAGTCACTGGATGATGTTATCAGTGATGTCATCAGTGATGTCACTGACCATGTCATGAGTGATGTAATATGTGACGTCATCAGCAGTGCATTGCGGGGCGCGAGTTATAGTTAGCTGAACTAACTATAACGGGGAATTTCTCTGGTTTTGTACGAGTGAAATGTCCAACTAACTATAATGCCCCTGAAACCTATGGTTTTTTCAGTGAATTTTTAAGGTTTTTTAAATGCTAATTTCTAACTATAACGTGCCTGAAACCTATGGTTTTTTCAGTGAATATATATATATATATTTATATATATATATATATAAATGTGCTTGTTTTGTAGCTCATAACAGTAGGAGGAGGAGGAGGCTTGGAATGAGTAAAAGGGAGGTGGGGGAAGCATCAGAGGGAAGGGCTTAGAAAGGCTTGTTTTGGGGAATCGGAATAGTAAAAGAGGTATGAGATGATGCAAGAAGGGGTAGAGTAGGGAAGAGTCCAGAAAGGGTTATTTTGGGGATCCTAATAGTGGTATGGGCTTTGGGATGAATGAGAGAGAGTGGAGGTAGAGGACATATTGATAGAGGTGTAGGGTGAGAAAAATGGTAGTGCTTTGGAAAGAGTAGTAGAAAGAGGTTTGAGATGAGTCAGAGAGTTGAGGTAGAAGATATATTGAGAGCGGTATGGAGTGAAAAATAGGGTAGTGCATTGGATATACTGAATTAGAAGAAAAGTAATAAATATGTAGATCCATAAGTACATGGAAGGTGTATAGATGCATAAAGGAAGGTAGTATATGTAGATTAAAGATGCATTTAATAAACTCCAGCTTTCAAGTGTTGTTGTCCTTTAAATTATTTGTATTTATTTATATATATCTATTTTTGTAAATCAATAGTGAAGCAATTGTAGATAAATAGTTATGATAAAAGATTTACTTATTTATGCAGTCACTTATATACATGTTGAAAACATAAAATAATGTAACTATCAGTATTATGTACATTTGTTAAGAAGAACTAATAAATATCTATATTTTTAAAAAAACATAATTATCCTACACGTTTATACAAAGCAATGCACATATATAGGTACATATCTTTTTTTTAAATGTATTTATCACTTTCCAGTTAACATAACATAAATACAGTTATACGTGTTCAAGTTACGGGTACAGATCTATACCGTAGTGGTTACATATAGCGTGCATTTATACAGTAATCATTACCTTATGCAGCAGTAATAACAGTAGGACTCCGGCCGATACCATCTTTGACAATTTAACTATTGGAAAAGTGTATTAGTCCACAGTTTACCCTGCATGTCGATATCACCCTCCCTCGTATCTTCATTTGCATGACGGACCTCTGACTCAGTGTCATCTGCACCCTCTGGTTCCCCAGTGTCCTTCCCTATCAGATATTGTTGGAATAGAACCCAGAAAACTTTGGGTCAGTTCTGAAGAGGTATCAGTTTATTGTATGTATCCGCCTGAGTGTTGCAATATATCATATCTTTGGTCCATTCTTCTACAGTTGGGACTGGACCTTTGGCCCACCACATTGCCACCCGTCGTTTGGCTAGAAGCAAACCAATAGCCACCAGGCTACGCACGCTCTTACCTAGTTTTCTGTCATATGCCAATAAGGCAAGAATTGGGTCAGGGATAAGAAATAGTCCAGTGATTTATTTTATTTATTTATTTTTAGAGTTTTCTATAGCGCGAACAAGACCCCGGGTGGGGTATCAGAGCGCTTGGGGTATCAGAGCGCTTTACAAGGAAAGCAGAGTAAGTATAGAACATTTTGCAAAACAACAAAGAAGACAGATTATCAAAAAATATTACTAACAAGGTTCGGCATGTAGCAGCAACGAAAATGGAGCAGTAGGAACAAGTTCGAGTACGCTAAGTCATAGGGGCAAAGGAGTCATTAAGGGGAGTGAGGAACAAGTTTGAAGTCGTTGACTGATTCAGTGCCTTGCGTAATTAAGGGAGGAATTTGCTCATCAGGAATGATTTTGCTTCCCTTTTAAATAGTGGTGTAGAAGAGATTTTTCTAATGCACGGAGGTAGCGAGTTCCATATTCTTGGCGCCGCTCCGGTGAATGCTCTGTCAGACGTTTTTTTCTTGCTGAAACGAGAGGGTTTCAGGAGTAGATTGTCGGTGCTCCTAGAGTGTCTGTTTCCTCCTGACAAGGTACGTTTTTGGGATAGGTACTGGGGGGTATTGTGGTGTAGAGCTTTATGGGTGATGCAAGCTATCTTTAGGTAGATTCTAGCTTCATAGGGTAGCCAGTTGAGCGCCTTCAGGTGTTGCGACATGTGGTCGAATTTCCTGGTTCCTGTTAGGAGTCTTGCTGCTGCATTGAGATAGGCTTTTAAAGGGGCTGTCGAGATTTTGGGAAGCCCTGAGAGGGTGGTACATCCATACTCCAACCTCGAGATGACTAAGGCCTGAACTGCAGTTTTGAGGTCATGGAGTCCACCAGAGTCGGTGTGCAATTCAGAGCCATGATCATCTTGGTCCAGTCCTTTATCTCCAGAGAGTTTTTAGTGGGGGAAATTAAAAGAAATTCCGTTTTTTGCGAGTTTAGCTTGAGGAAGTTGGTCGTTAGCCAGCGAACGGTCTTTTCGAGAGCTTGATTCATCATCTTTATCTCTTCAATGGAAGAGATCTTGATGTAAAGTTGAGCGTCGTCTGCGTACATGTGGTAAGAGATATTTGCTTGCTGTAGTAGCTTGGTTAGTGGTTCGACATATAGGTTGAATAGCGTGGGGGATAGGGTTGAGCCTTGTGGTACTCCAAGTGGGTTGGGTGAGGAGTGAGAAAGATTTTTGTTCACCAAGAATGATTGCGTTCTGTTTTCCAGAAAGGATTTGAACCATTGGAGGACTGTGCCAGATAAACCCATCCTGTATTCCAGTCTTCTCATCATTTTGTCGTGATTGACCGTGTCGAATGCTGATGAGAGGTCGAGCAGAACTAGTAGGCAGGTTTCATTACGGTCAAGGGCGAGGAGGGCGTCGTCTACTACATGCAGAATGGCTGTTTCTGTGCTATGGCCGGGTCTGAAATCCGATTGGCAGTCGTTCAGTAGTTTGAAATCCGTGATGTGTTGGTTCAGTTGTTGCTGAACGCATTTTTCCAGGACCTTGGCTAGCATGGGAATGTTGGTTATAGGTCGGACGTTATTCGGGTCGGAGGCGTTTGCTGTCGGTTTTTTTAGGATAGGGGTGACTTGACCATTTTTTAGGCAATCCGGGATGTGACCTTGCATTAGCGAGGCATTGATGATTTTGGTCCAGACAGGGGAGATGTAATGGTGGATGTGGGGTAGGGAGTTTGAGGGGACAGGGTCATTTAAGTGGTTGTTGGGTTTGATAGTTGCTAATGTTTTGGTGATGTCACTGAGAAAGTAAAGTTTGAAGGTAGACCAGTGAGAGTTATTTTTGGGCAAAGGTAGATCTGGTTGTGTAGGATTTTTAGCTTGTGTGTTCTTTGGGGTGGCTGAGTTGATAGCTGCCGTCCTTAGCTCGAGTTGGAGGGAGTTAGTTTTTGCTGTGAAGAATGAGGAAAATTCTTCACTGCTAAGCTGTGATTTCGATGTCAAGAGTGCGGTTTTGGCCAATTTGTTAGATTGTTGTTTTAGCATTTCAAAGAGTTTCTTCGGTCTATTTTTGGCATTGTCTAGTTCTGATCTAAAGAAGTCTTTTTTTGATTGAAGAATACTTTTATTATAGGAGTTTCTAGATTTCCTAAGTAGTTTGAGTTGGAGGGGGGAGGGATGTTGTCTCCATTTGCGTTCAGTTAATCTTAGTTTACGTCTCTCTTCATTCAGGGCTCCTGTGAACCATGGGTTTTTGTCTTTGTCCGGTATTCTTTTGAGTTTTGGTGGGGCTACATGGTCCAAGATATTGGTCATCGTGGAGTTGTAGTGAGCAGTGAGGTCATTGATGTCTGACATGTTATTGGGAGGAGTAAGAACTTTCTCACAGTGGGAGGCGATGTCGTTCCAGTTGAGGTTTTTCATGTCGCTTATCCAGTGTTTAGGCTTGACTTGCTGTGAGTAAGTTTTCTTTCTAGCGGAGGAAATTTGGAAGGTGATAGTGTGATGGTCTGACCAATCACAAGGGGTGATCGAGATAGATTCGATCATTTTTTCTTTAGAGATGATCCATTAAGCGTGTGAAATACCTACTCCCAGAACTCTGAGATTTTAGGACAGTGCCAGGCTACATGCAGGAACCCGGCATCCCGCTCTGCGCAGCGGTAGCAAACGGCTGAGTCCCGAATGCCGTACCCACAGAGCCTCTCCGGTCTGTAGTATACCCTATTTAAGTATTTAAAATGAATGAGGCGGTTCCTACCATTTAATGAAATTCGTCTAGTCACCTTGCAGCAGTAGTGCAAGCTGTCATCATCTATTGTGCAGGCTAAATCTGTCTTCCAATCCTGTCGCACTTTCATTAAAAGTGATCTTCTGTTTTCTTGCGTAAGTTTATCGATTCTTGTGACAAATTTAGTTGGACTGGGTGTGCGGATAATGTGGGTGAGTGCTGACATCTCTGTTGGTTCCTGCAAACCTTTGCACAATATTTCTTGTAATGCGTGTCTGACTCTAAAGTTCTGATATTGGTCCAGGGTAGTGTGTTCACGTCCCTCCGCTTGTATATCCTCCCATTTGCACAGGCCCCTATCTTGGAACAGATCTCCTGTCTCAGTGATACCCACCCTCTGTAGGGCCCTGGAGACTTCCCTTTCTCTGCCTGTCGGGATCCAGGTGCACCACTCTAGGGGGATCAGAGGAGAATACATGAGGGCACCCGCTTGTCTGTCTAGCAGGTTTCGCCAGGCATGAATCGTGGAATTAAGGGAGTCTAACGTGCTGTGTTTTCTGACTGGTGTTTTAAGTAATACGTGTGGTAAAGAAGTCCGGTCAGAAGCATCTGTCTCTATGTGTAAATGTGGGAGGGACTTCGGGCCATGTATCCATGCGTGAGCATGTGAACTTTGGGCTACCTTGTAATTGGGGCTCCCGGTTTTATGGTATTTATTTTTTTGCCATTTCTGTCTGTATTTATCCATATTTATTTTTTGCTAGTTTTATCTGTATTTATCCATATTTATTTTGGGTTTTGTGGAAAAATTAAGCTGAAATTAGTATATTTCCACATTTATTTAACCAATAAATATGCACTCATGCTTGAATGTCTGCTTGGTTTCAGGTGTGTAAACACCCGCAGAAGATAAATCAGTGCACTTATATGAAAAAATGCACATTTCTGTATCAACCTTGTGCATATCTACTACTGTTAATGCCTCTTTACTAAAATTCCGTTCTTTTTAACCCCCTTATCCATCAATCCACACATCTATTGGCCTGGCAGTCATTGCAGACAGTATTTAGAATTACTCAAAAAGCAACCCAATTTCCGTTTTTATCCATATTTAAAAATAGATACAGACAAGAAAATGAATGTTTTCTGTCTGTATTTATCTGTAAAAATCAGTAAAAACGGAAAACAGGTGCACCACTTTAGGGGGATCAGAAGAGAATACATGAGGGCACCCACTTGCCTGTCTAGCAGGTTTCGCCAGGCATGAATCGTGAAATTAAGGGAGTCTAACGCGCTGTGTTTTCTGACTGGTGTTTTAAGTAATACTTGTGGTAAAGAAGTTGGGTCAGCAGCATCTGTCTCTATGTGTAAATGTGGGAGGGACTCCGGGCCATGTATCCATGCGTGAGCATGTGAACTTTGGGCTACCTTGTAATATAGATCAAGGTCTGGGGTGTTAAGGCCCCCCATGGGTTTCCCACTTAACCCTTGGTTGTTTACCTGCCCAGGCTAACTTAATCAAGAGCGATCTAACAGTGATGAAGATATGTGCTGGCAATAGCATAGGAATATTTTGAAAGAGAAACAGGAATCTGGGGAGGATTATCATTTTCATCAGTGAAATCCTTCCAAGGAGTGAGAGTGGTAGCCTAAGCCAGTTATAGCTTCTTCCAGCTTACTAAGCGCTTTACCATAGTTATCCGTAAGTACTACTGCAGGATCGGTATGCACTTGTATACCTAAATAGCAGACCGAGTACGTGGTCCACTGTAGAGGAAATTCCAGGTTTGTTTGAAATGTAGCTGGGGTTAAGGGAAAAATTAAGGATTTGGCCCAGTCAATCTTAAAGCCAGACAGTTGACCAAAGTGAACCACTTCCATAAGGACAGGGGAGAGGTATTGCTCAGGTTCCCTAACATAGAGTAGCATGTCGTCAGCGTAGACTGATGCAATCAAGCGGTAGCCTGAGAATCGCACCCATCTGTGCCCGTGATACTCTCTCAATGCACGCAGCAGAGGTTCCGCTATCAATCCATACAGTAATGGGGACAAGGGGCATCCCTGTCGGGCACCCCGAGAGATGAGTATAGGAGATGTAACTTTGTTTCCCAGTCTAATTCTAGCGATCTGGGCATTGTACAGTATCATTACGAGTTGGATACAAAATCTCACGTCGTAGGACTGCTTCCATAAATGGCTATTCAACAGAATCAAAAGCTTTTTCAGCGTCTAGAAAGACAGCAGCAGCTTTGACTGCTGGGTCAATGTTTTGCATGGTGCCGAATACGATCCTGAGATTGTATGTCAGGTTACAACCGGGGGCAAAGTCTGCCTGTTCTGCACCTACTAACAGCAGGATCAGGGGGGCCAACCGGTTAGCAAGGATTTTGGCAAAGATTTTTGTATCTACATTTAATTAGGATATGGGTCTATAAGATGAGCAGTCATTTGGGGGTTTCCCTGGCTTAAGAAGAGTGACAATTATAGCTTCTCTCATAGATGGGGGCATAGTTTTGTTGACAACCATTTCCTCATAAAGAGTAATTAGATGAGGTATAAGTAGGTCTTGGTAGGTTTTGTAAAAGGCAACTGTTAGTCCGTCTATGCCAGGCGCGATCCCCGCTCGCATTGTTTTCAGAGCAGCTCGGATTTCTCTAGGATCTAATGGGACCATAAGATGTTCTCTGTGTGAGTCAGCGAGCCATGTCATCTGGATATGTCCCAAGTTGTCTTTCGCTGCTGCATGGTCTGGTATTATCCGAGACCTATATAAATCGGCATAGTAATTACAGAATCTATCCGCAATACCATCTATGTCATGTATCAGGCTTCCATCCTCATGTTTTATTTCTATAATCGTTCTGGACTCTCTCTTTGGGTGCTGTAAGCTAGCGAGAATGGCCCTGGGGCGTTCGCCCTCCCCATATATTGGCGCAGTAGCATATTTGCCCAAATGTTTAACCTCATTATCTGCCGTGTCGTGGTACTCCTCAAGTGCTTGCTTAATGCCATCCAACCACTTGGTATCACCAGTCTGTAAATGTGTTTGTTCCAGTTGCGCTATTTCATTTTCTAACCTAAAGAGCCTATCTTGTATGGAGCGAAGTACTCCTGCATGTTTTGAGATGGCAATTCCCCTAATATACACTTTGAACGACTCCCAAATTGTAGAGAAAGAAGTGACATTCTATATTGTGGTCAAAGAAACTCTCTATGGAAGTGGCTATTTCCGTCCGGAACACTGGGTCCTGTAGGGAATAGTGGGGGAACCGCCAAGTAAAGGGGGCAAATTGGTCTACGCTAATTTCTAAGTCTAATATGACAGGGGAGTGATCTGAGTATGTCCTCGGGAGTGGCTCACAAGAAGTAACCTTGGGAAGGAGGCTTCTGGATATCAACCAGTAATCTATCCTGGTGTGTGTATCATGTGGTGCTGAATAGTGAGTGAATCCTGGGGTAGTGTGAGTGTGCTGCCGCCAAACATCTAGTAAACCCAGCTGGTCCATAATATCTGTTATTGCCCATGCTGCCGCGGCAGGCCGTCTGGTCAGACACTTGCAACGGTCATAGGAACGATCCAATATGCAATTAAAGTCTCCACCCCAAATTTGTGGAAAGTCCATAACATTGAGTAGGCTAGAAGCTAGCTCGTGATAAAAATGTGGGTCATCATGATTGGGGCCATAGATATTCACTAGATTGAATCCCTCTTTATAGCATCTGGTGATGACGAAGCTGACATTAGTGTCTATTTCTGTTTCCTGTAATGTAAGGCCTGATTTAGAATTGACCCATGTAAGGACCCCTCTGGCATGGGAGGTGGAGCCTGCAGTGCAGTATTGCCCTTGTAGCCATCTGTGGGTTAGCATGTGACTGTTAGAGACTAAATGCGTCTCCTGAATCATAGCAATATCAACCTGGTGTCTTTTTAAGTATGCCACTACCTTACGTAGCTTTCTATGGTCATTTAGGCCTCGGACATTCCATGTTAAGAGCCTAATTCTGTTACTCATGATTCTTGGAGTCCTAAATGTGGTCATACTATCTGTAAATTCAAGACGCTATTCCTATGCATATAGGGTGCTGCTATTCTAATCGTAAAAACACGAATAGAAACATTGCCCCCTAAGAACATCCCTTCCACACTATGCAATCCCCAACCAGGCATAGTTGATCAATCACCCTCCCCCCCACATAAACCAAGCAAGCCCCCAGTAATAACAGTAACACAGTGTGGATAACACGTGGGGGCAGATGTTGCAGGCATTAAGACTTATTCATAGCCAGCCAAACCCGTATCCTAAAGCATAGAGAATGCTTCCCTTATATATAACATAATAGTTTTTGCAAACCTCCATTCTATTGATCTATCCCACCTTCCCGCTTACATCCTTAATACAGTTTGTTTCTGCTGTACTATCAAGAGGAGGGATAACTGAGATATGGAATATCTTAATTCGTTCCCCAGGGAAATATATATTACAGTTACAATTCCGTTAATGACTCTTGTGTTGTAGCATGGTGAGCAAAGTCTCAGCAGCCAGCAAACAAAACAAGGAAGAAATAAATAAAACAAAGAATAGGCTCACTTTCCTTGTCCATGAGAGTTACCTTGACCTTAGAAGGCAGGACGGACCCATCACACTTCAAACACAGTCTCGATCACCACATCAGTAAGTCAATGATGGGATGGTAGTGCTAGCCCCTACTCATTATTCCTCAGCGTCTGAGGCGTTGTCGTCCTGAACGGTTTGGGACCTCAGAGATCCCTTCCGGAGTATGTTGTTTTTTCTCTTTTTCAGGAATTGCAACGCCTGCTTTGGTTCGGTGAAAATGTGCGCTTTCCTATCTGCATGTATCTTCAGTTTTGCAGGGTACATCATGTTATATTTTAAGTTAAGATTCTGAAGTTTCCGTTTCACAGGCATAAACTGTAGTCGAGCTTCTTGCACCTGCTGTGTGAAGTCTGGGTAGAAGAAGATGTCCATGCCTTCATATCGAAGTGATTGTAATTCTCTGGCCTTCCGGATGGCAGAATCTCTATCCCTATAGTTGAGCACCCTAGCAATGATGGGGCGAGGGGGAGCACCCGGCACAGGTCTAGGGGCCAAGAAACGATGTGCGCGCTCAACGATAAAAATGTTCGAAAATGTGTCCCTGCCCAGGAGAGTGATCAGCAGGTGTTCGACAAAGAGCTCCATGCTCAGAATGTTAGTGGATTCGCCAATCCCAAATATGCGCAGATTATTTCTCTATAGCGTGCTTTCAAATCCTCCGTCCTGGCCTACACATTGTGTAGCAGTTTGTCCATTTTGGTGGTCGTGAGTAGGTTGGAGTTTAGCGCATCTTCCGTGTCTGAGACCCTTTTCTCTACTGTGTCCAGGCGTTCCGTGTGTTTGTACAGACGTTCGGACATTCTGTCCATTCGGAATGTGAGGGCATCAATCTTCCCGTCTACCTTAGTTAAACTGTGCTGCATTGCTGACAATATTTGTTTTAGATCCGAGTCCACCGACGTATCCCCCATCTCCGATCCTGATTCTGAGGCATTCTTCTCTATGTCCTGTTGCCTGGGGATCCTTCACGGTTCAAATTGTAGTTTGGATTGGGACTTTTCCGTTCTTCCCATAGTGAAATTATTCTGGTACTTCGAATCTCAAAGGCGACACCATGTCCAGTTGCAAGCCGCGGGACTCCCTTAGTTGTGCAAAGCACTGCGCAGGGACCCAAGGACAGTGTCAACAGGCTTCAGGTGGTCTAGGCGCTGCGGCTTCCCTGGCAGAGTGCCCCTCAGTTACCCCCAGACTATCACAGACAATCGGCCAACTAGCACGCTGATGGGCCAATGCCCCTGGGACAGCAGCCTCTTTACTCCTTATTCTGGATGCCAGTAGACCCTACGGGGTGCAGGCGCTCCACAGGGCGAAGGGCTAATGTATGGGTGACAGAAGTATATAGAATGCGGCTCTGGTCACTGGACCCAACCACTGCGCCCGCCCGTGTACCAATTAGCGTGCTTCTGGGGGCCTATAATGCAGGACTGCCACCTCCAGCCAGGCCTCCGCTCAAAGCACTCAAACCTTGGACGACTCTTCTTAAGCACAAAGACTCAGGATCCTCCAGGCAACCCTATTCCTTATTGAGCAAGCCAATCTGCCAAAGGCCGTCTGCCGCTGCAGTGAATTATCTCATGCGGGCACCCAGGGACGCCTAGACCTTGTGTCGGCCTAGGCTTCTCACCCCCTCTGTTGCTAGTTGATGCTGGCAGGCTGCGCAACGGGGGGGCGCTGGGCATACGCTGTCAACCAGAGGGCGCCTCTTAGCCCGAGGCTCTGCATCACAGCCGGTCCGGTCAGTCAGGGAAGAGTCGTTGTGCCGTCATGTTGGCCCTCGAGTCCCCTCGGCGGCACCCGGTCCCGGTTGCCGCCTTCACTCGGGACCGCCGATGTTCCAACAAAGAATGCGGAGGCTGCGCACTGATCCGGGTTAGCAGATAGACCGGCGACCACAGCACCTCACGTCGCAGTTCCCAACGCGCGGTCTCCAGAGGAGACGAGCAGGCCTCTCGATCATGCCCTAAGCTAGGCTGAGGGCCGGGACCTGGGCACAGCTCCCCACACTGGTTACTACTTCGACGATTTTGCTCGCGATTCGAGCAGCTCTCGTTCCCTGGGAGAATCTAGGGTTTCAAGGAGGGGTAGGAAAGATAAATTTATAAATGGGAAAGCAGGATTGTGGAGGATTTATCAATGGGCTCGTGGAGCTACTCTATAACGTGGCCATCTTTGGGCCAGGCAAGCTCCGCCCCTCATATATAGGTACATGTTTATTGTACAAATAAATGCTTATATACAGAGAGATATGCATATATTTCTGTTTGCGTATGGTGGTTATGTGGGGAAGAGCCAATTCTTGAGTAGTTTACTGAAGTTAAGTTGGTTATCCGTGGATCTTATGTTGAGGGGGGTAAAGAGTTCCATAGTTTGGCTGCTTGAACAGAGAATAATGTGCTGCTCATGTTTTTTTTCTTGTATCTTGGGATTTTGAGGCGAGGTGCCACTCTAGAGTGGAAGTTCCTGTGTTGTATGTGTTTAATGATTTTATTCCTGATGAAGAGTGGTCCTGTTCCATGTATCGTTTTGTGGGTGATACAAAGCAGCTTGAAAGTGGATCTTCTGGCAACTGGAACCAATGCAGGGCTTTTAAGGCAGGAGAGATGTGGCTTGCGGTTTTATATGTAAGAGTAGTCTGGCAGGCAAGATCTGAATCACTTGTAGTCTTTTCATGGTCTCTAAAGGTGATCCGTTGTAGAGGCTATTGGCGTAATTGAGTTTGGACAGAATAAGGGAGGTGGTAGCCTGGACCTTTTGTGGAAATCCCAAGTGGGGGAAGATTTGTCACAGAGTTTTTATAGTAACAAAGCTTGATCTTCCTACTTTGTCCACTTTGGCATTCATCAATAGCTTGGAGTCCATGGTCATTCTGAGGTTTCTTACTTCCTTCGATACGTTAGGCAGTGTGCCTAGATCATCAGGCCACGCAGGGGGCAGGTCATAATATTTCCAATCGCCACACATGAGTATTTCTGTTTTAGAAGCATTCAATTTAAGATGGCTCCAAATCATCCATTGATCCACGGCTATGTGACAACTGAAAATCAGTGAGTTTCCAATATGTTTGGGGCATTCCAGTTGAAGAAGTATTTGCATGTCATCTGCATAGTTATAGCACGTGAGGTGAAATTGATTGATCAGTGCCGGTAATGACTTCATGTAGATGTTGAAAAGCATGAGCGAGATAATAGAGCCTTGAGGGACCCCTGCTTTCGTGAAGTACGGTTTGGACAAGAAAGTTGGGGTATGGATGACATTAGTTCTGTTGCTAAGGTAGGATGCAATGCAGTCTAGAGCAATCCCCTCTATGCCAGCTTCATAGAGTCTTTGTATCAGAGTGTCATGGTCAACCGTGTCAAAGGCAGCCAAGAGGTCCAAGAGAAGTAGCGCTGCAACACCGTTGCAGTCAACTGTGTTCTTCAGGTCATTTCAGATGGCAAGGAGGGCAGATTATGTGCCTCTTCCTGGATGGAATCCCGTTTGGAAGTTTGTATTCTTTAGTAATGGGCTTATGCATAACTTCTTGACTTCTTCTGGAAATATTCCTGTAGTTAAGGAGTTGTTGATGATCCTCCTGATTGGGGTGGCAGCAGAGGTTGTTACTAGAAGAATTGTCTTGAAGGTTTGCGGTGGGCACGGGTCAGAAGGGCTGCCGGCAGGCCTGCTTGCTTTGACCAGGTCCATAAATTCATCTAGTGAAATGTGTTGGAAGGAACAGAGAGGCTGGGTTAGAGTATTCTTGCATTGTTGTTTTGTAAAAGGGTTAGTGCTGATGCTTTGTATCTGTTTTAAATATGAGTCCAACGTGTCTGCTTTGTCTGAGTAATGATTTGCCAATTTGTCTGTGAAATCTTGAGTAATGGAATGAGCTCCTTCTAGGTAATTTGTTTTACGAAATTCATTGAGAATTTTATAGAATTCTTTATTTGACATTTTGCATTTTGAATTCTGTCTGAATAGTATCTTTTCTTTGTTTTTTTGATAGCTGACTTGTATATCTGTTAATTTTCTGTAGTTGAAGTTTGTCTTGATTGGTGTTTGTTTTGAGTCAGGCACATTGCAGCTTTCTAATTTGTTGTTTTATCGCTTTTATCTCTGTATTTCTCCAAGGTGCTTGTTTTCTTTTGTTCTGTTGTGTGATGTTTAGTGGTATCAGAATATCAAAAGCTTCCTGAAGCCACTCATATAGTTTTTGAACAGAATTTATTGTTTCTAGATCTGTACTAGATGTTAGTTGTATTTCTAAATGCTCCAAATTGAGTCTGTTCCACGGCCGATAGGCGGATGCATGTAAGGTGGTTTTAGGTGCGTTGCTTAGAGTTGTTTTATGTTGGAAGGCAAGCAAATGGTGGTCTGACCATGTGACTTGAGTCATAGTTTGAAAGGTAACTAGCTCTGTATTATTAAAAATGACATCTAGGATGTGTTCAGCAATGTGTGTGGGTTCGTGGATGATCTGATGCAGGCTCAGTGGGTCTAGGCCAGCGGTGATTGTTTTGGGATGGGACATATTGGGTTTGCCAAACCAAATGTTGAGGTCACCCAGAATGCATAGGTTGGAGTGTAGTGTTATCAAGTTTGAAACTGTGTCTAGAAGTGTGTCTGTGAATGTTGCATTGCTAGGTAGAGGTCTGTAAAGGAGCAGGAGGTTACAGGAGGAAGATGGTGTAGGATTGCAGCTGGTGAAAAGGGCCTCACAATTTTTTATGGAGACATCATCAACTTTAGTGATTTGTAATGTTTGCCTGAACACAACAGCTAGTCCATATCATTTTTTGCCTATATGATTTTGGGTGATTGTTTGTTAGCCTAGAGGAGCGGCTTCATGCAGAACTGGAGCCATATCATCTCCCAACCATGATTCAGTTATGAATAGTATGTCTGGTTTTGCGTTAGTGAGAAGGAAGTAGATGTGATGTTTGTTTTTAGAGAATGATCAAGCATTTATTAGTAGACAGTTTAGAGAATGTACTTTGGTGATAGTGTGACTTTGTTTTGTAGAGGAGTGAGCAGTATTTTGTTGGCTTGCCCCAGGTATGTACTTCATGTTGGTATTAGGTATATAAGGATAGCAACTGTTAGCTTTTCTGTATCGTGTTCCTCATCTAGCAGGCTAAAAGATGCATTTTGATGGGTGTGCATGTGTAGGTGGTGGAGACGGTGTTTGAGAGTGAGTTGGTGCACTGTGTTGTATTTTTGGTGTAACCTTGTTGCGCAGTAGACATGGAGAAGCAAAGTTGCTCGTTGCTTATTTTGTTTGTGTCTGGAGCGGAAGGTGTATGAGTTGGGGTGGTGGTGCAGCATGTGGGTCATGTAGTAAGGTTCTAAAAAGAGAGTTGGTGTGTTTCTGTATATGTGTTATGTGTGGTGGAAGATAGGAGTTTGTTCATTTGTGTAGTTTGAAAGGTGGGTGTATGTTTGCAGTTTGTGATGGTAAGTATTATGAGGTGTTGCACTTGAGAGATTTTGTTGTGCTCGTGTGCATGATATGTTTTTTTTTTAGGAGAAGTGAAAGGAGGTGCTGATTAACCCTGGGCGTAAAACTCCACTCCGCTCACGGAGTTTGCGGATTTTTGGCAACTCCGCGTAGAACACGGAGTTACCGAAAACTCCACGCTCCGCACCGCACCGGAGCGGAGATTGTTTGTGTGTTCGTGTGCCCAAAATGTGTTTTCGCGCGCGCAGGAGCCACTTACCGGGTACCTGCGATCGCTGATGAGATTTCCCATCAGTTCGCGAGCGCCACGAGATTTGGTAGTCAGCCGCATGATCCCGCAAGAGTGTGCGATTGCGAACACGTCATTCGGGCGCGCCATCGGACTTCCTGCGGAAGTTTTGTGAAGATTGCGATCCCGAACACGCAGAATTTGCAATCTGGAGAAGAATCTCTCTCAAGCAGCATCAAAACCTTCTCGAAATGATGATTTGGATTAAAAAAGCTCCTCAGATTGACATTTGGCTGTACTTTTTTGTGCAAGGAGTCCTTTTTCTTTTTTTAACTTTTTTTTAAGAGGAAGGAAGTGCCCCAGAGTCTCCAACTTCCTGTTCCTGTCCAGCAGGCTCCTCCCAGTGCTTTGTCCATCTCCTGTTCACTTTTCATTTAAGTTTGGAGCTGGAAGGATCCCTCTTTGTGTCGGCTGCATCGTATATCATTGGATTTGAGGACTTTTGAAATTGAGATTTCACAAGTAAGTTGGAAAACTGGTGTTGTTTGATTGATTGGGGCATTGCACCTACATTTTTTGTACTTTTCATAGTTTTTTAAAAATGTATTGTGGTGGGTGGCCTGTAGTTTCAGTAGGGTCCTAGTTGTGTCTTTGTAAGTAATTTTTCTTCTTTTATAAAGGAAACATGTTGCACAGTTCACTACATGTTCTACAACTTGAAATCAATTTGCAATATTTATTTATTTAATTCACTAGCCCAGTAGTCTGCCAATAGGCCTTTCAGCCAGTAGGCCCAGAGCTACTCATGGGTGCATGAAACAACTGTTTCTATGGTGTCTGTTGAATTTAAATATCATTTAGGGCATGGATGGCATTGGATTGAAATGCAAAATGTGTTTTTTTGGGGTATTTCACTTTTTTTCATGTGTGTTAAATAAATGCCTTTGTTGGATGTGTGTGGTTGTTGTGTAACTTGCAAACCCTTTTTAGCCTTGTGGATTTTCGTTTTTGGCATTGTTGTATTAAAGCTGTGTTGTTTAGCATGCCTCCTTTGTCTGGCCAGTGTGTGAGTGTGTTTGTAATAGTGGGCCAACATTTGCCTTGGCTGAGCTTCCCCGTGTGGCCAGGGGCCATTTTATAAAGTTTGTGTCCATACAGGCCTGCTTGAGTTTATTGTTTTCCAGGCCTCCTGCTTGCTGTTGTTGTGAGTGACTGACCATGTGGCTGGTGGCTATTTTGTGGTGGCGGTAGTGCTTTTGCCATAGACCTGCATGTCTTCTTTCCTTTGTTCCTCTTGGCTTTTTGCTTCTTGTTGTGGGTGGCCTGCCTGGCCATGTGGCTGGCGGCCAATTTGTGAAGGCAGCCAGTGTGCTTTTGCCATAGGCCTGCATTGTATGTCCTCCCTTTCTTGTTGTTGTGGCCTGGCTATGTGGCTGGCGGCCATTTTGTGAAGGCAGCCAGTGTGCTTCTGCATTAGACCTGCATGTCTTTCCTTTGTTCCTCTTGGCTTATTGCTTCTATCCATTGTCAGCTGCAGCTCCCTAAATGCTGAATCCCGCGTGATGCACAATGCCAAACCGGGTCTGTTACATTTGCATTTTTGTTGTTGTTCTTTTTCTTTCCTAACCTTCCTCAGTGTACTGTACACTAGTACACCAACCATGAAAGCCCTTGTTTTTGTCAAAGTCTCACAAATGTCTACACTGTATTGTTATGTTTTTTTAATACCTGAGGTAATAAATTTAATTATATTAATAACACTAACAAGTGTGACCACACACTAAGTTATATATTATATTTGTGCGTTTGTACTAGTAGAAATTGAACCACAACAATGAATGCCACGTTTCATTGATGTTCTTCTTGCTTTTTTGGTTTTAGGTGCACAAAAGAGGAGGAGACGTCATCAACCATTGTACTGCCAGACAGAATTCCTGCTGCGCACGACGTCACGTGACGTGTGACCACAGACATCTCTTCAACTTGTGCCACTGCGTGCTGCTGCCATCTTCAAGATGGCCCCAAAGAAAGGTACTAGGTCCAGTACTAAGAAAGTTGCCAGTGAGAAGAAGGCACTGCCATTTACCAAGACCGGTATGTCGCCCAAGATCTTTTTTTGGAAAACAAGAATTGCGCCTGCAGCAGCGGTGTCCGGGGAGCCAGCTGGGAGCAGCACCCCCACTTCAGTGGACCCACCCCACCAACCAAGGCCCAAGCCCATGTCTGTTGCAGAGGCAGCCAGTCTAATCACGAGTCCGACGCCGACGAGCAGTGATGTTTAAATTGACTTATCGCAAAGTAGTACCCAATGAATGCAGGAATCTCAGATAAGTGGGCAACAACAGCCGCAACCACCGCCCCCAGTAGTAGTTGTTCCTCCCGAAGTAGGGGCAGTTCAGGAGATCAAGCGTCCTGCAGAGAAAGAAGAAGAGCAAGCCACTCTTTCATAAGATCCATTGTCTTCCAGATCCCCAGCAAGGAAAAGGAGGGTTAGTCCATCAACTTCTTCTGTAAGCCCCCCTTCTGATGATCTAGATGCCACTTGGAAGCCACCTCAGGCTGAGAGTGAGACACGCCACGAGACAAGGCTAGGGAAAAGGAAGGTTCCAGAAAGCCTTAGTGTTATGGAGGTAGATGTAGAAGAGGAGGATGATGATGACGAGCCAGCCATCATGGACATTAGTCCCGCCCCAGTGGAGACCGACATTACCCCATCCCAAATTGCTGTGAGGGATGTGGCACGGATACCACCAACACCACCTCCAGCTTTCATATTTCACCAGCAGCGACCTACATCCACCACAACCACCTCAGTAGAAATAAGGGTGGGCTAGGTTGGCAGAGTACCACTATGCGGAATTCTGCGGAGTTGAACAAAAACTCAGTGAAATTCCGCTCCGTAACTCCGTTCCATCTCATCCTAATTAATAAAACAGAAACCTCACATACCTTTGGTAAAAGAAGTAACTCTAGGGCATATTATCAAGGGCCTATCGCCGCTTTTGCGGCACTTTTTTGCTGCTAAAGCGGCGATAATTTTATCTCACTATTAGCAAGCTGCAGCAAACGGGCCTTAGCGCGATTTTTTGGGCGATAGTGGCCCGTTTTTTCATCTCAAAGCATGTTAGCGATATTTATCGCTAATTACATGCAAAGTAGGCGTTCCCGTGCAAAAAGGCACGCAAACACCACTACTCCATATTATCAAGGGGCTCCTTGAAATTCTGAAGAGCCAAAAAACTGGCTCTAACTGCAGTTAGAGCAGTTACTTAAGACCAGAAAATAGCTGGTCTTAAAAATGGTGATAAAACTTGGGCCCATATCTCTGCAGGTTTTGGCGCTGGCCAGCGCTGCAAGCAATGTTGCAGCGCTGCCCTGCTACAAAACTACAGTGCAGGAATGCGCACAATCAATAAGATAGTGTGCATACCTGTGCCCCAGTCATGAAAAGTGTTGCTGCGCTGCGACAAGACAGCGTTGCAACACTTCTCACTACGCCCTTCTTGCGACAGCATGGATGCGCTGTAATCACTGGACAGCGCTCCATGACGCAAGTAATGACAGATACGTCAGGAATCCTGACGTATCTGCGTGCGCTAAAGTCACGCATTGCTGCAGTTGTGTCACAACCATGACGCAACTCCAGCAATGCATGGGGCCAGCCTATCCCTGTGGCACTGCCTCACCCTCACGCCTGCCATCAGGCAGGCGGAAGGTACTGACACAGTGCAGTTCATGAGGGGTGCCCGAATGTCGGCGCTGTTGGAGATCCATCGGTGGTGGTTGCGCGCTGCGGTGTCATCGTTTGGAAGCATAGGTGGAGTGTTGGTGCGGAGGGAGTTGACGAGATGTTCTTCGCTGGCCTTGATCCAGCTGCGAAGGGGTGCAATGATGGCGGTGGCGTCCGGTCGGCAAGGTGAAGACGTGATGTTACCAATGATGGTCGGTCCAGGAGAGTCCGGTGTTGTGGCTGTAGTTGAAGTACCCGCTGGCGGAGGTGACATGCTAGACCGTGTGTCCTGCTATGTGGCCTGTTGAGGTGACTTGCTGCTTGCGTCTGATGTCGGTGACCCTCCCCAGGAGGGGGTGGTGCTCTGGTCACTGGGGTTGTCCAGGTGGAACTTGAGTTCACCGAGTTGGATGTCGTCGGTGGATGGGAGACCCTGGGTGCAATGAGGTCTACAATGGCATTGGAGAATGGGGGGCCATGGCCCGGGGGGGCCTGCCCATGAGGGTGCCGCAGAGGATGTTCCTGGGCTTGTTCCGGATCTGGGAGTTGACGTGGTCCATGGTCACCCTTGGCACATTACAGTGCGCTGTCAGTCGGAGTGTGCCTCTGTAGGTGATGGCAATGCCTCCTCCTTGACGGTCAGGGTGCTCCTTGTGGGTGATACTGCAGCTGTCAGTGATGGCAAAGGCGATGTCCGGCATTGAGCAGAGGTTGGTCCTGGCAGGCGAGGTGGCGTCCAGGGTTGATGGCGAGGAGAGTGCTGGCATCGTAGCGGTGGTGTGTCCAAGAGGAATGCTCCTTGGTGCTGAGCGCGGTCCAGGGGCAGATGGACGCAAACGGCGTAGCCTATGGGTTGCCTTTGGCACGGGAGACGACCATTACAATGCAGGCAGTACATTGTTAACAACGCAACTCCGACAACGCGGGTGCCTTAACATCGCATTTTATCACTACGCATTGTGAGGTCAGTAATGGGGTAATTTAAAATTTCTCAGGTGTGTATGGGTTTTGGGGTAAAATTTGTAAATGTATGTTTTTTTGCGGTACAATATGAAAAATGGGCTGTTTTTTGGGGTAAAATATGAAAAATGGGGTGTTTGTTGGGGTAAAATATGAAAAATGGGGTGTATTTTTGGGGCAAAATATGAAAAATGGGGTGTGCATCTGTCTCAAATGTGATTTTTGTGTATGTTTTGGGGGCTCAAAAAGGAATTCCAGGGTTCACGGTTGGGTTTGTGGTGCAAAGGTTAGTTTTGGGTTGCACTCACTGAAGTGGGAACAGTGATCTTTATGTCTGCACTATGCAACACCCAGTGTACTGTTGCAATGTGCCTAGTATTAGTATGCATTGGAATGGAATGCGAGGTGATGGGAAGCGTCTCAACTACGTATGTGCCTTTGGCACACGAGTGGTACGCCCGCTGTGCATGGGCGCACAGCGGCCACCATTGAGAAGTGTGGGGGGGCTGGATAGCTGTGAGGTGGTAAATGCCGGAAATAACACTGGATGGTGCGTGGACGCGGGGATGTGTGTGTGAGCGTGTGTTATTAAGAATTTATTGAGGGAAGTCTTACCTCGAAGCTGTTTCCCGTGTCTTTGTAGCTCCTGCGTCTGCTTCCAGGAAAAGGAAGTAGGCAGCCAGGCTCCCTCCCCTGAGTCAATCACAACGCTGTGATGCAGCGGTGGGATTGGTAATCGGCAACAGGACAAGTCATGCAGCCAGGGGCTGGATGGGTGGCCATGTTCTCCATGCAGGCTGTAATGCAGCCTGCATTGCGAACAGGGAAGTGCGCATGACTGCTTTGGGCGGCCTGAGTGGACCTACCAAACAGTCATTGTGCACTTGAGTGGGCATGCCAATCCGCCCATGCCCTGCTCTGTGTTTGGAGCAGTCCTATCCACCCTCCCACCCCCTGAGGATACATAGCAATATTACATCAGTTAGTTATCCCTTGTTTTTAACTTTTGAACTGTTTTTTGGCTTCTCGGAGCCCGCACTTCCCGCGTCCCGCTGCTGCTGCCCCTGTGGCCCCGCACCCCTGTCCTCGCCCATTGCCGCCTCCCAGCTGATTGTTCCTCCCCCCTCCCCTACTAAATGGCAGACGCTGCACGGTTGCGTAGCGGACGTGCGCCGCTGGCACGCAGAAGGCGCGCCTAAGCCAAGCCCGTCTGGGTCCGCCCGTGACCCGACCAGCGCCAGTAACCCTGGATCTCGAGCCTGCCACTGCTACAGCTCAGCCACCCTCCACGCACTCAACCACGGAAGACTGACAACAGGACTCGCCAAACACAACCCATGGCCAGTTCTCCTGCCTCCACTGCCGCCAGACTTTAACCATCACCCCGGCCTCCAACACATCCGACTCCAGCGTCGCAGCCAGAGAACTCCACACGTGGATCTCCAACTGCGCATACAAGCTCGCCCCGCTACGCAAGTCCGACAAACAGCGCCCGAGGAAAGCCGCCTGGTTCACCACCGATCTCCAAGAAGCAAGACGCACCTGCAGATGCCTGGAGAAGATCTGGGGAAACACCAAGACACCCGAAATCTACACCACCTACAAGGACGCCATGACGACTACCACGACCAAATCCTCAACAACTCCACCAATTACAAGCAACTCTTCAAGGTCATTCATGAATTCACCAATCCACGCAGCAAAGCCACAGACATCACCCCGTCCCAAGACCTCTGCGATAAGCGTGGAACCTACTTCCACCTCAAGATCCAAAAAACTCTACAACAACTTTGCCGACCATCCACCAGACGCCACAGCAGGCCCCCCGACACACCAGTCAGCCCACCATCTCCACCTGGATGCCGGTCACAGCCGAATACACCGCCTCGACCATGAAATGGATCCACTCAGGGGCCCCCATTGACCCCTGCCCTCCTCACATCTACCACAGCACCGAGATCGCCCTACTCGCCGCCACAGACGACATCCGGACCCTCCTGGACCAAGGCCACTCCACAGCCCTCATCCTACTCAACCTTTCAGCAGCCTTCAACACGTCTCCCACCGCACACTAGTCACCAGACTACACGACGCCGGCATACAAGGAACAGCCCTAGACTGGATCCAATCATTCCTCACCGGAAGAAGCCAAAGGATCAGACTGCCACCCTTCCTCTCCGATCCCACGTAAATCACCTGCGGAGTCCCACAGGGGTCATCTCTGAGCCCGACCCCCTTCAACATCGACATGGCCCCTGCGCCGCCATCGTCCGACAACATGGCCTCAACATCGTATCCTATGCTGATGACACCCAGCTCATCCTCTCCCTCACCAAAGAGCCCACCACCGCCAGACTCAACTTCCAGAAAGGAATGCATGACGTCAAAGTCTGGATGACCAACAGCTGCCTGTAGCTCAATGCTGAAAAGACAGTTGTCCTCGTCCTTGGAACCACCCCTTCAGCATTGAACAACAACTGGTGTCCGCCGCCCTCGGAAACCCACCTACCCCCTCGGACCACGCCAAAAACCTCGGCATCGAACTCGACTCATCCCTCACCATGAACCGACAGGTCTACGCCGTCACCTCCAGCTGCTTCAACACCCTCCGCAAGACCTTCAAATGGAGCCCCCTGGAGTCAAGGAAGACAGTCACCCATGCACTCATCACCAGCAGACTGGGCTAATGAAACGCACTCTACGCCGGCATCTACAAGTCCCTACTCCGCAAACTCCAGAGATTACAGAACACCGCTGCCAGACTCGTCCTCGGCATCCCCCAGCACGAACACATCAGCCACCACCTATGTAGACTCCACTGGCTCCCTGTGGAGAAAAGAGACACCTTCAAATTCCTCACTCACGCCTACAAAGGCCTACACAACAATGGACCCAAATACCTCAACAACAGAATCAACTTTCACGTACCCAAAAGAGACATCCGATCTTCCAAACTCGCACTGGCCAAAACCCCGCGCATCCACAGAGCCAGAGTAGGCGGAAGATCCTTCTCCCACATTGCATCCAAGACCTGGAACGAGCTGCCAGCAGACATCAGAAGCGCCCCCTCCCTGAACACCTTCAGGAAGACCCTCAAGGCCTGGCTCTTCAGCTAACAGTTCTGCCCCCCCCTCCGCGCCTTGATAACCTCACGGGTGAGTAGCGCGCTTACAATTCCCCTGATTGATTCATTGATTGAGTTATCATCATGTGATGATTGTTCCTCTTCTGCACTGCTTGAGGCGGTGGGGCAACGCTCTTCCGCCATAGCGGAAGAGCCACCACTGGGGGTGTGTCATCTACGTGTGTTAGGCATGAGCGACTCACCCCCCGGCCCTCCTGCGCTACGCGTCCCACCTTCTCCTTACCTCGTCATTGACACCGTGGCGCAATCCACTGCACTCTCTCCAAATCTATGACTCAGCCAGCAGGAGCCTCAGCCAAGTGTGATTTCACTCGGCTGGGTACAGCAGTCGCCGCCTAGTACGCTGGTGGACCTCCCGATGAAGTTGATGCAGCAGGGCCGCCTTAGCCGTGAAGGCGCAGCGCTCATGCCACACAAGTTCGCTGTAGCACAGGGGCCTCACCCTCCACAGCGTACGGCCAGCCCAACATCATCCAGCCTGTGATGCAGGGAAACGGCACACACCGTTGGTAATCCCCTCCTTGCACCCCGGTGTAGTGGTGGATCGTAGTATGCGATGCGGACCTCACAACGTTGGTGCGCAGGAGCGCCTCTACCATTAACATCTCCAAGGGTCGCAAGGCGGTCTTCTCACACAGGTCAGCAACGTGTCTCCATGCGACCTGCCAGACTTCACCACCAGGTACGGGCGATTGTCGCGCATCAATGTTTCCCGCCACGGCTCATCGACTCCACAGCTCCTCCACATCCCACTCCAGGCTCCAGACGCAGGTCCAGCGGGCATCCAGGTTCCAGATGCAGGTCCAGCGAGGCATCCAGGCTCCAGACGCAGGTCCAGCGGGGCAAGATTACCAGAACACACAAAACAGCTACATAGGCAGCAGTAGTGCAAGATTAGAAAAACAAACATAACAACTACAGCATGTAAAGCAGTAACGGAAGCCTCACACAGCAAACAACTACAGCAGAGGCAATACTTGTTCAACTTCTTATCCTCTTAGCAACCTCCCAGTCCCACACTGACAATAGGCAGAGCTCGGTAATGCAAAGCTGGCACCATTTTAATGAAAAGTTGTTGATGGTGTGAGGTCTAGAACATTGCAACATTGAAACAAAACAATTTTGTGATAGCAGGTCGGTGAGGTTGCAGCAGGACACCCTACAGCAGTGAACAAAATGTAGGCCATGGCTGGAGTCGAGGGCTGAGAGATTGACTTATGAATGAAGTCCAGAAAGGCTATATTTCTCCTTAAGACTTTGCATCCACTCCGATCTAGGTTGTGTGTAACAGGAGCTCCTCCCGAGGTCAGTGTGTCCTGAGCAAAGATAACAATGACCTCTTATTTCAAGGTCCCAAGTACCTCTCTCAACCAGAACCTCCCCGATCTTCTTAGCCACGAGCCCCAGATTTACCTTGCAATATGCACTATCTCTGGACTAAACGTTTGGCATTGCAAGTGCTTGTTTACTGGTTACAGTCCCTCTTCATCTGAATGTATTTAACATTTGTTTTTGAAACCAAAGTGATTCTTTGTAACTAGAGAACTCTGCTGCACTGCAGTCAGTCTTGTTAAGATTGCAAGTTTCACATGAGTCTCATACCTTGGTGTCCCTCTGCTCCATCTGCTTCAATGGAACTTCACATTTGGATAATTTACTGTAACCCTCTGTGATAACCCAAAGAAGCTCTGTAGGTCACATTTAAATAATAACACCAGACCGGAAGAGCACCTATGAATATATTTCTATTTAGTGTAAGTATTTAACTGTGGTTTGCTGGCTCTGTGTCTTCATTTTTGGACTTTGTCACTTTAATATTTCAGAATCCTGTTATCATGGCCACGTAAACCAATGGGGTCAGTGTCGTAGCAAGAATGTCTCCAATAATTAAAAGAAGGAAAATAGAACCCTCTGCTCCCCAAGTCAGTAGTAAAATCAGTCACCAATTGGGCGCAATGGCCCCTTCAAACACTGCAGCACCCCTACCCCCCCTTTCACTGCCTTTACTGTAATGTCAACGAGACTTGTTATAGTTCTTTCAGTCTCATCATTTAAGGACGGAAGCATTTTCAATATTATATATGACGAATCTATAGTTATAGCCTATTTATCTTACGCAACTAACAGCCATTGACAAAGCCAATAGTCTTGGCTTGTTGTAGGTGCATTGTTACTTGTATTATACATCTGTATGCAATGACAGAAGCAGTAAAATACCAGTGGGGCGGCACACTATGCTAAGAACAGATTTTTAGCTATTGTGTTTTGAAACTACGCTCTTAATTACAACTGCCACGTCCCTTTGAGAGACCCTCCCCCACCCCATAAGTTTTTTCATCCCACTAAAGCCCTGCTTAGCGCACAGCCCTGCCGCGAGCCGCTCTGAGAGGCAGTGCATCTGAAGCATGCATCATAACACCGTCAGCAGGCAGGCCTGTGCAGGGCCTCCCTCATCTGCCAGTCTCCTGGCTCATCCACCCAGCTATCCATCCTCTTGGTCTGCATCTCAGCCGTCAGTCCATCTATCCAGTCGGTCTGCCTGTCTCCTGGTTCACCACCCAGCTATCCATCCTGTTGGTCTGCATTTCAGCCGTCCGTCCATCCATCCATCTATCCAGTTCATCTCTGTCCCCTGGCCCTGCCTTCCAACTATCCACCCAGTTGGTCTACCTGCCTTTCTCTCTACTTTTCTATCAATGCACCCACCCACCCTGTCACGTTCCCTGTCTCTAGGACCCTCTGTTCACCCACCCATTCATCCACCTTTCCACCCATCATTCACCCTGTCGATCTCTTAGTTTCTTTCAGTCCGTCCATCATTTTACCTCTCTACCTTATTGATCCATTCATCCATCTGTGCTCCCGTCCACTCACTATCCACCCAGCCAACATCCATCTGAGCGTCCGTCCATCCACCATTCAACCATGCATTCATACACCGAACTAGCCAGCTAACAAATCCAACATGCTTATATCCGTCCATCCATCCATCTAGTCAGTTCTCTCTGCCAGTCGACCACGTTGCTAATCGTTTCATGTTCCTATGTGTCGTCCTGTCTTCTACCTGCTTGCTCTCTCTCACTCTTTCTTTGGATCACGTCGCCCTCTATCTATTCTGTCTATTTACGGTCTACCTGACTGTCTCTCCCTTTGCCTGTCCCTGTATCCTTTCAATCCTTGTCCCTCCAGCTCTCTCTCTCTCTGGGGCATTGCTCTATATTGATTTATCTCTTCATTTCTCCATGAACAAGTTGTTGAAGACGAATCCTGCTGATCAGGGTTCTAATCCCAGCTTCAACACTTGACGTAAAATCGTGTGATTCTAGACAAACTACTTTAAACCTGCATGCCTTCAATGATACATTACATTTCCGTGAAGAGCAGCAGAGATTGTCCGAATTATGTCTGGTTTCCACTAAGGCCCACACCCAGCACTGCTCTGTGCAGAGACCCTCATGCTCTCTGTAAAGCGCCCTGATGCCCCTCAGAGCTTGGCTCACGCTATATTGAATACCTACAAATATATATGAATACATGCATCACCTGCCTGTCAGCCCATCTGTCTGCATCACCTGCCTGTCAGCACCTCTGTCTGCACGTCTCACTCTCTGGGGCATATTATCACGGACTTATCGCCGGAAGGGTAGAAGGGACTTTTCTGCCGCTAATGGCCTTATCGCTAGATTCCGGCCGCTATCGCCAGATTCCCTATCGCCATCGCTAAGAAGTTAGCGGGAGTTTTCTACGCCGTTCCCTGACACAATCGCCTGTTACCGACGTGTTGATAATACGTCGATAACAAGGCGATAATTATCAGGGAAAGAAGGCAATAAAAAAACTCCAGCTAAATGGCGCTGGCGATAGTTATCGCCAGGACTTGATAATATGCCCCTCTAACTTTACATGCTAAAATGCATATAGTCATCTCACAAAAGTGAAAATGAAAATGTAGCAAGCAGTGAGATTCTAGAGTGCAGTGAATATTATAGTATCCAATATCAAAACATTCCTCAAGCGGCAGCGGCTCTCCCGGCTTAGCTGAGAGCTAATACTATAATATTCACTGCACTCTAGAATCTCGGCCCATAATGCTTTGCTGGGCCTTTGGTTGGCATTGTATTTTTAACCATTAATGCTTGGGGTGGTCCAAGGAGGATGGGACCACCAACGAATCGTTCAGCATGATATGCTCTTCAAGGCATCTGCTTGGTCCGCCCCCTAGGTTAGGGGGACCCCAAAATCATCACCTCTCTCATTGCCTATTATTTTTCAAAGCTCACTTTTGTGAATTGGTTATATGCTTTTTAGCATGTAACGGTAAAGTTGTTTCATCAAAGGGTTGTGGGTGCAGTAGCTAATTCCGCTACGTGGCGGAGTTGGAGCTTTTGCAAGAAATCCGTGTTTTCAATGTAATGCGCAGTTAGCAAATCTCCGCAACCTACGCTAGCGGAGCGGAGTGGAGTTCATTGCCCACGGTTAAGTAGAAGTAGGTACTGTGAAGAGTCAAACTTCACGCCCACCTACCAGTTCATCCGGCATTGCAAGTGTCACCAGCAGTGCCAGAAAGTTGACCTCCCCAGTTTGGGACTTCTTTTTGGATAGCAGGAAGGAGGTGAACATTGCTCTATGCTCCATTTGTGGACAAGGTGTTAGTTGGGGTAAGCTTGGTACAAACTATGGTACCGGAGGCCAAACAACCCATCTGAAAAAACATCACTTGATCCAGTGGTAGGCGCACCTTAGCGGCCAAAAAACTGCACCCATTGTTGGTGGGGATGAAGAAGTAGAAGATCTGATCATGGTGGAAGGTGAACAAGAGGGAGACATTTTCTCTGGTACACAAAGTAGCCCTGTCCCCAGCAGTGCAGTGGTACCACTCACATCCTCATCAGCAACATCGCAGTGGCACAAGACTAAGAGTCAGGTTGAGACACCAAGGGGTCCCAGGCAAGAGAGTACCGCAACGAAAAAACGTGCGTTGAGCCTAACAACATCTGGCGTCAAAATATCACCTGCATCAGTGGCACCAGAATAAAAAAAAAAAAAGTCCAGGCTACCATTGTCAGCATGTTTATGTCGGAGGGGCACTACGAATGCAACCACCCATCGGCACGTTTGTACAATGCGAAGCTGGCTAAAATGTTAGCGCTGGACCTCCTCCCTTTTTCTTTTGTGGAAGGGGTGGTTTTTTTTGAATTTGTGACAGCCATCTGCCCAAAATGGAAGTTGGTCCTATTTCGCCAGAGTTGCTGTTCCAGCACTACATCACGACATGCTGGTATTGCTTGGACAAGCTTTGCAGCAGAGTGCTGTTCACACTATCCACCTGATAACAGACATGTGGATCAGTTGCCAAGCCACTGATTACATGTGCATCACTGATATCTGCCGCAGGTGTTGTTGACACTGCTGAGATTTTTAATGCCACTCGGAAACATGCAACTGTAGCCATGTTTGCCATGGAGAAATCTCATACTGCTGCAAACATTTTGGAAGACTTTGACACCAAGGTCCTTGAATGGCTGCTACCAAGAGGGCTTACCATTGGTTTTGTTGCCACGGACAATGGCAGTAATATAGTTAAGGCCATGGCCGATGGTGGCTATTTCAGGGTCCTGTGTTTGGCGCACTGCATTAACATCATTGTTCAAGACTTTCTGAAAAAAGAAGACAGAGTCAGCAACTTACTGACCACCTGCAGAAGAATCTTCACACATTTCATCCATTCTTTTAAAGCCCGGAAGCAGCTGAGGATCATTCAATGTGAACATAGAATGCCAGTTAAAGCACTCATCCAGGAGGTGCTAACATGTTGGAACTCAACTTATTACATGCTTGAACGTCTGTTTGAGCAGTACAGACCAATCAATGAATATGTCATGCAAAGAGGGGATGCTACTGTGAAAGGCATGATCATTGAGATGGACCAATAGGGCCTAGTTAAATGTTGACACAGATGCTACTTCCTTTCTAGCTCTTCACACGTGAAGTCATCAAGGAGTACTGTACTATGGGCCAAGCAATCCCATTGTTGCACATGCTACAGGAACAGCTGAAGGGGGTGTCTGCAATGTACGCAGGTGTGGAGGAAAAAAAAGAAGCATATGAGTTGGTAGAGAGCTTAACCCTTCACTTAACTGAAAATACCTGGGTGCAAAGAGGCATTGTGTCATGCAACCATTACATTTGTGCCACAATTCTGTATTCACGGTACAAACCAGTACTGAACACATTGATTCCTTTTTCAGAATGGGATGTTGGCAACTACAAAACTTGGATAGCTGTGGAAGCCAGTCACTTAGAAAAAGAACATCTGGGAATTAGAGGCCCGCTACTCCAGGCCACAACAAGTACTGCAGGGCAGCCGGCGTCAAGTTCAACTTCAGAGCCTGAGGGCAGTGCAGTTGGCTCACAGCAGCCAAAACAACAGCCAACACCAAGAACAACATCAACAACAACAAGAACAGGAGCATCAGCCCTCCAAAATCAGCACAGGAATGGTTTCTACAGCAAGGGCTTGTTAGGTCCAGTGCTGAGGCAAAGGCAAAGGAGGCCGAGCAAAGCGAAGCACCTCTGAGTATTGAGCAGATGATCCAGGCCTATCTGGATGACCCAACAGAGGTCTGCATTGATCAAAACCCATTGCTGTTTTGGTATGGGAAAAGGAGCCAATGGCCAGTGCTCAGCAGGCTGGCAATAAACAATTTGGCTTGCCCTATCGCAAGTGTCTCTTCTGAGCGTGTTTTCAGTGCTGCTGGTGCCGTTCTGACAGTGAGAAGGACCAGTCTCTCACCCCAAAATGTGGAGAGGTTAACCATGATCAAAATGAATCAGCACTTTATACCACCGGATTACACCATACCTGAAGAAGAACAGCAGGATGATGATGACGGCGACTTAGGTCATGGAAGTAGTGTGTTAGATTACCTACTTCTGGGTGAACCACCAGAGTTTGAGGATGAGCTCTACTTCCCTGACAACAACTAGGCTTTCGACTTGTTACTTTCTTTCTTGCTTTGACGCCCCAAAAAAGCCACCCAAAAAGATACAGCGAAGGAATGTTATTTACTTTTATTATTTATGTGTGTCACTGTCTTTCTGGTTCGAATCACAACAAATCAATCACCACCGTCTTACTCTTTTATTGTTGGATTAGAGTTGCAACTGTGTGCAGTCAGTGAAGAAGTAAGTCCATTCCCCCGAGTCCTGCTCCAGTCCTGACTTGCACCAAATTCATTTCCCTCAAGCCAGACATTGGATGGAGAATAGTACAAGAAATGTGAAATGTGTGCCCGCCTCGTCGAGTCCCTCCAAAGAACCTGACTATAGCTATCCTCCTTTCCGAGCCTAGAGGGACTGCCTCGTAAGAACAGGTAAATGATGACGTGCATTGGACGCTGACTCTAAGTGATTGGTGATGTGTTGTTGTTGTGCATGATGTCTACTAGTATTTAATCTACACACAAAAAAGTGACTCAAGTCAATGTTTCCCTTCTTGTTGTTTAATAACAAAATCGTACTACTGCAGGCCGATCCATTGCATTTTTGATTCTGGACTCACTCGGTACACTACAGAGTTGGACACATTGATGACCATACCATACTCGAAGTTAGTCAGTAGGATCGGAGATGATTGATGGAATAACTCGGGGCGTTTCATGAAGTGGCCTAAAAGGTAAACAAGTCAACAACAACAACACCAGACCTACATGTCTGTGTAGTGGTGGAGGCGAGGGTAGTAGTATGACTGGCAGCGGTGTATTGATTTAGTTACTTAATTTGGAAAATGCTATGTTGCTCTGTATGTGTGCTCAATGCTGTTTGGCTCAAAATCTAAGCAAAGTGGAGGTTGGGTGGGCGCCGCGGGCCTGCTCCTGTTGTTGTTGAAGGGTAATGCTGGAAACAGAGTAGACATGATTTAGCCATGCCACCTCTGAAAGTTTTCTTGTTGCACTCCTCCTTAATTTATGCTGTTAACTTTACTTTTCTCCTTGATTTTTCAATATCCCTTTTGTTTTTCCATCTACACTTACAGGCCAGCCTTTACCCTCTGCTATAATGGGAAAAACAACTTACACTTACTTGCTTATTTTGACCGTACACATTGCGATTCTGGTATCCAGGTTCTTCCGTTGGGTTTCTTCTATGAGGCTGACTATACAAGGCGCCCAAACACAAACATTTCTTGTGATAGGTGGTTTCATAGACCTCGTGAGGTTATAGGTGGAAGATATCCACAACCCCAAGGGGCACAATCTCGATCGACTGTGTACCAGCCTGTTACTCGGCTAGCGCTATCCAACAGATTTTCAGTTTTATCAAGGCTGGATGAGCAAGACTGACTGAATAAGAACTTAGAGCCCGCTGGAGAGTTATCGCACCAACAGGGGTCCCCACGCATCTCTGTGCGAAATGTTGTGTCCTGCGCTCTGGAGTCGTCTGGGATGACTAGCCCCCAGCAGCGGGTGCTTTCATCGATTGCACACCAAGGGATGATCGCAAGTGCAGACACTTATAATGTCCTGTCATGGAACATTGCAGGGTTGTTGGGAAAATTTCAGGATCCCTTATGGATGCAGTTCATCAGACAATTCTCTGTGATTTGCTTTCAGGAGACTTGGCTTGTGAACTGTAACCTGTTTTTGGAGGGATATAAAGCCTTCTTTGTCCCTGCGTCCCCGTCTCCTTGTGGCAGAGCTAGGGGTGGTTTGGTGACTTACATATCGTTGGCTGTGACCTGTAGGATCCAACAACTTCCTACTGCTAATAAGGATTTTCAAGTTATTGTTTTAAGGAGAGGAAATGACTGTATGGGCATTATTAATTTTTATAACGCACCAAGCGCGCTGGGGGAGTGCAAGATTGCCCAGCTAGGCTGCCTCATAAGACAGTCCTGTGGTTCTGTTGCACATAATCTTATGGTGGCGGGGGATTTTAATATTCACCCCTGTGGAGACCCCAAAATCAGATGTATGGCTGAGCTGGGATGTGCCAGGATGCGGGGATTCCATTTTGAGCATTCCGTTCAGGGGGATGCATTGAATGGTTTGCTTAATGAATTTGACTTGTTATCATCAATGTCCTTAGCTGACCCCCTTAGCACACAGTCCGCCCCTTCTTTTAAAGGATGTAGTGATGGTTCGTTTATAGATTACATCTTGATCTCCACCGGCCTCCAGTTTAATTTTCGGGGGTTTACCATCATGGATAGCGTATTTAGCGATCATAATCTTATCTGTGTCCACCTTGGAGGTAGGCTGTTGTTAACACAAGCTAGGGTGACATTCCCAGGCATGTTGAGACCTGTGGACGGTAGACGCCGCCAAAAATGGTCACAGATATCTCCAGACTCATTTTATGGCAAGGTACAGGTGTCTTGTGCAACCGAATTAGCTTCCTGTGTGTCATCTGGTTTCCACCCGGGGGGTGTCCTCAAGGCTTTTGATGTCATTATTACCAAGATAGGGGCACTTCTAAGTGCCCCTTCTCATAGGATGGTGCTATCTGACCCTAGATGGTTCGACCCACATTGTTCTAAGGCAGCGAGACATTTAAAAGATGCTTTAAAAGCTATCCCGAGAAATCAATCTTTGATATGTGCCCGCCGTCGTGAGTATAAACGGGCATTGGCCATCCGTAAGGGCGAACTGAAGGAGGAAATGTGGAGGGACCTATTGGAGGCAAGCACTTTGGGGAATAGCGCAAGGTTTTGGGGCATTATTATTCGACCTTTATTTGAAAAGGCTAGGGATGGAGAAGTAGGCATTAACATATCCGAGGATGAATGGGTGGCTCATTTTAAATCTATTTTCAGATGCCCCATGGATCCTCATCAATCCCAAGGTAGGGTTAACATCAATGCTCCAGTAATGTTTGAGCAGAAAGAGGTGGAGAAGGCCATTTTAGGGCTGACGTGCAATAAGGCCCCAGGCCCGGATGGCATCCCTCCAGACCTTTTTAAATCAAACCCATTTCTTTGGGCCCCGGTACTGATGGCTGTCCTTAACGCGGCGGCCAGGATCGGTTGCCCGGACTCCTGGGGCATCTCAACCATTGTGCCGGTATTCAAGAAGGGCGATCGTAATAGCACCCTGTGTTATAGACCGATCTCCCTTCTTGACTCCGTGGTTAAGGTTGTGGGTGGGGTGTTACTGGGAAGATTATCCTCCTGGGCAGCAGAGAATGAGATCATCTCTGATATACAATACAGGTTTCGCCCAGGGCGTTCCACCTTGGCCCAATGCCTTAATTTATATATGATCCTGGGAAAGTATACAATCGCCCGCCAAGGTACAATCTACATGGCCTTCATGGATCTTTCCTCTGCCTTTGATTGTGTCAATCGGGGGAAACTGTGGCAATCCATGAGGGCCATGGGGGTGGAGGATAACTTGGTTGACTTCCTGGAGGATTTGCACAGGGATACAAAGGCTAACATCAGATATGCCCAGGATCTCCGTGTATCTAGGGATTTTAAAATAGAGAGGGGGGTTCGGCAGGGGTGTATTTTGGCCCCCTTTTTATTTAATTTATACATTAATGACCTGGAAAAAACTTTGATAAAAACAGGGGTCGATTTCCCATATGTGGGGCGTAGAGGTTTGCCCGTCCTGCTATATGCGGATGATGCGGTCCTCGTTGCTAGGACGGCAAGGGGACTTCAGACACTGCTCGACACCTTTCGGAGCTTTATGGAAGCCTGTGATTTGGCCATTAATAATTCTAAATCCTATATCATGCAGGTCGGGATTCGCCCGAAGAAATCGTTCCCTTTTAAAGTGGGTAATGAGAAAGTACCAACAACTTCGATATTCTCTTACCTGGGTGTTTTAATAGATGATCGTTTGAATTGGGGGGCCCTGATTCAGAGGAAAAAAGGGGAGGTTACAAGGGCGAATGCTGCAATCTTCAACTTTGCCGCGAAGATGGGTAAGCGCCCAATTGCGGCAATGGTGAAAATATTTCAGGCCAAAAGTGTTGCTATAGCTAGCTATGGGAGCGAAATTTGGGGCTATGCAGCAACTGATGCTCGGCAGGTGGCGGAGAACACTTTCTTAAAACGTCTCCTAGGAGTGCCCACCGGAACATCAAACCTGGTGGTACATGAAGAACTGGGGTTGCCATTTTATGTGATACTTTGGCCATGCGCCCCTTGCTGTTTTGGCTCAATTGTTGGTTAAATAAAGATCTAGCTCTCAATCATCAGATCTTAAGAGAAACTATGAGCCTTGTTTATATGTCACGCATTCCATGGTTAAAATATATTAAGGGTTGTTTTGAAGAGCTGGGGCGGCCGGACCTTTTTTAAAGCCTGACTCTATTACCTTGAAGGATGTGGAATTTGTAAAGAAAACCTTTACTACTCTAAAAAGCCTGGTAGAGACGATCTAGAAATTGGGAAATCTAGCGTCCGTAAATATGTGATGCTTAAAACAATCCCATCCATTGAGCCATATCTTTTGTGGCCATTGACGCCCCATGAGCGGTTTTTATTGATCAGGTTCCGATTGGATTATTTTCATTTGCTACTTGCTGTCCCAAAAGGGAGCTGCAGAGGTCAGGTGTTAGCATCCTGTGGCTGCGACGGAGTGTCTCCTCAGGATTTGCTACACTTTATGTTTTTTTGTAAATTTTATGAAGCACCTCGCAGATATTTCTTAACACCTCTTTTAAAGAAGCTGAACTTTACCCAGGTCCGCCCAGCTCTTTTTTACTTACAACTGTTGAAACTAGACTGTGTGACTTTTATAGTAGGCTTTCTGAAATCCTCTCTGAGATCTAGTATCTGTATGGAGAGCTAGTAAACTTTCAACGTTGGTAGGCACCCCCCATTACTACCCACATAGATGAAGTTTTGGCCTCTGGCGTTGTGGTTTCTCCCCTATATTATTCCTTGTATTAGATGTATATACCTTTGTATTTTAGGGGACCATTTGCCTTAATATTATTGTTACGAATTGTATGTTTTAATTGTTATATGGAGCTGTGTAACTTTTATGGTTTTTATCTTAAAGCCGAATAAAGTATTTTTGAATTTGAATTTGAACTTACACTTACCTTACCAATCTGCATCCGCCAGGCAGGCACCCAAGATTGACGGACGGAGCGTCCATGGAAGGAAGGACCAAGAGGAATGCCGACTGTCAAGATGCAACTCCCAATTTAACATAGTTATAGTATCATCTTTTCATTTGATTCATCATTTCTCTTCAATCATTACAACTGTGTGTGTTGTTGTTTATTATGTTTGCTTAAATTTGACTCTTACAGATATTTTTTAATTTTCTGTGCTAGCTTTAAAAGGAAGTTCGGTACAACATAAAATGTATGTAACTTGGGTCTCTATGGGGGCAGGCAGGCAAGGCAATTGCATAATAATAATTAATAATATACTGCTGCCCTGTACTACTAGTCTAGTGCTGCTCATCATCATCAAGTCATCTTCCTGCATGCATTTCCTTTTTCTCCCTTAACAGATTTATGATGGTCATCAAGATTGTGTGTTGTCCATGTGTAGTGTTTGTCTTTGTCATACCTTTCCCTCAATTACCCCTTCCCAACCATTCATCAAACCCTAACCCTCTTCCCCCAGGCTGTGTGACTAAATTAAATTTACACCAATAATTGATCACTCACTTGCTGGGGTGGATGTTGTGAAAGCAACACAAACTCAAGGCAGGGTGAGGATCTTCTTCTGCTATAAGTATATATATATATAGCCCACACTGGCAACATATAGATTAGATTGCCCACCCATGCTCAGTGTTCGCTATTCAATTTTTTTTTCAGAGTAACATAATCCATCATAATTATTAATTGCCGGCATTGATTTATCATCCTTCCAGCACTAAAGGTTACGCTTGTCCACTTCATGGGTCGAGTCAACTTCAGTTTGTAACTTGTACTAGGTTATCCCTGCCACCATTATTTACTTTAGCATTGCTTATCATCATCATGGTTTCTTGTTTGGCAGTCTTCTTCTTGTGTACTGTACTTCTACTACTCGTTCCCTAGTCTACCTCAGGTGACTGACTGTCTCATTTTCTTTTTTTGCAAATGCAACTGTCTACTACTGCTACCACCACCCACCATGGCACCTTGGGAAACTAAACGATCACCATGCAGCCATCGCTTCGCCTAAACATCAATCACAGGTAAGAGAAGAAGTGTGGGGGAGGCAATAATGTATATACTATGGAAATTAATTAATTCACACATCCACATCCTTCCGAATACATACTACATAGGGGTTTTAGTTGCAGAATGCATAGACTAGGAGGAGAGACTGACAGTAGTAGGACAAGTGAGGGTACTGCATCTATCTGTGGGTGTGTTACACTATTGGCAGATTTCAAAAACTGTCTGCGTCCCTGCAAAGCAAAGGAGGAAACAAACAAGGCGACGTAAAAGAGTAACACCCCCAGAAAAGATTTACATCTTATGTATTGTAAAACTATAAATAATTTATTACCCTAACAAATAAACTAGAAGAAACCAACAACACCTGACCCACCCCTCTCCCTAACCCCAACCAATGTCCAGTAAATTAAATGTCCATGGTTGTCCACTCCAAAATGTCACTCGAAGAGTCCAAAGTAAATGTCCAAGAACAACACCCAATTTTTCCCCCACTCCCAACATCCCACCCACCAAAAAAAAGATTAAAAAAGGGGCAAGGGTCAAGAAGACTGAGGTCTAGCAGCGGGCGTGCCGGCTAGTGTGCTCCAGGACCTCCTCCAGCTGGGCCTCTAGGCGCGCCATCCGGAGGAGCATGCGGCGCCAAAAGTTCCTGCAGGAACAACAGGGGTGGGCAGCAGTGGTTGATGATGACGAGGTGCGGTGGGTGGCTGCCAGTACATGGTGCTGTACCACTGGAGGAGGCTTAGCTGGGGCCTGGGGCATTGGAGGAAGCTGCAGCTGCCGCCTCCTCCTCCTCCTCCGCCAGGACAACCAGCCGGCGATATTTGTTCCAGATGGCCTGCAGCTTGCGTTGTCATGTCCTTGCTGCTAACTCCTGCCTGTTGGGTTGTGAAGGAGTAGCTATATCAAGAAAGAAAAAAGACAATTGTAACCAATACTCTTAGCAAAAGAGTAACACAAAATTATACACATAAAATTATAGTGGCACAGTAGCACTAGCATTACATAACATTTGTGGTATCCTCACTTCCTCGGCCCCTAAGATTTGGATGTGATGATTGATGATTAGACTTTCAGGCATTAGGCACTATGGTGTAGACAAGTATTCTTCTTCTCTCTCTTGTTTAGCACAATTAATCTTGTAGGCATGCAAGCTCAGTCAGCTTGTGCCCTAGAAAGACAAACTCGTGTCGCAGACTCACGTTACTTTACTACTGTCTGCTGTGGGGCAGCTGAACTACACAATTATCTATTTTTCACTCACGGCCATACTCAGTTAAATCAATGGCAAATGCTCAATTTCACTTTCACGCTGACTACTACAATAACGCACATGATATATGCTTAATATGAATGATGATTATATACGGCACGACGTCACATCACTCACGTGATGACGATGACATAATGATTTGTGAGTAGTTAACCATACAGCCGATAGGTCACCCATGGCTGACACAGTCAAAATGACATGGGCAGGGACTGGAACGGAAGTGGGCTTCAGAGTCGGAGGGAGGCGATTGATGATGAGTGGGTAGGGTACATAATACATAGTCATGCACAATATGTATGTTGTTCTTTAAAGCTACTGTGAGTCAAGGGAGTATTCCATTCTGAAATACAACCTCAAACCTTTGATTAAAAAACCTTGGAAAAAGACAGTCCTTGTTTATTCTTCCCAAGGCTTAGTTTTTTCATTTATCATTGCATTGCTCATCTAGCATTATTTTATTCTTCACCCTTGGCTTTGGTACTCTGGCACGGTTTAATTTTCTTTTACATTCTCTTCATCCAGTCTGACTCTTCACCTACTATGGTACTATCCAGGCATCCATCCACCCAAACATGGCTATCACATAAACCTTTCACCGACAACATACATTTGTCATTTAACCACCACCCATGCATCCTTGCTTGCCTTTGAGTTTGAGTTGAATTCCTATCAGCCACCTATATGCATCCCGGGGCCCCTTCCTTCACCTACGCATCCTTCTCTGCCAGTCATATATTACATGTCGTCTGACTCTTTGTCTTCGTCATAATACTTTCTCTGCTGTGTTGAAGATAGAATAGAATAGGCCATTAGTAACTCAACCCCCGCTAATGCTAAAGTTAAGTAAAGGGTGTCTTCTTCAACTGTTTAGTGTTCACAACAACTTAGTGTCAGCAGAAGCACAGTGTATTGAGTGTACACCCTTGCAGCGAGTGTAACTGTATTCATCATTCTCAATAAGTAAGCAATATGACTTACCACCACCCGCCACTGCTGCTGGCTCACCCCCTGCAGCTGCGGCATCCGCTCCCTCCAGAGTGGCATGGCCCTCGCCGCTGGCCCTGGCACTGGTGGTCGGTACGCCTGAAAAAAACATTTCACATTTTTAGATGCCATATACGCCTCCCCTATTTATTTTTTTCATTAGCAAGATTGAAAATACATAATAATACATACACCACACACATCACTATCTACAATTTGGATACTAGAGTAGAGTAGACAGTATGTCCTATCAATAATAACAAAATATCCGGTTGGGCATTTTGTTGGTGGCAATTTTTGAAAAACCTCTCAAGAAGAAGAGGACAACCCAAAGGACTGAACTCAGTGGCTAGAGCTATTGGTGCATCTCATTTTTTTAAAAGAAGAAAGAGTGTCCAACTGGGCGGACATGAGGTCTCTAGGCCTGGATTAGAAAAAGTTAAATACACCACTTTGGGGTGTCCAACGTGAGTGACCACCATTTACTGATTGAGTAAAAGAAAGCCTTCTCATCTCAACAAACCTGCGTAGAATACCTTACTTGGGCATGCAATCTGCACAGCAGATTAGTGCTACTAGTACTAGTAGTAGTAAGGAGTCTTTACTACTACTAGTACTAGTAGTAGCCTAGGACCAATGGGTTCTCTGAGTCTTGCAGTACCACTACTAGGCAATCCACAAAATATATAAGGGGAGAGGGAAAGCTGAGTGGAAAACCAGAAGAAAGCAAGCTACAGACAGACTAATAATACAGAGTCAGGCAGTTTGATTTGATGTAAAAAAAAAAAACAGACACTGGAAACAATGTTAGTAGGTAATGGAGCAAAAACAAGAATTTAGAAACAGAACGAAGAGGATTTGGGAAAAATTAAAATAAGAAATGGAAATAATAGAGCTGTAAAAGTTAGGGAAATATTAATATAACACCAGTAGGACTTAACCACCACCCATGCATCCTTGCTTGCCCATCTGCGCCTGAGGCCGCTTCCTCCTGTCCCTGGAAGGCCCCTCCGGCTCCCGCACCCGCCTCAGCAGACCCAGTCTTCTTCTTCTTGCCCCTGGATGCTGATCATGTAAGACATAATTAAAGAGAAAAAACATGATTTGTGTTAAATAAATAAAGATTAAATAATCGCTCTAAAAAGATTTTTAGACAGGAAACGGCAATTGCAATAACATTGACCTATCCTAAATCAGATCGACTAGTAGTAGACTAGTATCGCAGTCGCGGACCATCCTATCTTTATTATTCCACAGTTCCATTCCGATTATTGAATCCTAAACATACCTAGCCGGCCTATTCCAGACTTTGGAATGAATTGCAAAAAAATTATTTGCTTCTAAGATCCGATCTCATTTGCAATCATCTCTCAGTCTCAACTCCAACCCCCTTTGACGGGTTAATTACTAAGTCTGCATTTATTCTTCTTAAATGCATAGATCAACGCATTCATGTTGCATACACCAAATTAGTTGGTTGCTAGTATTCACTAACTATACGAACTACAAAAGGTTCTACTAGGACTGAAGTCATGTGAGAGGACGCGTCACACAGGCCGCTAAATTACCAAATAATGCTAACTAACTAACTACTACCACTATCTTAGGGACAGGACAGCCTGACAGGACAAAGGAAAGAACTGGAGTCTTTCCTCTCTGCATTACCTAACTTAAATTCTCTGACCTCTCTTACATAACCAGCCCAAGCGAGCGCAAAGTTGCAAACAAGTGCGATTAGTAGCGCCGAGCACCTGTCTGGAAGAATAACAATCACATAATATAAGATTTTTAAACGTAAGTTACCTGCATGTAAGCAGCATTCTTTCTATTTGGGAAAAAATAATATTCGCAATAACGCAGAACAGAAGGACACAATAGTAATATAATTAGCTACTCACCAAGCCCCGGGACCTCAACACCTAGCAGGTCCAGCAGGTCCTGCTCCCGGTCCAGTATGTCGGACCACCAGTGCGCCACTTGATTATGGGTGCGCTGGACACCAGAGCAGCGAAACACTGCCCGGCGCACCCTCTCCCACCGCCGGTGACACTCCCGGAGCCCGTACCCGGGCCCAGGCCTGCCGCCTCCTGCCAGGGTTAAGGGGAGGTGGCGCTGCACAAAAAAAACCAGTGTGGCCACCTCCACCTCGGAAAACAAGGCCCAGGCCTGCACCCCTTCCGGGCGACACCTTCTGCAAGGAAGACGGTCACTGCTCTCGCTCCTTCTCTTCCCCTGGCCCTTTTTACTCTTCTTCAGTGTCTTCACAATGGTTCTGAGGGTGCGGGGTGGCGGAAAAGAAAATGTAGGAAGTAAGAAAGGAAGTAAAAAATTTTTTTAAAAGCAAGTAATAGAAAAACAGTCAAAAACGCACAAAAAAACACACAGAAGTAGAAAAAAACGCAAAATATACACTCAGGAATGGAGAGGGATAGATAATAAATAAAAAAGATCAGAAAAAAGTTTTTAGAAACAAAGGATTGAAAAGATATAGGGAAGATAGAAAAACAAGCCCAGAACCATAGCAAACATGAAAAACAAGATGGCCGCGCCCATCGGCGACCGCGTGGTGAAGTTCGCACAATATTTCCCCCCGAGCACGCAATACACGTTTCCGAACACGCAATACGTGTTCCCGAATGTCAAAAACTAATAGCGAATGGGCGGAACAGGCAACTCCGCTCGCTCACGGAACTCCGCGTAGCTCGCTGAGATTTTTTACAACTTCATGGAACTTTGCTAGCGCGGCTCCGCGAGCTCCGCCCAGGCTTAGTGCTGATGTGTTTATTTTATGAGATGGATTTGTTAGTATAGTATTGTTTGTGAGTGGAAGTTGTAAGGTAAAGGGGGTGGTGATGTGTTTGTGAGTAGAGTGTATGTTGTGTGCAGAGGGGATGAAGTAGATTTAAGAGTGTTTGTCTTAGACTTGTTTGCTGCAAGAGGTAATATGTATGGTGCAGTGGAGTGTAAGTGTTGTGTGGTTGTGTTATTGTGGTAAAAAGGAGAGGAGGGTGTTGGTTGGAGATATGAGGGAAGGCTGAGTATAGGTTTGTTAGTGACAAAAAGTGACCTGTTAGGAATAATTGGAGCAGGGAGTGTGTGTCTGCATGGGATATAGTTAAGTATGGTGTGGAATTGGGTTGTGTTAGTGATGAGTGGATTGATTAGTAGTATAGGTTAGAGTTTTGTACTGTTTGTAAGTGATGGTGCAAATGTGCGGTAGCTGGGATTGAAGGGTCTATATATGTGGTTAGTGGGGTTTTGTAGTGGGTGCTGAGACATAGATTTTTGTATAGGGTTAGTTTGTAGTAAAAGGGTGGAGTACATGTCCTGAGGGTGTTTTACTCTGGTTGTAGATGTGGGTGGTGTAGGATGGGTGCTGGTGTATGTAAAATAGGGTAGCATTTCTGGCCCTTGTCCCGACCAGTCTCGAACAGGCTCAAACTGGAAATTGCCCTTGTCCTCACCGCCCATAACCTCGAAGCTCGGGCTGAGATGCCCTAAGCCCTGACCTTATATAGCCCTAGTAATCAGGTGACCCCTACAGCCAATGGGAACCCAAGCCATAACCCTAACCAATCACAACACTAGCCCTAAACCCTAGGACCAATAGGAGACCAAGCCCTTACACCCAATCACAGCCCTAGTCCAAACACCCAATCAGGCACAAAACCCTAAACCCTACGTCCAATAGAAAGCCTAACCCCAACCCTAGTCCCAAGCCTATTCCCAGCAGCCAATCACACAGGAAACCCTAAGCCCTACGTCCAATAGAAAGCTTAACCCCAGCCCCAACCCAACTCCCTGCTGCCAATCACACAGGAAACCCTAAGCCCTACATTCAATAGAAAGCCTAACCCCAGCCCTAGTCCCAACCCTAGTCCAAGCAGCCAATCATACAAGAAACCCTAAACCCTACATCCAATAAAAATGCCCAGCCCAAGGAACCAATCCGAAACCCAAACCTATCCACCAAGTAAATCACTAGGCCTGAGCCCTATATCAATAGAATCACTGAACCAGGAATCAATCAGTACCCTCAAATACCCAAACAATGAGAACACAAACCCTAATCCAATAGAAATACCAGATGCAACCACCAATCAGTGCACACAAGTAGCATCCAATAGTAGCCTATATAAGGTCTCTACGGCCACAGGCAATGTTTGCTGGCCAGGGAGTTGGAAGCTGCTCCTCAATTAAGAATCTCCTAGGAGACAGGCAGACTCAATCCACACTTTGGAGTTCTGCAGGTAAGGGCCTACAAATCTTTGCCCTCTAACAATACTGTTTGTATACAACTTTACTCTCCTAGCCAAAAAACTAGTGTACAATCCCTAAAAAGAACACAGTTAAACAGCTAACAGCAGATTACTGCTGTCTCAGAGCACCCTCTGTTCACTCTCTGATGCATAATATCCCTGTTGCTAAGGGGGAAAGGGGCAGGTAGGTTCATCTGGTTTCACTTACTTGCTAACACAAAACGGGAGCTGTGGGTGGATTGCTTAACACACAGGTCTGAGCACAGAGCAAGGGAAAGACAGGTAGTCACGGGTAATGTGAGAAAAAAAAAACAGATTTTGGACTTCAAATCCCAAAATTTAACAGGTTAATGAAACTGTCACGGGCAAGTAAAAACCACATGTTCCTACACAAAACAGGTGAAAAATGATGCAATCATGGGCAGGTGAAAACCTTCAACTTTTAAACGGTAACAACAACAAGCAAAAACAGGTGAAAATGATGCAATCATGGGTAGATAAAATTGCTTTTTAAATCTCAGGAAAGAGACAGCACTAGTCTGCCTTCTTACCACCTCCTGGTCCGTGGTTCACTGCAATCTGGGGCACAGGGAAACTGCAGCTCACAAAATGGAGGTGAATGTTTTGGGGTTCACCCAACAAACCCTTAAGGGGCCTGGGCAGGTGTGAGAGGAGGGCTCAGGGTTGCTTGGGAGATGGGGAGCCAATTGGCAAGCTTAGGCTGCTGCCCAGGTGGGTCAGAAAGCTGCTCCTCAATACAGACTTTCCTAGGAGACAGACACACCCAAACCACATTTTGGAGTTCTGCAGATAAGGTCCTAACAAACTTTGCCCTCTAACTTATGAATATAAAAACATGCATTGTGGGTGATAGCTATATAACATAGGCCTGAAGATGGGTTCTAGGAAGATCAATACCAGCTCTTAGATAAACTGGGGTTATTGGAGAAGAACAGCTAGTGTATGGAACATGAAAAGAAGAACAGTTGTCCTACATTTTATTTAACTGTTTTAGACTACAAGTAGCAGACAGTAGTAATTGGAGAATGATTTAAGTTTATATCAGAGCCTGTGATAGTGAATGTGTAGCAATAGCTAACATTTGCTTAGCATTGAAAGGATGCTTACACTTTGGTGACTAACGTTTGTGCTGTCTTACGGTTCAGCATGTGCAGGATTTCTACATTCAGATTAGTTTTGAGATGCTATGTTTCGTTCATATCCATCAAGCGGGAAAGACATTAAAGTGGGCGTTAATACAGAAGTATTTTTTATTTTAGGTGACATAGGAATTTTTGCTCTTCACTATAGCAAAGACTGCAGAACAAAATTATACAACACCTGGCATTAAATTAGAACTTTACACAGATGGAGCCTTTTTATAAATAAGGGTAAATCTATTCAGTAGTTTTTGAGATATTTTAAATATAAATCAGAGATTTAAAGATTAAACATATATTATTCATGCTCTAAAAAAGCACAATGTGAGGTTCAAATTACTTTTGTTACGTCAAGTTTCGTACAGATCTGCTAAGTTGGAGCAAAGGTGTTCCATGGGTTGAACAAAGTACTCATTTGCCACGAGTGGCGCACTGGTTCTAGTGTATGCTAAGAAACCTACTTCACTCACCAATACTTAACCATGACTCGTCACGGGGAGATGGGTGTGGCTATGTTGGGGGCAGTGGGTGACTTACCAGTAGACCGGAGGTGTACCCTGTGTGTTCAGCATTTTTTATTGTTATGTGGATAAGATGTAATTGTACACGCTGAGGCTGTTCCCACACACGAGGCGGGTGGACCTCTCGGCTGACAGCTCAGGTTTACCTACTAGGTGATGTCTGGGTTTGGTTTGCTGTGGGATCACACCGGTTAGCATGGGGGAAACATGACACATGCGCTACAAGAGCATCAACCCTCATTATTGGTGTACTCACCCTCTTGTGCCTGAGCACCCTATACTGATAGTTACTTTCCAGAACTTGACAAATTTATTTGTATCTCTCGCCTATTCAAGGACACTGTACTATTCAGTGTTTGAGCTCGCCGGCCACCGATGTAACATCTCTCTGACCCAGACTGGGTGAGTTCTCTTGAGTCTTGACGCTAGGAGCAATCATATTTTACATATTTCACACATAATGCTCCTTTGTTATCATAGTTTTTAATTCTCCTTGCTACTCCATATCGCTTTGTGCATGGTCACTACCACTGTGTGTGATGCATGCCCTTTTTTCACAATTTTAATTAGAACACTATATAAGTATAGTAGGTTCATACAATGTCCTGACATACTTCTACACTTATATTTTTCTACAGGTTGATGTCATAGATCTGCAGGTACCACTTTTTAGGGTGCTGTATGGGTGGTCACTTTATTAGTTAATTGTGTACCACTACCAAAAAGTGTGGATAGATCTTGATTTGGTCATGAAGAATTGCCTTCTAATTGAAGTATTGGCAAGAAACATGTTGACCCCAAATGCGCACAGCCCCGTGACCTTATAACAGGGGTGCGCAACTTTCACGTTTTTAATCAGGAGAGTGGCCACGATCATTAAAGTAGTTTTGGGTGGACCACTTCCTTCTGTTTTAACCTCACTTCTACACTCACCACATCTACACTCACTAGGGCCCTCACACGCACGGCACCTTACGGCAAAAGGAAATAAAGATCTCTGCCAAAAGGCCCCGTTAAGTGCGCCGATCGGGTATTGCAGCGCCGACCCGATAAGGAGCAGACCCGATGATGAAGCAAGACACCCCACTGATGGGGGGTGTGTGAAAGTCTCTTTCCCGAAAGGAGGAAATGTTCTCCTGCTCTTAGTGTGTTACTCACTACACACTAACCACACGTCAACCTATAGTGTTCACTAGGAACTGCATACCGTTCTGCTTCGTATCACTTTTGGGCATGTATGCTGGACCTGGATAAATATAGCCCATAGACCTCTAATTTGTTAATAAATATGATGAGGGTGTTACCGTGAAACCGGTCCCAGGATGTTTGTTTCTGGTCCAGGGAGGACCCAGCTTGGCAGTTCGGGCTGGACTGTTCCCATGAGGAGCAGGGTCAATACTGATTTGCATATGGCTGGGTCCAAACTGGGGTGGCGTAGTGAACAAAAGAACAATGGATTTGACCCAGATCTCTTGACTGGGGGTGAATGTTTGATTCATTCAGCATTCCGTCCATCATTTGTTGCTGCAGCACTTTTCGCCCTAAGTGGGATGAGTATGCCCGGACGTGGGTCCCTTGCTCACTGTCCATTAGATTCAGGCTAGCCTGGCTGACGAGGGGTGTTACCCCGAAACCGGTCCCAGGATGCTTGCTTCCAGTCCAGAGAGGACCCGGCTTGGCATTCAGGCTAGACTGTTCCCATGAGGAGCTGGGTCAAGACTGATTTGCATATGGCTGGGTCCAAACTGGGGTGGCAAAAGAATGATGGATTTAACCCAGATCTCTTGACTGGGGGTGAATGTTTGATTCATTCAGCATTCTGTCCCATCATTTTTTGCTGCTGCAACTTTCTAAAAGTGGCATATTCAGAAATGTGCCTTAAAATCCGACTTTACCATTAATGAGGATTTAAAATTACAATCCATTTGAGTCTAAACAGCATACACCTAACTGCTCACAATCCAAAGTTAGCACTTATTAAATGGAATGTGTTAGTGAAAGGGCGAGATAGACCTTACCACAGTGAAAAGTGACTTTAGGGGTTTTTCACTGCAAAGACATTAAAAACTTAAGTGCACATGTCCTACTTTTTAAATACCCTGCACACTGCCAGAGAAGCTGTTAAGGCCTGCCTTAGGGGTGACTTATAGGTATCAAAAAGGAAAGTTCAAGCCTGGCTTAGGGTTTATTTTGCGGGTCAAAATGGCAGTTCAAAACTGCTCTACAGGCTGCAGAGACAGGCTGGAGGGATGTTTTAAAGGACGGCTTAAGTGGGTTGCAGAATGACTGCTACAGACTCAATAGTAGCATTTCATTTATAGGCGCTGGCAGCATGTAGTACAATATGCTAGCGATATAAAAGTAAGTTAAATGTGCCAATAAGGTGTAAGCCAATTTTACAGTGTTTTCGGGAGAGAGCACTTTAGCACTGGTAAAGTATACAGAGTCCAAAAGCCAACAAAAACGAATTCAGAAAAACATGAAGGGTGAAGGCAAACATTTTGGGGATGACCCACATGTCCACGTTGGCTTTTGAACACAGAGACGTGATTAGTATGTTTTTACAGAGCCCAAACATATCTGAGAGTACAATAAAGAGTCCAAGGAAGCAAAGTTCTGAGTTCCTGTGCGTTACCGGTGTGTTTTTGTCCGGTTGGATTCTGCCATTAGAGTATCTCAGGATTACAGTATCTCAGGAACCAAGGTAAGACCTGTATGCTGTGCAGAAAGAGCTTGTTTCTCTTAATCTTCATCCGGCGGAGTCCGAAATGTATGACCGATTCCCGGTGGAGCTGCCCGACAGCTATAGGGGAGACAGGCTCTGGCACACCGCTATGACCGTCACCTACCCAGCCGGACCTCGGACTTATGTCTCGTCTCTTTCTCCGCTGCTGACTCTTGGTCCCTTCCTGATTCTCATTTTTATCCGGCGGAGTACGAAATGTATGACCGATTCCCGGTGGAGCTGCCCTGACAGCTATAGGGGAGACAGGCTCTGGCACACCGCTATGGCCGTCACCTACCCAGCCGGACCTCTGACTTATGTTTCCTATCTTTCTTCGCTGCTGACTCCCTCCCGTGGACGCCCTGCTCTCCCTGGCCTTTTTCTTTTTCTTTTTCCCCTCTCTTTTCTGTGGATCTTGTTTTTCACGGTCGCTAATAACTCCTGTATTGAATTTGTAACCTCTCTGTAATTAATGTGATCATTTTTGTAATTTGTAACACAATGTTTCCTTATGTTAAGCGCTAGACCTAGTTTTTTGGCCGATGCCCGGTGGAGCTACCTGATAGCTATAGAGGAGATGGCCCCCTTGGCCGTCACCTACCCAGCCGGGCTTTGGGCAGACCTTCCTTCGTCTCGCCTTCGCATTCTCCCTCCCACCCCTTTACCCTACCCCCTTTCCCCCTCTGTGCTCCATTGTTTCATCCCCTATGCTTTTTAAATGTTTTTCCGTTGAGACCTAGATATTTGGCCAATGCCCGGTGGAGCTACCTGATAGCTATAGAGGAGATGGGCTGTGGACTTTCCCCTCGGCCGTCACCTACCCAGCCGGACTTTGGACAGACTCTCCCTCGTCTCTCCACCCTATTTCCCTCCTACCCACTACCCTACCCCCCTCCCTTCTAAGCTCCATTTATCTCGTCTTTACGCTCTTGAAATGTTTTTCTAGTAACTGATGTAACTTGTAACTGATGTAATTTTGTAACTTTGTGGAACCCTATGTAAAGCGCTCTGATACCTCCGGGTCTAGCCAGTGCTATATAAAACTCAAATAAAAAGTGCTTCTGTATATAACATAGTTTCCCTGCTTACTCTACTTTAAAAAACAAATCTTTAGCAACTCTGGCTCATTTACATATTCTGATCAGGATTTAAATTGGTTCCTGTTGTCTCGCAGCATGTTGAAATATTAATGGTTGGTTGTTGCAATTATTCACTTTAATTATCTTAAACTATGTTTTGTATCTTTAGTTCCTGTTAATCGTGGGTTCATTAAGATTGAAGAAGTACGCTGTGTTAAGAAAATGTTAGTCTAACTCCTCCCAATGATACAACCAGGAGCAAAGACTTCCAGCATTGGCTGCCCATACCAATGTTATAATCCAGGGGCAAAGACATCGAGCAACAATTGTGCATGAAAAGGAAAAGATGTGGTATACACATTAAGGGGCCAAGCATATATAATGAATGTGGCAGAACAAGGACGCCAGCAATAATACTAGCCACCAAAACATAAGTGGAAGAAGAGCAGGTTGAAGTCCAACAGTAATGACAGACAGAAGATGCGCCATTTTCATAGAGATTTTTTTCCAACATAGAAAGAGAAACCCAGTTATGAACTTTAAAAAAAAAAATCGACATATTCCTACATTCATAACTCAGCCACATCTGTCCAGTCACAATTTGCACATTAATTCAAGTAGAGATCAGCACTGCTTCATTTAATTATAGCTGCTCTATGACAATATTTCAAATATGTGTCTGGCTTCGTGATACAGTAACAATTCTCCAGGTTGTGGATGGTTAATGCATTGTGCTCGAGTGTACTTTAAAGAGGTGAATTTTCAACTCTTTCCTAAATTGGGGCAGTGTGGGGCAGTCTTTATGGATAGGGTTGCTCCAGATCCTAGGTGCATAGAAACGCCTGCTGCCTTGTGTTTCTTATTTACACTTATCAATCCCCAATCAGATGGAGTCCTGACTGTGGATGCTCTGAGAGCCACTAGAGATGGCGAACATGTCTGGAAGCTAAGCAGTAGTACTGGTCATGATGGCTTTGTAAATAATTCAGCTGGGTTTGAAGATAGTGCAGGCCTGCAATGTTATCCAACGGTACTCCACAGTATTTCTTAGACCTTGGTTGAGACATGTTGCGGCATATGTAGGATGCCCTATAGCAAGGCCAATGTGGAGTCTGAGAGCAGGGTATTGCCACCAGCCTCATGTGGGAGTACAAGGGCTTGAAAAGCAGTTTTGAAGAAACTTTCTGAAAAAAAAAACAATTTCACTTTCTTTAGAAGAGAGAGCAGATACCTGGTGATCTTTATTTTTTTAATAGTGTGTTTCTGGACGGTAACGTTGGTTCCATTCTACATCTACAGCTGTAGGTGTGGGCTGTTATTTTCTTCACATCAATTTATGTTGTCTAGTATGATGAGGTGAGGATTAAATGCATTTTCACTGAATAGAATGTGTTTGGGGAGATGGAGTCACCTCATGGCTAAGGACAGGGATGACAAATGAGTTTACCAGCAATATCAGCAATATCGGCATACGTACTGTTATGGTTAAAAAATAAATAACCATTTTTTTCAAACCAAGAACATATATAAACATAATTTATATTGTAAGAAATTGGGGTATGAGTTGAGGGGGGTGAAACCCTACTCAAGTAGAAACCACAACCCCTGTCATGGTGAAGTCACAAGCAAACCCTAAATTAACCTATGTTCAACTCTCTGGTAGCACAGATCAACTCAGAGGCAACGTGTAAAGTATTTGTGCAACACTTCAAACTGTAACACAGTGAAAATACACCACAAATGGATCCCACACCAGCTTAGAAAAATACAGTAATTTGTAATAGATAAAGCAAGACCAAAAAGACAAGAATCTTATCAGTAGAACCAGAGATATTGAACTTTAAAGATTTCACTTATAATAGCGCCAAAAAGCAAAAACCGGCAACTGTGGACATCTGGTCGCACAGGAGTGGGCCAAAGTCACAAATTCAGGCTGACTATGATGGAGTGGGGGCCAACCAACAGGGACCAAGTTAGGCCTTCTGAACAAAGTACCTTAAATTTTGGTTTGCAGGCAGTTAGGTGAGAAAGAATGGAGTGATATATTCTATAGGGCACAACACACCGCCTGCAACACCTCCCTCACCGAAACGTTTGTTAAAGTCACCACAAATTGATACCTCACACCATCTAGGTTGCATAAAATGTATCTAATCCGAAGTGATAGGTGCAGGAGGAACTGCGGAGACCAGTGGACCTCAGTACATATATTATTGGAATGCCCCCGACTCCAGCCATACCGGACCCAAATACATGATGAGATAGATACCCACCTTGAGACAAAAATACCTAGATATCCCGCTTACGTCTACGAAACCCCTTAACATATTCCCTTGAAATCTAGGTGGGGCAGACAGATAGGCCTTGTGCTAGGGGAAGCGACGCAGAACATTTTAACACACAGGGGCACACCACAATTGCCTACCGACATAGGATGGCTGCATAGGCTATGGACCATTTTAGGCATGGAGAGAATATCCTTAACACTCACAAATCAGGGCAAGGACTTTGGGAAGCTGTGGTGCCCCTATCTATCCCTCTTAACACAAGATTTTAGTGAACTTACTTGCCCGAAATACCTACAACTTCTACGTCTATCAGAAGTGAACTCCAACACATGAGCGACTATGACTACACACAATGTGAACCGGTTATTTTTAAACCTGACAGCAGAGGTGAACCGAGTATTGGGGGTAGGGAGGGATGAGGTTGGAAATGCTTTCTTCTTTTCTGTTTTGTTGAGAGGGTTCTCTCACTCTCCCCTTTTGTTTTAACTTTTGAATAATACCAAATATCTCAGCTTATGTGTCTAACATGATGCATATGATGATGTATATTCCGTGCTCCTAGCGTTCTTTTCAATAAAAAGATTTAAACCAAAAATTCTGGTTTGCAGAGCGTTGCGAAGGTCGACGTTGAAGATGTGTTGCGAAGCCGAAGCGATGCGTCGGTTTTGAGATGCAGTGAGGCTGCGGTGTGAGGTCCTGTGTCATCAGCGAGGTTCCCATTGGTAAGGGCTTGCAATGCAAAGTAGGGCGTTGAGGATGCATCGCAGAGTTGGGGTGATGCTTCCGTTCTGAGGAGCTGCTAGGCTCGATGCGCAGTCCGGCATTGTCTTCGAGGCTGCCGTCGATGAGGGATGCGAGGGCCGGCCTGCCTCTGAAGATGTATAGCGCAGCTGCGGTTCCAATAATGCAATGGGCTGCAATATGATGCAGGTATTTGTGTCGTAGCCGATCCACGTAACAGCGGTAATACATTCATTCTGCTATGGGCTGTGCAGTGCAACAGAGGAGATGCATTAGCTCTGCTGAATCCACAGAGGCTGGCAGAGTAGCTTAGGCTCACTTCCAAGGGTGCAGGGCTGGGGTGGTACCACTTGGCAGGGTAGACTCACACATGGAAGAGTCAAGGTGCTGGGGTCATGTTTGTTGGAGCCTTGTGTTCAAGTCAGGAGGCCAGCCAACTAGCCTTTCAAGTCAATCTGGTGTCCTTGGTTCAACAGATGCAGGTTCAATCCTTCTCACCCAGGCAAAAAGGCATCAAGCAGAAAGTTAGCTTAGCAGGCCAGCAGTACTTCAGAGCATTAGTCCAGCAGAGTAGCAATCCTTTCAGCAGCACAGCTGTCCATCATCCTGGCAGATTATCCACAGGTCCAGAAGTGTACTGAAGAGTTTGTGTCTGAGGTCCAAAATTTATTCCTGGTTCCCTTCCTCTGGAAAGTGGGAGAAGCTTCTTAAGGTTTCCATTTGAAGTCCCCCAGCCTCATGCATTCCCTGACATGGCACCAGATTAACTACAGGGGGTATGCAGGCCTCTATGTGGAAGCAGGACACAGTCTATTCATGTGTAAGTAGGGCTGTGCCAAGCTCCACCCTCCCATCCTGCCAGTGATTGCCCATCCAGGCACACCTAAGCTCTCTATTATGTGTGGCTGTCTAGAATGAATCCACACAACCCAACTGCCTGCTACAGCTAGTCATGTGACCCAGAGGCAGGCTACAAGCACCAAATGGCTAAGTCAGGAGAATGCCAACTTTCTAAAAGTGGCATTTTCAAAATTGTACTTTAAAATCTGACTTTACCATAAGACAAGACTTTTCATTACAAATCCACCAAACATGAACTGGTTACTTGTTCCCATGTGGAAATTACAGCTCATTAAAGGTAATAAGGTAACTCTGAAGCTATCCTATGGGAGAGGTAGGCCTTGCAGTAGTGAAAAACAAATGTAAGGGTTTTCACTACTAGGGAATGCAAAGCTAAAATGGCCATGTCCCACTTTTTAACTACACTGCAACCTGCCCTCTAGGCTGTCCAGGGACTACTCTAGGGGTGACTTACATGTATTAAAAAGGAGGGTTTGGGACTGGCAAAAGGTTTATTTTGCCAGGTGGAAATGGCAGTTTAAAACTGCACACAAAGGCTGCAAGGGCAGACATGAGACATATTTAAAGTGCTACTTAAGTGGGTGGCACAATCAATGCTGCAGGCCCACAAGTAGCATTTAAATTACAAGCCCTGGACACATGTAGTACCACTTTACTAGAGACTTATAAGTGAATTAATATGCCAATTGGATATAAGCCAACCATATCATGTTTAAGGAGAGAGCACAAGCACTTTGGCACTGGTTAGCAGTGGTAAAGGGAGCAGTCATAAAGCCAACAAAAACGGGCTCATAAAGCAGGAGGGTGAAATCAAAAGGTCTGGAGATGGCCCTGCAGATAGGGCTGGACAAGTCCAACCTATATCAATTCTTATATTTGTTTATTTGACATGAAAGAAGTGTTACTAACAATTCATCCACTTATCTTAACAGACCCTCAGCAGAATCTCTGTGTCAATGCGTAAAGATTACCTGTGTGTAACCATCTTTTCAGAATTATATTACATTAATACTACCATCTTAAGGGTTCTCTAAAGCAAATATTCTCTGATCTTACATCGCTTAATTAGTTAACGTATCTCGGATATAACCCCAACTTACTCTCCTGTGTGCATGACTCCTTTTATGAGAACTGGGAGAGGGAAAAACCTTTTACCCTGGGTCAATTATTTGAGGTTGGAGTTCTTCTCTTTTGAAAATCTACAGCAGCAGTTCTCTCTTCCCCATACTTATTTTACAGGTATCTGTAAGTTCAACACTTTATATTTAGTCATAACGAAGATGAAATCAGGTGTTCAGATAATCCTTTATTAGAGCTGGTAGCAAATGCTCCAGCAAAAATAAATATTGGTCTGGTCTATAAGCTAATTTGTCAGTGATCCCAGGACCACACAGAGAATCCATTCTGGGCAGGGACAATAAATGAAGCCTACTTCTCAACATAAAGGTAACAGCTGGTGATCTGAGACGTAGTAATATTTTGGTGCAGTCACCGCTCAATGTGACACGTATTAAGGTGCATCATTTTAAATTCAATATTGACTTTCATTATAATCCACACCGCCTTTATGTTATGAAGCTTCGGGCGGACGATTGCTGTTGTGGCCTCAATGGGGCTAATGCAGTTTATATCTTTGCTTCCTGCCCTGCGTCTATATTAGGAGTTTTTGTTTGGTAAAGTGTATAGAATCTCAAATTTTCAGGTGCCAACGGATTGGAAACTCATTATTTTTGGGACACTCGCCGACTATCCCTCCACATTTAGCAGCTGTACATTTCTTTTCAATCTCTTTGGCCAGACTTGTGCTGGCACGCTCCGGGCTTTCTAGTGAGACCCCCTGATCCTTGGAACTGGTGGAGGGAATTCTTGAATATTAGTATGCTTGAGGTGATACTGGTAGCGAATGGGGATGGAGGCTGAAGAATATTTAGGATCCAAATCGGCTTTGGATGACGGATGCATTCGCTGGCCCGGACACTCCGGTTTAGTTCTTAAAAATGCTTTTTTCCTCACCATGTTGCTCCCCTCTACTCTGAATAATGTATTTTTTTTATCTTGCTGATGACCATTCTGGCTGCTTTCTATGGAATGTATTTCATCTTAATATTGCTATCATTTTGAGTCAGGATTTTCTATTTATTCTGTTCCCCGACGTTGATGTATGTTTAACATTAAAAAAGGAAATTAAAAAAAAGAAATATTAAAGAGAACACACTGCATGGAGCTGGTGACCTTGTATTTTGCTTCGGGGTTCAGAGGTGCCTTCTGCTGCACTGAGCATCAGCTTCATCTTATTGCCTACTTCTCTCTCTTCAAGCAAATGTGATGGTGTCAATCCCACTTAAGGTAATTCCCCACTTGGGTGTACTGAGCTCTGAAAAATCTTCCATCTCATTTGGTTTATTTGTCTAGCTAGTCAGTCTAGGATCCACGGGCCAGTGTTGTCGATTTGTTACACAGGCTGCCAATTGATCCAGGTCCTATGAAGGCTCATGGAAGCACTTACAAGGTTTTGAAAATATTGAAATATCTATGAAACCCAAGCAGGACTCACTGACAAACTTGACAAATGTCAGAAAAAACTACTCTGCTGTGATATGCTCATGTTCTCTGCAAGACTTAAAACACATATGTTATCATGGTAAAACATGCGTTGATGTATTGGATACGTATTATGTATTGGAGAAAGATGAATGGAGCAACTCATTTATTTATTTATTTATTTAGATACAAGGACATATATCACACATATATATAGCACATTTTTCAAACCAGCAAGTTGAATGGCACTTTATATAGAACAAGTAATATTGAGACTTACATCTTTGGAAGGTAGATGCATTAAGAAGAAAAACAAGATCAAGAAAGAGATTAGCATCAAAGCAAAAACTTGACTCAAGAGGACAATGGATTTAAATATCTAAAAGCGTTAGGTTAGGGTAGGAAGGTAGTAAGAAAGGGAATTAGAATTTCAGGAATTGCTGAAAAGCAGGATAGGAGTTTGTTTCCTCAACGTTAGTGGGAGAGAGTTCAATGCTGCTAGATATACTCCTCAGAAAGATTGCTTACTGGCAATGAGTGTCTTGAAATTTGAAAGTTCCAACAGAAAGGAGCCCTTCCTGTTGAGGCCTCGGAATCCTCCCACAACGGTGAGCAATTATGCGAGGTCTGATCAGTGCAGTCTTATCGCATGGACATGCTGGGCAGTTGCCTGGAGGCCCCACGAGCATAGGGGCCCCATGCAGACCAGAATTTAACACAAATTTCCGTTAAACATTTTTATTCCTGTTAGTGGTTGTGTAGGCAGGGCCCAGTGCACTGCTTTGTCCGGGGGCCTAAAATGATGTTAAGATGGCCCTGGGTCTGAGAGGTTATTGCTATGTAGCATCTTGTGAACAAAGATGCATTATTTGAATTGAATTCTGGATGCAATAGGTAATCAGTGAAGAGCCTGGATAATATTTGTTAAACAATCATTCTTTAGGCTGTGTAAGATTGCTCTGAGTGGATTAAGTGAGAGAAGAGAACACTACCAAAATTGCAGTACTAAAATCCAATATGTAAATGATAAGGGCACGCATGCAGTACCATTTTGAGTTGCTCAGTAGTGATGCAGTAATAGTCTCCTCTTGCATCCAATATGTTTTTCTTTGTTGCCATACAGTGCTCCTCTGTCCTTTGACTAGTGCCGTGCTATACATACATAGTGATGAAATGTTAGATTTTGTTTTGTAGCTATAGAAGACTGCAAATTTCATTTTGCTCTTATTGTATGGCATGAACGTGGAAGCTGAATTAATTTTGAGTCCAAATGATTTAGTAAATTGTACTGGAGTACCGCAGAAACAAGAGAAAAAATCAATTAAGCTCCTGAGCACACCCTACATGTATCTTTAATACTTACATTTAGCCTCTCAGATAACTTTCTCCCAAGTAATTGCAACATAAAAACCCCAGCAGTGATCACATTTAGCAGATGTGTGACTGCATGTTGCATTGCATAGAACTTTGAGATCCTTACCCATGTTTTTGGAATCAGGCACAAAGCATGTTACAGTAGGTTAGTGTCTCTGCATTCATCCATGTATAGTGCATTCTCATTGTTATTGCAGAGGCCAATCTTATCAAAGAAGACATATCACTATCCTGAGAGAGGCACCTAGGTGACTAGTTAGACCAGTGTACTGTGCATCAACAACTGATTCCAATTCAATTTTAGAACATATACAGGTAATTTCATTGGCTTTTATCCACATTTTCTCCCACTTCCAGAAGGCACACATTATTGCCACTCAAGAGCACTTTCATGTCTTTCTTTTTGTGGTTGTGTTATATCCATCTCTCCAACTAATTCTCTGGTTCTTCCATTGGCTGTAATCAGTTCACCAGTATATCTCAGTAAGTTTATCATTGTTCCTAAATTAAGGCTCATCAGAGTTAATGGCGCATCCCTTTACTCTTCAAGAAATATACATATGATTTTCACAATCATTTCTGTCTTCTACACCACCTGATTTGATTTATTATCATCCTGTCAGTTCTTCTAATGTACTTAATTGCAGCATACTTTGTTTGAGCATGAGTTATAGCCTGTCCATCCTTGGTTTTGTCAACAAGTAAAATGATCTTCCTCTTTTGTCTGTAGAAGTCTACATCACTAGCTTATTTTTATGCCTACTTAGATATTCCATGTTTCAAACGGATGAGTCATAACCTGAATGTAACGGTGCCTGGCAAACATCAATTTAGAGAAGACCCCCATAAATAACTACATCTTATTGTGTCAATATCCACACAGTTTCCTTCCTTACACACTTCAATCAAGATGGACTCATTACATTTGATTAAGTGGCCAGAGAAATATATATGCAGCAAGGCCCTTTTTCTCAGAAAGGTTGAGAACATTTGTGACATATAATGTAGTGGTCAGCAGTATCTTTTTGAAAATATATATTCTTTTTCAGAGCTGAGGAAGATTACTCTGCTGGTATTCCTCTGATGTAAACATTATTACAGCAAGAGTGAATCCTCTTTCAAAGCATGGTTTAGTAAATTCAGAAGTTGGCCATGCCTGTCTGCACATCATATGCCTTCATTTCAACATCCATGATGTGCTTGCCATCTGCAGACAGCTTCTGTCTGATCTGATCTAAAAACTGTTAAAAGATGTTTGATATTCAGAAGCATGAGTTTATGGTTACCTCTGTTGGCAACATATATTTTGCTTTTTTTCTAAGTTCACCCTCTGAAATTGCTGGAAACTTGAGGTTTCCCCATGCCTTGTGTTTTTTTTTATTTCTAGTGCTTGTGGTAAGCAATTTGTTACAGCTGAGGAAGCAAGAGTGGTAAGGTTGCTCAAACCACAAGTGCAGATGTAGCTGGAAGGTTGTTCTGGAGCTCTGGTGAAGGAGAGTCAAAAGTAACCGTAGTATCATGAAGCTGTGTTGTATAAGGCAGTTCATAGATGGTAGACAGGCATTCACAATAGATTGGATGATGGAGGAACCACTGTGTCAAACTTGTAACACATTATAGACCAACAGCTGATAGCCAGGAGAAGATATCGTCTAACCTGTGCATAATTTGTGCAAAAGAATTCCGCTCTCCAATACCTGGATCAGTTGCCTGGCCCACTTTCACTGGCATTCTTGTGCAATCTGACCTCCTAGAAAAAAAGACAGCAGGTGAGCCCTCCCCCACTCCAGACTAAAAGTCAAATTTTGCTGCATCACCGAGACATACAACTCATCCCTGATTGTATCTCTTACATTGTCTCTCTGAAAGTTTTCACCTAAGTGCCACTCCAGATCCCAGTGATTCACAGTCATGTGTGGTAAAAGGTGTCCCCCCTGCCTGATCATCTTATGATTTGACTATAACCACCACAGGTAGGAGGTGCACTTACAGATGGGAGTCAGTTGAGTTTTAGAGTCATGACTCCAAAGAGAGCAATTCATCACCAGACACCTTTTGATAAATATCACAATATTTTTCCCTGTACTTTAACTCTGACCCAAAGGCCTATGTGGGCTACTTATAATTTTTCATAAGAGTACACCAGTACAATACTAATAATTCTCATACAGATATGTGCCTCGTTATTTTAGAGGAAATTGGCATGGTAGGGTTACAGTAACTCTTTATATGATTACATGCAGCTTCATAGGGAAAAAGAATGATAAGAAAATCTTCTAATTACCGTACATTCATTGAACTGTCCAAATTAAGGAAAGCTAGTGAAAAGTTACAAAGTGCTGAACTTTGCCAGGGGCTAGATTGGTTTATTCACAAGAAACCAAAATACTGCCTTTTTGTAACTTAGTCACAACTTTACCCCGAGCTTGGTATGTTTTTATCACCTACTTGTGTAAAGGATTTATGCACTACACAACTTATTACTTACTTGTGTAAAGCATTATGCAGTACACAAACAGAAATAAAATGAAAACCATCCATCCATCTATAAATACTTTATTTCAGCTTATATGGCATAATTTTTTTCACTTCTTCAATATCCATACAATGGTAAAATACATAGCATTTAAAATACAAAACCATATATCATATTTAAGATTCTGCAGAAGCACGCATTTAAAAGAGTGTTACAAATTATGGTTAGGGTACATAAGTGTGCAATTGCTGACATATGTTAAAAATTATCAAGTTCTAGATTTTATACTTACTCATAGTGCTCCCCTTTATCCCTAAATTTTTGCAACAAGACAGCACTGGGAAGCCAACTCAAGCCGACAGGGCTCGAGATACATGTGTTAAAGGCGTGTCCAACTGGTGGGTGGGCACAGGACTATCTAAAAGTGCAAGAGGTGTGGTTTAAAGGCACTTACTAAATTTGGCATTCTCCTGCCTTTTGGGCTTTTCTCCTGATGCCCCACGTGTGGCCAAGGAATTTGGCAACCGCATAGGCGAACAGAGGTCTAGCGTCTGATCTTAAAATTCGTAGGGCCTCTGTGTGATTGCAAGTTCCCAGCTGCTTGCAGATGGGTTTTAGCCAATTTGCTCTTTGGACTGCATACGCTGGGCAAACAAACATTATGTGGGCAACAGATTCAATGGGTGCTTTGCAGCCAAAACAACACCAAGATGTTAGTAAGTTGCTGTGCCATCTGCCTGTGAAATCATTCAGGGGGAGAGTGCTGAACCTAAACTGGATGTATAGTTTCCTATCGTTTGAGACTTGTATGATGTCTAGATAGTGCTCCAGAGAACTATCCAGTTTATGGTCCACGAATTCAGAATTTAACTTCTCAAAGACATGCTACTTAGCTCGGCTTGAGCTACCCAATCCCAATATCGTATTTTTTCTTGGCCTTTTGGAGGAAACGCAGATGGGTCATTATTTTCCCATATTCCCTGTAGCCCAATGTCAGATAAAAGTCTCCTCACATTGCTCAGCCAGCTAATTTTGTTAAATTCGTCCAAGCAGCTGACATCCGAGAGGGCATGAGTATATCGGAGAAAATCGGGGGTGGGGCGGACCTAATTCTCCTCCAGAATAGCAATGGGCGAAGCTTGGCTTTGTCAGCAATTAATTGCCTTCCCATATCCAACTTTAGGGTGGGGAGTGGGATACTCTGGGGCAGCGACACCAGGCTCCTTAAAAATGTGTGCTCAGATCTGGTGAGGTCGTCCATTCAAACAAATCCCCACAATTCAGACCCATAAAGGGCAGAGCTCACTACCTTTAGATCATAGATTTGCAAAGCAGCAGAGACCGGTTTGCTAGTTGAAGTGTGATGTTCTTTCCTCAGGGCCCCAACTATCTGCTTGTGTTTCAGGATGATCTTGGTCGCATGTGGTTTCCAGGGCATACTTTTGGATAGTTTTCTGCCTAGATAATCAAAAGTATCAGTCCTCTCGAGTGGCACCCCACCGAGAGTAGGCCTACCCGTGTAGGTCTTGTGAGGGTTCGATGTAATTAATTTGGTTTTGGTCGTAATTTGTCACTAGGTCTCATATATCACAAAAATGTTTAAATCAGTTAAGGAGCAGCTGGACCCCCCCCCCCCAGCGTTTTGAACACCAACAAAGTGTAATCTGCACATAGGAGTGTCACTATTTTTTCCATCCTAGGGTGGGTGCTCCTGCTGGATTCTGGGATAAGAACTGGACTACACCATTCATGTAAAGGGAGAAAAGAGTGGGTGCCAGCATGCACCCTTGCTGTACTCCCCTACTAACATGGATTGGGTTGTGAGCTGCCCCTGGGTACCACACCGAACTCTGGCATAGTAGGCCTCATGAAGACGAATGACCAAGGCTAAAATTTCACTGGGCAATCCCATGTCTTTTAGCACCTGCCACAACTTTTTTCTTGGGACACAGTGAAAACACAACACAAGAAAAATCCCACACCTACTGATCTATTGAGGAAACTGGGTAAGAAAGTTGATTAAGTATTGAACACAGAAAAACATAAACACCCATGGAGAGCCTGACGGGTCCTTAAGCCCTAGGAAATAATTAATTTTTGGGAGAGATGATGACTAAAAACATGAAGAAGTCTGCTTGGAACAAGTTACATAAATGTCATAGTAATTTGACTACATGTACTCCATTAAGTCAATCATTGGACTGGGAATCCTCTTGAATAAGAGTTCTCATGTCTAGGATTTTCCGAATGAAAAATTAATAGATACAGTTATAAAACGTTCTCTAGTAAATTTTCAGACAACTATCAGGGTTAACCACCAATCTAATTTTGAAAGCGTAACATCATAACCAGAGTTAAGGTTTAGGTAGGAAATTATTTCTTTGGTTGAGGGGAGTGAAGACCCTTCTCAAGCAACAACCACAGTCCCTGTCAGAGTGAACCACAAAAAGCCACAAACTTTATCTGAGCTTAAACCTCTGGTACCTTGGCACAAAAGCAGACATGTTTAACTTTGGGGCCATGTGTAAAATATTTAGACAGTACACAAACTAATAATGTGAAAACACAAGACAAGAAAAATTCCACACCAATATAGAAAAATAGAGTCAATTTTATTAAATAAAATGATACAAGAACAACAAAAATACAATCAGTAGAACTGGTAATATGCAATTTGAATGTTTTAGGTATGTATGGTGCCTAAAAGTACAAAGCACAACTGGCAGTCATCTGGTAGTGCTGGGCCGGGAAAAGTAATAAGTTCAGGTTGACCGCACTAGAGCATGGACCTGCTGCAGGGACCAGATTAGTCCCACTGAAAAAGATACCATCTCAAAGTCCGGTGCAGAGTCCAATTTGTGGTGGAGGCTGGCGCAAGGAGAGCATTGCTGATGGTCTTCATTGTTGCGTGAAGAGCAGGCCTGGCGTTGAGGACAGTTGTCGCTGTAGCACGAAGATCCGGTCAAGCAACATGGATGGTCCTTGCTGGAGCTTTGAATTTGCTGTCACTGTGGGCTGTCGGTGTAGCACGAAGTGCAGAACTCGCATTGTCAGTCATTGCTGGCGGTCGCTGTAGCACTAAGAGTTGGATTCTCTGAAGTTTTTCATTTGCGGTTATCGCAGGCGCAAGAATTTTGGCGTGAATGGGTCTGTTTGCGGTCGTGAAGAGGCCAAAACTTCATGATTTCTCCCTTTCTTTCATAAGAGTACACTCTGATGACAGCCAAGGATCCTGGACCAGGAGGTCACTTTTGAGGATCAGGGACTCACTCTAGCAGAGGCCAGCAGGTCTCAGGCAGGTCCAGTTGCAGGCCCAGATGCAGCAGGTCAGCTGAGCAGTTGCAGGGAGGCCTCTGGAACTTGTTGTGTCCCGGTAGCTCAGAACAGGAGGCCAGTCAGCTAGCCCTTGGAGTCACTCTGGTGGTCCTGGGTTCAAGGAGCAGGTTTGGCTTCCTTCCTCAAGCAGCCGGGCAGTCCTTACAGTAGAAGGGCAGCAGGGCTGTCCGGCTTCTGCATCTTCCAGAGACCCCAGAGACCCAGAAGTGATCTGAGTGGTTCAAGAAGTCCAACTTTTATACCTGGTGCCGGCCTTTGAAGACTCCCTTTACTCCCCCCACTTCGGGTTCTAGAAAGTTTCTCCCTCCCATGTCAAGGCTCTAACAAGTCTTGGGTGACAAAAGGCTAGTGTCAAGTTCCTTTGTATGTGTGCTGGGAGCAGCCTTTTGAAATGTATGTGGGAGTAGGGAACAGCTCTGCCACAATCATCCTGGCAGAATGGCCAATCCTGCCAAAATCGAGTCCCTCTTGGTCTCAATGTCTGGAAGGAATACACAAAGGCCAACTACTCACAGTCATGTGACCCAGCACACAGGCAGCAGGCACCTAATGGTCAGGACAAGAAAATGCCAACTTTCTGAGTGCCATTTTCAAAATTGTGACATAAATTCTGACTTTAAACCTGATTTAGATCTCAGCGGACGGGTTACTCCATCACAATGGTGACTGACATTCCATCCACCGAAATATAAATTCTATAGGACATAATGGGATTTATATTTTGGCGGATGAGATATCTGTCACTGTTGTGGCGGAGTAACCCATCAATCGAGATCTAAATCTGGCCCTTTATCATTAAAGAGGGTTTTATATAACAATTCATTTGAGTGTAAACATAGTTTTCCTATCTGTTTGCAAATGTAAGTTATCAATTAGTAGGTGTAATAGGGTAACCCAATGTTATCCTATGCCAGAGATAGCCTTACAACAGTGAAAATTACTTTAGGAGTTTTGCACTACCAGAACATTTATAACTGAAACCCACATGTCCTGCTTTTTAAATACAATGCACCCTACCCCATGGGCCTTAAGGGTGATTTATATGTATTAAAAAGGACGGTATAGGCCTCGCCAAAGGTGCATTTTGCTTGGCCGAAATGGCAGTTTATAACTGCACTACAAGTTGCAGTGACAGTGCTGACACATGTTTAAAAAGGGGAACAGCCTTTACCACGAAGGCTGAACAATGAACAGCCTTAACAATGAAGGCTGAACTACGCAAGCCCTACTGCGCATATGCCTTATCCACGCATGTGCGTGGTTAAGGCATATGCGCGGTAGGGCTGGCAGACGGATGGAAGCAGGAAGAGATCGTTGTGAGGTAAGTGGGGTTGGGGGGTGGGTCGGGGTTGTTTTGTGGACTTAGGGTGGGTCGGGGGTAGTTTTCTGGGCTGAGGAGTGGGTCGGGGTTATTTAAAGTTAGGCTGGGTCGGGTTCTTTGGTGGTCTGTGGGGTCGGGTTGTTTTGTGGGCTGATTGTGGGTCGGGGGTAGTTTTCTGGGCTGGGGTGTTTTGAGGGCCGGGGGGTGGGTTCGGGGAAGTTGTCAGGGATTGAGGGGGTTCGGGATAGTTTTCAGGGATCGGGGGATGTTTTAGGGTTCAGGGCGGGGGGCAGGGATCGTGATAGCACTTAGGAGTTAGGGGGGGCAGGGTCGATTATAGGGCTTAGGGGGTAGTTTAGTTTTTAGGGCTTGGGGGGCAGTTTTAGGGTTCAGGGCGGGGGGCGGGGGCAGGGTCGTTTTTAGGGATTAGGGGTTTGTTTTTAGCGATATGGGGAGGGCGGAGGTGAAAAAGTAACTAGGGATTGGGGGGAGTGGGGTACTTTAGGAACTAAGGCCAGGTGCAGGGGTCGGGGGATTAAATTCTTAACCACAAATATGTATTTACCAAAAATGCCTTAACAACACATGATTCGTTGTAACGGCATGCGTGGTGAAGGCATGTTTGTGATTAAGAATTTCGTTGTTTAGACTTCGTGGTTCAGGCATGCGTGGTAAACGCATTTGTGGTTCAATCATACAATCGTTTAAAAAGGCTACTTTGTTGGGTGGCACAATATGTGCTGCAAGCCCACTAATAGCATTTAATGTACAGGCCCTGGGAACATGGAGTACCATTTAATAGGGACTTACGAGTAAATTAAATGTGCCAATTAGGTGTTGAGCAATTGTGCCATATTTTAGGGAGAGAGCACAAGCACTTTAGCATGGGTTTGCATTGGTAAAGAGCACAGAGTCCTAAAACCCCAAAAGAAATTCAGCAAAACAGGAAGGCAAAGGCAAATGTTTGTGGGACTACCACCCAAGGGTGTCAGGTCTAACAGTTAGGTACCTATAAAATTAGCTAAACTAGATTAGTGGCCTGAATTCTGCTTGACAAGAGCCCTGGCAGTTATATTTGCTGGATTTGACATGGAATACTTGCACGGTCATTCCAGAGAAATGATATGGGATCTATTTCAATATGAGGGTCTGAAACAAAAATTGCATCCAAGAAATGACCAAGCCTGAGCATTGGTCCAATAATGTGTTGGGAAAGACCACTTCTAGACAATTTGTGTCATGTCCTGTGCTCCTAGGCTGTCTTCTAAGCCATACCATAAGCTGAAATGTCTTAAAACTGTGTGGCATGAATAACATGGGGTAAGAAAAAATAAAAGATCAGTTTCTTCATCCTGAGTTATGTTTAGCAACTTCCCCAGCCACTATACAGAACGCCAAAATAATCTCTAATGAATTAGGATGTGGTAAGCAATAATGAAGCATTTTCCTTTTGCCACAGTACATCCAATGTACAACCAGATGCCACCCCTGGATAATTTGCATACGCTCTGAACCTCTTGTCCTTGTCTATCAATCAATCAATCAATCACGGCATTTATAGAGCGCGCTACTCACCCGGGAGGGTCTCAAGGCGCTGGGGGAGGGGGTAAGTTACTGCTCGAACAGCCAGGTCTTGAGCTGCTTCCTGAAGGCGAGATGGTCCTGGGTTCGCCGAAGGTGAGTGGGGAGGGAGTTCCAGGTCTTGGCCGCCAGGTAGGAGAAGGATCTTCCTCCGGCGGTGGTTCTGCGGATGCGTGGTACGGTGGCGAGGGCGTGGCTGGTTGATCGTAGCTGGCGTGTGGGCGTGTAGAAGGACATGCGGTCGTTGAGGTACTTTGGGCCCAGGTCGTGGAGGGCCTTGTGTGCGTGGGTGAGGAGTCTGAACGTGATTCTCTTGCTGACGGGGAGCCAGTGCAGGTCTTTCAGGTGTACGGTGATGTGGCTGTGTCGGGGGATGTCCAGGATGAGTCGTGCGGAGGCGTTCTGGATGCGCTGGAGTCTCTTTTGAAGTTTGGCTGTGGTTCCGGCGTAGAGGGTGTTCCCATAGTCCAGTCGGCTGGTGACGAGTGCCTGGGTGACGGTCTTCCTGGTTTCAGTGGGGATCCATCTGAAGATCTTGCGGAGCATGCGCAGGGTGTTGAAGCATGAAGATGAGACGGCGTTGACTTGTTTGGTCATCGATAGGGAGGAGTCCAGGATGAAGCCCAGGTTGCGTGCGTGGTCCGTTGGCTTGGGTGCGGTGCCCAGGGCCGGGGGCCACCAGGAGTCGTCCCAGGCGGAGGGTGATGAGCCCAGGATGAGGACTTCCGTCTTGTCTGAGTTCAGTTTAAGGCGGCTGTTCCTCATCCAGTCGGCGACGTCTCTCATCCCGTCGTGCAGGTTGGCTCTGGCGGTGGTGGGGTCGTTGGTGAGGGAGAGGATCAGCTGGGTGTCGTCGGCGTAGGAGATGATGTTGAGGTTGTGTCGGCGTGCGATGGCTGCGAGGGGGCTCATGTAGACGTTGAAGAGGGTCGGGCTGAGTGAGGATCCTTGTGGAACGCCGCAGATGACTTCGGTGGCTTCGGATCTGAACGGGGAGAGGCGGACTCTCTGGGTTCTTCCGGCGAGGAACGAGATGATCCATTCCAGTGCTTTCTCTCGGATTCCGATGTTGCTGAGGCGCTTCACTAGGGTGCGGTGGCAGACGGTGTCGAACGCCGCGGAGAGGTCCAGGAGGATGAGGGCAGCTGTTTCCCCGTTGTCGGTTAGGGTTCTGATGTCGTCGGTGGCTGCGATAAGGGCGGTCTCGGTGCTGTGGTTGGCCCGAAACCCGGACTGCGAGGGGTCGAGGGATCCATTCGTCTCGAGGAAGGCGGCAAGCTGTCTGTTGACGGTCTTCTCGATGACTTTGGCCGGAAACGGAAGGAGCGAGATGGGGCGGTAGTTCTTGAGGTCGGTGGGGTCCGCCGTTGGTTTCTTCAGGAGGGCGGTAAGCTCGGCGTGCTTCCAGCTCTCCGGTGTTGCATCGGTGGGATCCAGGGGTTCTGGCGCTGGGCGCGGTCCAGTCGCGGACGGGCGCAGACGGGCTTGCCTTAGGCGCGCCTTCGGCGCGCCAGCGGCGCGCCCGCTGCGCACGTCCGCTGCGCGGCCGTGCAGCGGCCGCCATTTATGGGGAGGTGGGAGGGAGGAGCAGCTGGGAGGCGGGAGGCAGGGGCAGCGAATGGGCAGTCAGGGGGCGGGGCCGCAGGGACGCAGCGGCGGGAATGGCGATAGGCAGCGAGGGGCACAGAAGGAAAAACGGGGGGAGAGCAGGTAAATCACGGGCACAACAACAGTGGGGCAGCGAGGGGCACAGAAGGAAAAACGGGGGGAGAGCAGGTAAATCACGGGCACAACAACAGTGGGGCAGCGAGGGGCACAGAAGGAAAAACGGGGGGGAGAGCAGGTAAATCACGGGCACAACAACAGTGGGGCAGCGAGGGGCACAGAAGGAAAAACGGGGGGAGAGCAGGTAAATCACGGGCACAACAACAGTGGGGCAGCGAGGGGCACAGAAGGAAAAACGGGGGGAGAGCAGGTAAATCACGGGCACAACAACAGTGGGGCAGCGAGGGGCACAGAAGGAAAAACGGGGGAGAGCAGGTAAATCACGGGCACAACAACAGTGGGGCAGCGAGGGGCACAGAAGGAAAAACGGGGGGAGAGCAGGTAAATCACGGGCACAACAACAGTGGGGCAGCGAGGGGCACAGAAGGAAAAACGGGGGAGAGCAGGTAAATCACGGGCACAACAACAGTGGGGCAGCGAGGGGCACAGAAGGAAAAACGGGGGGAGAGCAGGTAAATCACGGGCACAACAACAGTGGGGCAGCGAGGGGCACAGAAGGAAAAACGGGGGGAGAGCAGGTAAATCACGGGCACAACAACAGTGGGGCAGCGAGGGGCACAGAAGGAAAAACGGGGGGAGAGCAGGTAAATCACGGGCACAACAACAGTGGGGCAGCGAGGGGCACAGAAGGAAAAACGGGGGGAGAGCAGGTAAATCACGGGCACAACAACAGTGGGGCAGCGAGGGGCACAGAAGGAAAAACGGGGGGAGAGCAGGTAAATCACGGGCACAACAACAGTGGGGCAGCGAGGGGCACAGAAGGAAAAACGGGGGGAGAGCAGGTAAATCACGGGCACAACAACAGTGGGGCAGCGAGGGGCACAGAAGGAAAAACGGGGGGAGAGCAGGTAAATCACGGGCACAACAACAGTGGGGCAGCGAGGGGCACAGAAGGAAAAACGGGGGGAGAGCAGGTAAATCACGGGCACAACAACAGTGGGGCAGCGAGGGGCACAGAAGGAAAAACGGGGGGAGAGCAGGTAAATCACGGGCACAACAACAGTGGGGCAGCGAGGGGCACAGAAGGAAAAACGGGGGGAGAGCAGGTAAATCACGGGCACAACAACAGTGGGGCAGCGAGGGGCACAGAAGGAAAAACGGGGGGAGAGCAGGTAAATCACGGGCACAACAACAGTGGGGCAGCGAGGGGCACAGAAGGAAAAACGGGGGGAGAGCAGGTAAATCACGGGCACAACAACAGTGGGGCAGCGAGGGGCACAGAAGGAAAAACGGGGGGAGAGCAGGTAAATCACGGGCACAACAACAGTGGGGCAGCGAGGGGCACAGAAGGAAAAACGGGGGGAGAGCAGGTAAATCACGGGCACAACAACAGTGGGGCAGCGAGGGGCACAGAAGGAAAAACGGGGGGAGAGCAGGTAAATCACGGGCACAACAACAGTGGGGCAGCGAGGGGCACAGAAGGAAAAACGGGGGGGAGAGCAGGTAAATCACGGGCACAACAACAGTGGGGCAGCGAGGGGCACAGAAGGAAAAACGGGGGGAGAGCAGGTAAATCACGGGCACAACAACAGTGGGGCAGCGAGGGGCACAGAAGGAAAAACGGGGGGAGAGCAGGTAAATCACGGGCACAACAACAGTGGGGCAGCGAGGGGCACAGAAGGAAAAACGGGGGGAGAGCAGGTAAATCACGGGCACAACAACAGTGGGGCAGCGAGGGGCACAGAAGGAAAAACGGGGGAGAGCAGGTAAATCACGGGCACAACAACAGTGGGGCAGCGAGGGGCACAGAAGGAAAAACGGGGGGAGAGCAGGTAAATCACGGGCACAACAACAGTGGGGCAGCGAGGGGCACAGAAGGAAAAACGGGGGGAGAGCAGGTAAATCACGGGCACAACAACAGTGGGGCAGCGAGGGGCACAGAAGGAAAAACGGGGGGAGAGCAGGTAAATCACGGGCACAACAACAGTGGGGCAGCGAGGGGCACAGAAGGAAAAACGGGGGGAGAGCAGGTAAATCACGGGCACAACAACAGTGGGGCAGCGAGGGGCACAGAAGGAAAAACGGGGGGAGAGCAGGTAAATCACGGGCACAACAACAGTGGGGCAGCGAGGGGCACAGAAGGAAAAACGGGGGGAGAGCAGGTAAATCACGGGCACAACAACAGTGGGGCAGCGAGGGGCACAGAAGGAAAAACGGGGGGGAGAGCAGGTAAATCACGGGCACAACAACAGTGGGGCAGCGAGGGGCACAGAAGGAAAAACGGGGGGAGAGCAGGTAAATCACGGGCACAACAACAGTGGGGCAGCGAGGGGCACAGAAGGAAAAACGGGGGGAGAGCAGGTAAATCACGGGCACAACAACAGTGGGGCAGCGAGGGGCACAGAAGGAAAAACGGGGGGGAGAGCAGGTAAATCACGGGCACAACAACAGTGGGGCAGCGAGGGGCACAGAAGGAAAAACGGGGGGAGAGCAGGTAAATCACGGGCACAACAACAGTGGGGCAGCGAGGGGCACAGAAGGAAAAACGGGGGGAGAGCAGGTAAATCACGGGCACAACAACAGTGGGGCAGCGAGGGGCACAGAAGGAAAAACGGGGGGAGAGCAGGTAAATCACGGGCACAACAACAGTGGGGCAGCGAGGGGCACAGAAGGAAAAACGGGGGGAGAGCAGGTAAATCACGGGCACAACAACAGTGGGGCAGCGAGGGGCACAGAAGGAAAAACGGGGGGAGAGCAGGTAAATCACGGGCACAACAACAGTGGGGCAGCGAGGGGCACAGAAGGAAAAACGGGGGGAGAGCAGGTAAATCACGGGCACAACAACAGTGGGGCAGCGAGGGGCACAGAAGGAAAAACGGGGGGAGAGCAGGTAAATCACGGGCACAACAACAGTGGGGCAGCGAGGGGCACAGAAGGAAAAACGGGGGGAGAGCAGGTAAATCACGGGCACAACAACAGTGGGGCAGCGAGGGGCACAGAAGGAAAAACGGGGGGAGAGCAGGTAAATCACGGGCACAACAACAGTGGGGCAGCGAGGGGCACAGAAGGAAAAACGGGGGGGAGAGCAGGTAAATCACGGGCACAACAACAGTGGGGCAGCGAGGGGCACAGAAGGAAAAACGGGGGGAGAGCAGGTAAATCACGGGCACAACAACAGTGGGGCAGCGAGGGGCACAGAAGGAAAAACGGGGGGAGAGCAGGTAAATCACGGGCACAACAACAGTGGGGCAGCGAGGGGCACAGAAGGAAAAGCGGGGGGAGAGCAGGTAAATCACGGGCACAACAACAGTGGGGCAGCGAGGGGCACAGAAGGAAAAACGGGGGGAGAGCAGGTAAATCACGGGCACAACAACAGTGGGGCAGCGAGGGGCACAGAAGGAAAAACGGGGGGAGAGCAGGTAAATCACGGGCACAACAACAGTGGGGCAGCGAGGGGCACAGAAGGAAAAACGGGGGGAGAGCAGGCAAATCACGGGCACAACAACAGTGGGGCAGCGAGGGGCACAGAAAGGAAAAGGGGAGACAAGCAGACAAAACTGGCACCGGGGCCACAAGCGGAGGGCGATCTTACCTACAGGAGCAGCGGGCAGACAGCACAGGCGGAGCTGTGTGGTGGGGGAGCGACCTACCTGGCAAGGTCAAGGGTCGCTCTCCTCACCGTGCAGCGGCCGCCATTTATGGGGAGGTGGGAGGGAGGAGCAGCTGGGAGGCGGGAGGCAGGGGCAGCGAATGGGCAGTCAGGGGGCGGGGCCGCAGGGACGCAGCGGCGGGAATGGCGATAGGCAGCGAGGGGCACAGAAGGAAAAACGGGGGGAGAGCAGGTAAATCACGGGCACAACAACAGTGGGGCAGCGAGGGGCACAGAAGGAAAAACGGGGGGAGAGCAGGTAAATCACGGGCACAACAACAGTGGGGCAGCGAGGGGCACAGAAGGAAAAACGGGGGGAGAGCAGGTAAATCACGGGCACAACAACAGTGGGGCAGCGAGGGGCACAGAAGGAAAAACGGGGGGAGAGCAGGTAAATCACGGGCACAACAACAGTGGGGCAGCGAGGGGCACAGAAGGAAAAATGGGGGGAGAGCAGGTAAATCACGGGCACAACAACAGTGGGGCAGCGAGGGGCACAGAAGGAAAAACGGGGGGGAGAGCAGGTAAATCACGGGCACAACAACAGTGGGGCAGCGAGGGGCACAGAAGGAAAAACGGGGGGGAGAGCAGGTAAATCACGGGCACAACAACAGTGGGGCAGCGAGGGGCACAGAAGGAAAAACGGGGGGGAGAGCAGGTAAATCACGGGCACAACAACAGTGGGGCAGCGAGGGGCACAGAAGGAAAAACGGGGGGAGAGCAGGTAAATCACGGGCACAACAACAGTGGGGCAGCGAGGGGCACAGAAGGAAAAACGGGGGGAGAGCAGGTAAATCACGGGCACAACAACAGTGGGGCAGCGAGGGGCACAGAAGGAAAAACGGGGGGAGAGCAGGTAAATCACGGGCACAACAACAGTGGGGCAGCGAGGGGCACAGAAGGAAAAACGGGGGGAGAGCAGGCAAATCACGGGCACAACAACAGTGGGGCAGCGAGGGGCACAGAAAGGAAAAGGGAGACAAGCAGACAAAACTGGCACCGGGGCCACAAGCGGAGGGCGATCTTACCTACAGGAGCAGCGGGCAGACAGCACAGGCGGAGCTGTGTGGTGGGGGAGCGACCTACCTGGCTCTATAAAGAGTCATTGAATGTAATTGCTTGCGCGTAACTCTTTCATTAGGATTAGTACCTTAATTCCCTTAAATATATGTTTATCTGTGAGTCCTGTAGCAACAATGTTTCCCATTTCAATATGTAGATGGTGGTCTGAATAGCTGGCCAGTGGCCATTGTCCATGCCCATCTCTGAAAAAGGACTTCTTCACTGACAGTCTCATCAAGTGCTCCTTGATCTTTAGTAATAGCAACATGTGTCTACATTGTGATTGGACACAAAACTGGTAACAGATGCAATTCATGTAGCTTTCTGAATGGCTTTCTTTTTTTGGGAGAAAGGCAGAATAGCTGGAACTTTATATAAACATTCTGGACCAGGATTCCTGTTTCTTTCTAAATAAAGTCTAGCATTTTGCTATATTTCATCTGTCTTGAGGTGGTGTGCTTTGACAGTGCAGTTGCTCACAGGTCACTGTAAGTGGACCTAGTCTCACGGGTCTTGTGTTCTGTGATATTGATGCCTTCAGGTTGCCTTAATGTGGGACTTTTGATTGGTGCCTATTGACTACCATTTTTTGCTAGCCAGTTCAGAAAAAGACAGGGACAGCAATACTTTAAAACACTATTTTGGCTCATGGTGAAATGAGCACTGGCGAAGTTAACTAACCTCTGTACTTCCAAGCCTTCTCTCCTTCTCTCTAATAGGAAATTAGAAATTAAGCCAATACACGGTTACATGACTACCAGAGCTGCCAGCCAGTTCCTGGACTGGGGAAACGTCCTTTAGAACGAAGCCAGAATCCCGCTGTGCCTTCAAAGCACCGACAATAGAACAAACGTGTCTAGTACGCCTTCGTTCAGCATGCAAGTCGTTATAACGACTAGCTTTAGGGGGGCACATTGGTGGAATGGTGCTGGATTTAAAGTCCAACACCTTCCTTACTGTTGTGCAGACTGGAGTTGGAATAGTAAATTAACCTATTCCAAAATCCAGCGCCCCCGCGTACTGAACGAATGCGCACTAAAGACGGATTTGTTCTAATGACGGCGCTGTGAAGGCACATCGTGATTCCGGCTTGCAGAATACCGTCAGATTCCCTGTACTGATCAGACTTGAAACAACTCCTTCAATTGCCCACATAGATTGTTCCACACTTGGGGGCTTTAATATGAAGGCAAACGAATACACAGCAATTTCCTGTTTGATCCCGATATGACCTGGAAGGACAGCTGTGAAATGTCAGATCAAATGCAGCACTTTGCTAGTCAGCATTGTACAATTACGACCAACTCACACACCCACAAATACCTGCATTTACCTCTCATATGCAACACCAACTAAATGCCTTTAATTACCATACATAATTTCACACCGACTTATCATTTCGTGATTACCACTGTTTCCTTGTAATTCATCTTGCAGCTACTATCACATCACAGAGATGTGTCTCCCACCTTCTTGCACATCTTTAACATCCTTCTTCCATATTCTAGATATTGCACCCAACACATTGACTTGCCCCACAAGATAGGAGAAAGGCTTTGCAATCATCTATATATCAACTAGGCTCTGCCTCCTCTAATAACAGTCTTGATTTAAGTGATCCAAAATTTCTCAGTCCACTATCCACTCTCTGTAACACAGAGAGACAAATTCCACCACATCCATTGGTCTTTTTTGTATTGAAATCGTCGACCTCACCACCACCACTTTAATTAACCACTCTAACAACAATTCAAGCTGCGACCTCAATCTCCATTTTATGTCACCACCAAGACCATGTAAGAGGCATTTCTCAACTTTCTGAACACTGCCAACATCAAACAAATACATCAAACTTCTTACTCACATGGAAAGCTTGGTTCTAAATTGTATCTATTCCTACCTACTGACCCTCACCTGCCACCTTCTAATGTTCTTAAAGTGGGCAGTCCCCATGTTCATCTTCTTTGATCTCTTGTATACCACACCATCTCACTGTGTCCAACTAAAGTCCTTCATTGAACAATTTCATTAATTCAACATCTACTTCATCAATACCATCAATGCAGCCTCCAAAAGCAACCAAACTTTCTTTAAGGCAATCAAGCACCCTGTTAAACACTCACTAGCCTCCCACGGAACATTTCACAGACAAATGCAGGATGGTCAAGAGATTATTCAATGGCAAGATTTTTTTATTTTAAATCAGGGAACACATCAATGGCAATATACTCAGTCAATAGCCCATGGATTCTATCTCACTATATTTCAGCATCTTCAACACCCTCTCAAATAATACCTTTTCTCTCGATCAATAACTATTGGTCAAGTCAATAAAGTATATACCATTGACATCATCTACATCATCTAAGGATCAATAGCTAAGTGAATCGCCAATAAAGCACTTGCGCCACTGACAACAATCAGCAAAGAGTCCTTCACTGAAGGTATCTTTCTTGATGCGATGCCTCTCACAGAACATCACTCTGCAGAGTGAGGAAGTCCAACCATGATATCAGCAATCTCACTGACTACCACCGGAACCGTAGGAATCCCTTCCTGGACAACATCATCAGGAAGATCAAGTCCAATACCTGCCCACATGACTACTAGTCAGGATTCCGGCTATAGTGCTGTAATTAACAGTGATTTTCAAGGTGGTTGATGGCATCCACCTTTTGACCAACAACAGTGACTCATGTATCTCATCTCTGTCAACTTCTCTGCAGCTTGTAACACTGTTGACCACCATACCTTGCTCATCATCAAACATTCATGAATAATCATTAAAAACTCTGACCTATAATTGTTATACTTGTACCTGAACAAGAGATAGCTCCTCAACCAAACATATACATCAAAATATATATAAACTGTGTGTTTTGTGGGTTTGCTGTTCTGTATGTTTTAATTACACTGTTTCCAGTCCTAGATATTCATGTGACAATCGAATGCATTCTTGGTGTTGTGGTCTGGCATTGCTTCTATTAATCTAATTAGACTTACCTAATAACAATAATTTGCTGGTTAAAAGCTCAGGCTTGGAACCAGTGATATAGAGTTAGGGGCCCACCCTATTCCTAATACACATCACGGCCTTATTTATGAAGGTCTGCATCACATTTACGCTGCCGTTGCATCACTTTTTTTTTATGCTGCGGCGGCGGCGTAAATAATGCACCATGTTGCGCCATATTTACGAAGTGATGCATCTAGGCAGATGCGTCACTTCGTAAACCCCTGCGCTACATTATACCTGCATCAGGTATGATGTATGCAGGTTGGGCGTTCCCCCGCAAGAAAGGGTCGTAGGAGTGGCGCAGTGATATCTATCAGATTTCACTGCGCCACTTCTAGTACGCTACTGCGTCAATATCTTACGGCTGCCTCACCGCAGGCATAAGACTGACGCAGGCCCCATGTGAAAGGACACATTGCTGGAGTTGAGTCTGTTTTCAGACACACCCCAGCAATGCGTCAGTTTTGCGCCGACTGATACGTCAGTAATACTGACGTAGCTGTCATTCCTTCCGACATGATGCGTCATACAGTAAATGTGATGCATCCCTCATGTCGCAAGGAGGGCGCACTGAGAAGTGCTGCATCGCTGCTTTCACGCAGCGATGCCACACTTCTCATAAATGAGGCCCATTAGACTTTAATATCAAGACCTTATCCATTGCCATATTGTATATTTTGTAATGGTTGATGATCCACAAGAGATTCGTTTGCGTTTGTATTATTGTATATTTTCTCACTTTCTGCATACTGTGTTTTGGGGTTGATTTTCTCAGAGATATCTTTCTAAGTTTTGTGTCTTTCTGATCCCAAATAATTTCTAGAAATACGTGCTTCGTCCTCTCACCCACTTCCTCCTCGTTTTTGTGTTTGGTAACATATCCTATGTAATAAACTGATACTAAGAATACGAGAGAACAGATACGAGAACTTATGTATCAGAGGGTTATTAACACGTCGTAAACCTTAATTTTATAATTCTTCATTACATATACATTTACACTTAACTAAGTGTAAGTATTTTTAAATAGACAAATGTTTATTTGATACACAATTCATTTCATAGACGTGTTCAGTTGTTTTAGACACTTATCCTGACATATCCCGTTGTTCTTACTGTCAGTTGAAGTGGGCGAACGCTAAGGCTGTGATCTGTTGCCTTTTACATTCCATTAGACTCTGTACGGCAATGTTGGCTCGTTACATGTATTTCCTAGCTGCATTGATTTCTCATTTCTATAAATACCTTCACTGAGAAATGGAGCCTTGTGTTTGTAAATCAATAGCTATCTTCATTTTTCTATTGTAATTCAGTACGAAATCTTAGGTTTGAGGGAGGAATGTAGTCATCGTGTTGAAGCAAAAACCCCAGCTAAAAGTTTGGCTGACAAAATGAGCAGGTGAAAATCTACAAACGCTGGCGTGGGTACACTGAAACAAACCACCTCTCTTCCCGTTTTAATTCTTGATCTGCATTCCCGCATGTTCACACTTTTGGAATTAAATGTGCTGTCACGTGTGTATCACTTTTACCAAAGCTCATCCGAGAAACTCTGTAATCACGTCAATTTTTGGTAATTCCAATGGCAAGTAACACCACCATTTTTTTCAATTGCAATAATAATTTTAAAAGACAGGTGCCAAGGTAGCACTTCAAACAAATGTTTTATTTTAACAAGTTTGTCACAGGAAATGAGAAATAACAGTCACTTTGGGGCATATTAGCAAGAAGAGGCGATAATCATCGCTAACCCTGCTTAGCGTGATTTTTTTCATCGCCGGCTATCGCTGGAATATATTGCCACACTAACGCTGTATTAGCAACGATTAGCGCTATGGCGATGAATATTCCAGCGATAGCGGGGAAATGGGCCAACATCGCTGAAAAACCAGCGATGTTGCATGGAGAAGGGAGAACACCTTGCTGATACGACCCTGTGGTCGTATCAGCATAATCCACCCCCCATGTTAGGTATGGCTAACACCTGCTAATTGCAGGTGTTAAATAAATGGCGATGACCCCGGTTAGCGCGACTTTTCACGTCGCTAACTGGGGCCATGGCCACCTTGCTAATAGGCGATAGGCCTGTTAGCGAGTGTTTCCCAAGTTTGTTCGTCGGGAACGCCCACTTTGCATGTCATTAGCGATAAATATCGCTGACATGCAAAGCGGTAAAAAAACGGGCGCTAATGCCCGCAAACTGTCGCTAACTGCTGTTAGAGACAGTTTGCTGATAGGGCGATATAAATATCGCCGCTTTAGCGGCAAAAAGTGCCGCTAAAGCGGCGATAGTGCCCTTGCTAATATGCCCCTTTATTTTTAAAGGTAAGTACCACCAATTTATATGCAAATAGACGATTTCTAAAAGCAGCTGCTTCCATATCGCTGTAATGAAGAGAGTTCTCGAGCGTATGGCACTGGGCCACTGAATGGGGATGTTAGCCAAAAGGGGCCACTCTCTGAAATCATTGAGGTATGGAAAATTCATGTCTTTGATGGCATGTGAGAGACCCATTAATCCAGATTCTTGCAGCAGGAAAACTTTGATGTTTTATGGAAATGTTTCCAGCGATTTTTGAAAATATGGGTTCAGTAAAGTTGGCATAGTTCAAAATTAGAAACCGTTGGATGCAAAAAAAGCTAAGATGGGATTTGGCGGTATTTACACTTAAAAATCTTGTTTTAATGGAAATCTTTCCCCTCAGAGAAGGCTGTGCCAAGAACACAAAGTGTGCAAGGAAAGTTTCCCTCAAGAATCTTGTCTTACTGGGAGTTTGTGCCAACTACATAAAAGGATCAACTTCTTGAAGTTTAAAATTTGTTTACTTCACTGATGGAATTAACACTTTGCTGATCAATAGCCAGTAGTGAATACGGAAACTCTGTGCCACATCCTATAGTTTTGTTTTTTTCCCTATTTTACTTGCTCTCTGCGCCACTATAGACAGCTACTAGTCTATTTCAAATCAAGCTTGGTGCTGCTTTAATAGGGACAGTCTAACTAGAACACCAGGTCATGTCGCTCTGAGTAGAAACAAAAGCAATCACAAACCAGTTTCCGCCTTGTGGGGCTTTATCGGTGAAAAGTATACTTTCTTAAAGTATACTCACTATAAGAAGGTTCTGTGCTCAAAAGGTTGAAAGATTCACAGTTTCAAGTACATGGAAAACTGACAGCGTGCAGTAGTAATACTCTTGACGTGTATGAGGTCGCAAAATTGACTAATTTATGGCTCTAATAGTATGAATTTAAACTGAAAAATGAAATGAGATTGATGGAGCAGGATTTCGCAAAAAGGAAACCTGTTCAAATGAATACCCCCATAATACGTACTAACAGTAAGTAGTAATAGAAAATTAACGTGCACCTTACATGAACACAAGGGAAACTGCTTTGCGCATGCATGCATTAACGTGAGATAACGCATGAAAGAACTAAAACCGTATTTATATTATGCTTTGAAAGAAATGAGAAACAATGCATGTCTAGGCCGCATGTGCATTTCGTAGTTTGCATGTTGCAGCTTGCTATGAATTAATAAATAATATCGTTTTTGCATAAAGCTATGCTAGGAAAAACGTTAACAGGGAATAGTGCAAAGGTGGGTGGTAAACAGTGAAAACTACATTAACATATAATTAATGAAAGTTCATTTTCCATTTGCTATAGTGAGCTGGATAAGACGCCATTTTTCCTTAAGTTGGCCGAAGGAAGGCGGGGTTGGATAAATGAGTAAAAAGCTGTTCTGTCAAAGGCACGCTGAAGTGCTGAGCACAGCAGAAGAAATGAAAGTGTTGAAGGCCAATGTGATGATCGTCTGCCAAGCGATGTGACAGACCGTGGGACAGAAGGACTCCTTCCATAGACATTGCTTAAATTTGTATACAAGTGTAACAGGGATTAGATCGTGTGAACGGAGCGAATATGATATCATGAGAATAGGCATAAAACAATGAATAAGCCCAAATATTAGTGAAGTCACCATGGTGTGACATACCACCCCTCGAAGTCCACCAATCAACTGTTTAGTTTTGTGAAATGTTTCAATTGATGTGGGACGGACATGTAGGTTTTAGGGTATAACTGGGGTGCCTTTATGGGTGTGGGGGGGTTCGTTAGGCGGAGAGGCTGAGAGAGGGGAGATGCGTTGCGGTTCGTCGGTTTGCAGAGAGGCCTAGCTGTTCCTGTCCTGTCCTGATCCTGTCCCTGAAATCTTTTTCCCCTGACTCTATTTCAGGGGATCCCCACCACCACTTAGGCCTGAAGGGTGGTTTTCCTACAAATCCGTTGGGTTTGTATTATTCTGACTCGTTCTTGCATAATTTACTTGCGAATGTATTTTTGTCTCTGAAACTTTTGTCTCTTCATCTATCCACTCCTTCATGCACAATGTCATTATTTGATTGATGAGTTTGTCTCTATTTGAAATTGCTGATGTTTTTCTCTCCCTTTGTGAGTTCATTGTTTGCATTTGTGACCGTATGCATTTGAGCATTTTATCGTTTAATTTGAGATAAAACTTTAATAACTTCAACAAGTGTTTGTGGTTATTTAGTTTACGAATGATTAGTTAGATAAAAGAGTATCATTACCATCAACTATTCAACTAATTGGTTCATCGACCAAGTAGAGGGAAAGTTGATGTATAAATTAGATAAGTATTTGGAAAATGCCATATATGAGCAGATATAAGAAAGAGAATTGAACTTGTATAAAAAATTGACCCCAGCGCATCAGGGATTTGGGTGTATGTGTATGGGCCATTGTTCTGTGATATTATTGAGTATCGATCCCTGATTAGGTATTGGCCTTGCGTGCTGGATCAAGATTTAAGAAAAGATACATATAAGAATGGTTTATGTCAATGTTCTTTTCAAGTGAAAGTAATAAGATCTGACCCTACTAGAAATATTTTCCCATCACATTGTAACCGTAGGAAGCAAAGCACTTTATTAATATTTACAACATTGATCAAATATTTAAAAAATGTTGATAAACTTCAAAACATAAGATAGCAAGTGTGACATAAGACAGCTCTGTGTCCGTAGGTCTTCCAGCTCATTTAAAAGGCAGTTCCTGAGAAGATGCTTTGACTTCTGTTTTGTCTACCTATGGTTTGACATTGAAACTGAATACTTTATTTAAACCATAGATAGATTGATGGCCATTGATCTCCTGTGAGACATTATGTCTGTTTTTTTTTTATTAAGTTAGTAAAACACGTCATAACAGAATACGTCCAAGACCAAAAAAGAGATGACATTGCCTAAAACTCCACATATGATAAATACAATAAATAACTCTATACAGTTTCCCTTTGAAAATGAACAGTCAACAGCGCATTAAATACATAAAGTGCATAAAGAGCTAAGGGGCCCATTACGATGGCGGGCGGAAGCACAACCGCCGTGCTGGCGGATGCAAAAACCACCAGTTACCGCCGGCACGCAGCAGTCCACACGCCCGCCCAATTACGATGCAAAAAGCAGGCCAAACACCGCCGGCAAGCCAGCAACACCGTCCGCCATCAAAGTGCGCCCGCACACGTAGCGGCGCAGCACAACTGACACACACCGTCCGACGAAACACGTCCCGCCCGGCGCATAAATTACGATGCCGCAAACAAACGGCTCCCACGGCAAAGAGACACCGCACGTGAAAGAGAGGCGGAAACACGGACGCAGAGCACGGACAACGAAGAAGCGGCACCCCGGGCATGAATCCAGCACTGCAGGCCCTTCCCATGCTTCTGCTGATGCACCACCAAGGACGCAACGTACCGCGGAGACGCAGGTAGGCACACACACAACAAGTGCACGCAAACAGCGCACACAGTGCAAGGGCGGAAAAAGCGGACAACCCCCCACCAGCGCGTGCACACTACACATCCACCATTGCATCCACATATGACACACAGGCCAAATCCTAACATCGCGGAACACATGTGTACACACCACCTGGGACTAGGAACCAACCACCCCGTCACGGCCCCAAAGCGCCGATGACGCCGCCACACATGCGCACAACGCAGAGGCCAACCGCAGCGCCATGCATGCGTCGCACACAGACACAGGGACACAACCAAGCAGCACACACATCAGCCCCACCCCGAACGCACATGACACGTGACAGGCCGGCCACAGACATGTCCCCAACGCCCAATTCACGGACAACACCCAACGCCACACAACCGACGCACACATGTCAGTGAAGTCACACAACAGCAGGACACACCCCAGTGTAACAAACATGGCGTAGCACACAGCGGCGGCAACACCAACTAGGAGAAGCAGGGCCCCTTCGGGAAGAGGGACGCCAGTACCACACTGAAAAACCCATACCACCCTGCACATATGAACAAGACACATGAAACGGAACACCAAAGAGCCCGGGGACCGACAACAGGTGGCCCAAGAATAACATCCACACACAAGGCCCAACGCAGAGCGGAAAGGCTGGCTGCCGCCCACACAAGGGAGAGCAGCCAGCACTGAATGACCTTCCATTCCAACACCGAAACCACAGCCCTACGACATAAGCCGGTGAATACAGCCATTGTCCAAGAATAGACCAACACAGGCATGCCGAGGAGACCGACCACAGGGCAGATAGTGCATATCACAGAAGCACACAACGGACGGGGAAGAAAGAAGAAAACACTCCCCCATGTCGGCCACATGCAAGTTAATTGGAAGGAGTCACACAGCACTGACCTTGAACTGTCTGAGAAGCATGTGGGAAGAGGGCCCGTGTCCTCCAAACAAGCCAACAGAACACAAGTCCTGTCTCCCTACGACTACACAGAGCTCACAGCAACCCCGGAGCGTGCACATTGCAGACTGCACACACAGCCGGAGCACGCCACCTCAACGAACCGCTGCGAAATGGCAACCGCAACACACCTACCAAACTACGCCGAACAGCTCAAGCTGTACAAAACCAACACGATACATACATTGGGATGCGATCTCCTGTCCCTGCTGAACGTAAGTTACCGACTGACTTACCGCATCACATTGTTCAGCTGCGTCATGCCCGTCTTCTACTGTCGGAGGTGTCCCTACCAGCATCCCGTCGAGATATGCCTCTCCAACCCGGCATGTCTGAAGGCGGACCTGCTACCACTACTCCTCCCTCTGGACGCACACGACAGGGCCTGCTCTGCCTATGGGGGCATGGCGTATGTGGCCAACATCGCACCCGCACTGAAATGGAACCACTGTGCCTCCACACGACGGATCATCGAGAACAGCTACAACGAATGTCACCCAGCATGCCCCATCATGGTCCTCCAAGGGACAACCTACGAACAACACCTTGACAGCCACCATCCGCTTCATTGGCTGGCAAACATGTACACCACCAATGACATGGAAGCCCTGCTGGACGGCATCGCATACCTGACAACCTGTAAATACGTTGGACCACAACGCAGGTTCCCCGAGTGACCTATGAAGTCCAACCCCGCACCCATGCTCAGCTTCCGCACGGACTGGCCAGTCACCACCACAACAGCCATACCAAACGACCGGCAACTGTAACCACACCATCAACGACATCGCCATGACATCGGATATGACCGGGACATGCACACTGTTCCCCATCACATCCAGGAACACCGCATGCATCGTGGGAGGCAGTGGCATGGGCTCTGTGTATCGCACCCACATGGACGGAACTGCACGAACAACCAGGACACGACATGGATCCAGCGCACATGGACACACACACCGCTCAGTGGACATGAATAGGTCGCCTGGAGTCTGTGGGTGCTGCACCCCTCCCACCCCCGCCACGGGAATCCCATACCAGGACCTTTGCATGGACGACAAGTGCATACAACAACAACACGACCCCAGTGACTGTGACATGTCCAGTAACCACCACAGTGCAACAACAAGTGGCACGCCGCTGCATGCACGCAAGCACATGCCCTGATGTCATCTCACATGCACGCGTGCATGAGGAACAACCGCAGCAAACCTGTCACATGGAACTGAGATGGACTGTGCCCATGATGCCGAGCGGTCTGGTAGGCTACATGTATACCGTCTGTGTCAAAGTCCGCAGCTCCGCAGCTATACGTAAATGTACATTAGCACAGCCTTGGCCAAGCAGATGTAACCCCACACCCTATCCCATTTGTAATCATGCTCAGTATATCCTCAACATGTATCCCGCTGCCAGTAGTGTCCACTATACTGCATCACAGAGGACAGAAGACTCAATATAATGTTCGAAACCAAAACTGTCTCCGCTGACTCATTTCACTAGTACGAATGAGAGAGGATGAGAGTATGTGAAGTACACGGCAGTCGTGACATGACCATGTAGTCCACTGGTATTGGATGTCAACGCAAATGAGTAGCACTACTGTGGAAGACACACATGTGTCGTGTGAAGTCGTATGGATGCAGTGCTCAGGTGGGTGGGTGCGACGGGTAGATGCGCACATGCCAAGTTGGAGCACGCCGTGTTGGGAGGGGTCATGAACAGTACACCACCGCTTCCCTGGGCATTGTGAGAGGACACCTGTCGGGGGGAGTGAACACGTGTGTGCACAGCAGCCGGGCACACGTACAAAGCGGTACCAGGCGCACCTCAGCCCACCCTCTGTGGACAAGCTGGATCCTGTTGTGCGCCCGCCATGCCCCTTGACAAGGCACACACAGCCCCAGTCGACCAGGTGTAACCCCAACATAGTCAATCCGCACAGGCGATACAGGGCACGGGATGGCAGTGGAGCATGGTGTGTGTGAGGTCTCCTCGCGCTCCTCCTGGTCATATCACGCAGGCAATGGAACCTCAACGTCTAGCATGGCACAAGTCAGATGGAAGTGTAGGGGACGCACCACAACATGAGCAGCACTGACGTCACGGGAGGTGGCTCGCACCATCCCATCCATTGCCCATCATACCAACCACGCCACATGCCATTGCGACTAAGTGCAAGCGCGTGCGCCACCACCCCCGAGCCCTCCCCAGAGAGGCCAAAGAGTGAATGTGTGGGCCAACAGCCACAGACGGACGCGGCCTGGCCGCAAGGGCAGCCACAGCCACTGGGTGTCGCAGGTGGCGGATCCGGAAGGCGAAGACTGTGATGCATAGTCCATGCAGGCCGGGTCTCCATTTGGGGCACCACGCAGGTGGACGGCGTCCCGCCACACATCATACCCTGAGACAGCCCACTCGTGCAACTGGACCCACACATACACTCCTTGCCCTCTCTGGTGCGAGCATGGGGCTGCCTGTGCAAGCGCTAGCCTCGCAGGTGAGCATGCATATTGGGGGGCGAGGGGAGGACATGAGGGCTGGGGCGAAGATGACTGTATCACTGTCAGTTAGTACAAGGGATGACCCAGATGTGGAAAGGAAGAGACGTGTCCCGTGTGTACTGCAACTAGTCGCCAATCCAACTACCCCCATGTCCGGAATGTAAGCCCGCACCTAGGCCCGCCCATCCGCCACATCGAACATACCACCAGCACGACAACCTTCCCATTCGAAACACTGACTGGGGGTGGCGACCAGTGAACAATCATGTGTAGCCTACCCACGCGTACATGTGGGCCCTCCATGATCCATGTCACCTGCGGCAAAGACATGACATGCGCAATGAGGGAAGTGAGGAGAGCTGTCCGCCCCACGCGCAGAAGGTGCATCAGCTCCACAGACCCAGCAGCGAGTCCAGCAGGGGTCACATGTGCAGGGGCAGCTGTGCCTGGTGTGAAGGCACATGCATATAGACAGCACATCGACCAATGTGTAGTCTGCTCACATCCACAGTCCATCATCATGCGGACATAGGAATTGAACACAGGGCAACACATCTTAGTTGGTGCACCCACCGTGACCAACAATGCGCAATCATCGACGTACCCGCCCTGTGCATGGCCCCCCACCCAACGGAGGCACATCCAGTGCCACCATCCCACACACACAAGCCTTCCACGGAACATGCTGTGTCCAATGGTCAGTACAGAGTCAGCGCCCATCTGGTGGATCCTGAACAGGAGACACATGCACACACATGCCAGCTCCCACTATGTACGTCTGCCACCTGGCACGTGCAATGTAACCTCTCACCTGTGACGTGTGACTGCAAGCACACAGCCGTCTTGGCATGGGGCTGTCAATGTGGACACCAGTCAATGTTTCGGGAGCTGTGATCCGTACAGTGCTGTACATAGGGTGCAGTGCTGACACCTACTACTGTCTCATATCCCCTCGTGCCACAGGTCCCACTTGTATTGGCCGCTCAGCCCGTGCCCACATCGTCGTCGTCGTGTGCCATACTCATCCAGCCTCGGAAGCAGTTCCATGCTCAGCAGACACTCATGTTGCCGTGGCGTTGCCGCTTGACGAATATGCAGTCAGTCCCCATCAGCACGCCCCGCAAGTCATTGGGGCCTAGATCCCCATGTGCATGCACATGGCAGTGGTATGTCTCACTTGCCATTGCCATTGTTGGGAGACCTGTGTAAGTGTATTGTGGCCGTGCCGTCCCAGCTTGACAGCTGGGCTGTGGCTCATGTGCTTGCTCAGTCATGTCAGTGATGTGTATGCGAAATTGCTATGTGCCGTGTTGCTTTGACATGTGTCCTCTGCCATTTAACCCAGGCGGAGACCGAACATTGACCGCCCATACCAATTGCTGGCGGACATGGACGATACAGAGGTAATCAGGAAGTTTCGGCTGGACAGGCCAACTCTGCATCGACTGTGTGCCATGTTAGAGCCCCATCTCCGTCCCCGCAGGGTGTATCCGACTGCTGTCACCCCCACGGCTAAGGTGATGGCCGCCATGCATTTCTTCGCCACTGGGTCATTCCAGCACACAGTGGGCAGTGGAGGAGGGATGTCCCAGCCCATGTTCAGCAAGGTGCTGAGGGATGTACTGGCAGCCATGATGCTGTACCGAAACAGGTACATCAGATTCCCCAGGGCTCGTGAATTGGCGGCAGTGAAGGGTGCATTCTATGCCCTTGGCAGAATCCCACACGTCGTGGGAGCCATTGACTGCACACATGTTGGCCTTGTTCCACCACAGGCCACTGAGCACCTGTACCGCAACAGGAAGCACACGCACTCCCTGAATGTGCAAGTGGTGTGCCTTGCGGACATGGTGATCACCCACGTGTGTGCCAAGTTTCCAGGCTCGGCACATGACGCACACATAATGCGCAACAGCATCTTGCCACGACTGATGGCCAATCTGCAACAGGATCGTGGCTGTATTGTCGGTGAGTATGTGGAGTGGTGTAGCGTGCTGGTTGTGCGATGCTGTCCCCTGTCCAGTTGGAATAGCAACGGTTCTCTGTGTCCCTCACACCCAGGTGACTCTGCGTATCCGAATGGGGCATGGCTGCTCAGTCCATTGAGGAATCCTCGCACCCCAGCAGACGATCGATACAATGAGGCACATGGGAGGACCAGACGTGTGGTCGAGCGTACCTTTGGCCTCCTCAAGTCCAGGTTCAGGTGCCTGGACCGCACCGAGGGTGCACTGGCGTACTCCCCACAGAAGGTGTGCCAGATAGTGGTGGCGTGCTG